>BEGY01000098.1:159261-205709 GCA_002335675.1 Chlamydomonas eustigma | reverse complement strand
GGGTATGGACAGCAGAATGAATGATCTCTTAATGCTGAAATTCATTTTTCTTATAAAGCTTTTAAAGCTTATCTTTTTCAAACTATTCTGTACATTACTCCTTCCAGCGATTGCAGCTGGTCGATGTGTGGGATACGTACAAGAGCATGCAGAGGTAACATCGCCTTTTATGCTATTGAAAATGCCATAGTTGTGATCAAGGCTGTTTGAGTCATGTGACCCCTGGCTTGAGGCCCTCATCTGACGGCTTATGCAGGGTTGCAATGGAAGCTGCAGGTCTGGACCCCTCTGGATTTTGCCCTCTGGTGCCTGGCTGATACTCCCGTAAGTCCTGGCTGATACTCCCTTAAGTCCTGGCTGATACACCCGTAAGTCCTGGCTGATTCAGGTGCTGGCGTCATGTTCATACTTCTTGTCATACTTTTGTATGCCCTCCTCTGCTGCAGCCCCGGCCTCTGCTGTTTCACTTGCAACACTCATGTTCACAACCACAAACCACATGACTCAGCAGCTATGAGAGCTATGCCCAGATGCTTTGAACATCTCTATGTGCTGTGGGAATGCTTTTTCATGGCTTCACAAGTTGAAGCACCTTCACACTTATTCATGGCTTCACAAGTTGAAGCACCTTCACACTTATTCTTGGCTTCACAAGTTGAGGCTTCTCCACACTTTTTCATGGCTTCACAAGTTAAGGCTTCTCATATCATGATATTAGAGGTGAACAGGCATCCATTACATGTAGATCCAACTCTAATAGATCCATACAGATTTGTGTGAACTTTACGGCTCCTCTGGCTCCTCTGGTGTTTGTGCAGGTGCTATATCAACTTCAGGCAGAAAGGAAAGAACGGGGAGTCTCAAAAGAGACTCCGGTCTTCTCGCTTCTTGCCGTTTAGTAGAGTCCAAAGGAAGGGCATCATGAGCACCGTTGTGGGGTAAGTATGAGGGCATGACATTAGGGTATAGCTTTGGGGTATATGTTTATGGTTTATGGTTTGGGGTATTGGAGTATTGCATTACAACATTTTGTAACTTCTGACTCTGGGGATCACAAATGTTTGTTAAATCTCTACGGCATTGTGCTCCAAAGCACACCAGCTCCTTGTGAACCTCCTATTTTAACCAAGTATGTGAAGTGAGGATGGCAGGATCAGCAGAAAAGCACATAGATATTGCCAAAAGAAGTGCCGGCTGTCAGCTAAGTCAAGGCTAGTGTTTCCAGGATGTGTCAGAAAAACAGACGTCCAGGCAATAACTTCAATGCTGGTGCCCCATACCCTCTGAGGCACTGACAAGGGCTATATGAAATGAATCTTACACATTGACTGGCAAGTATATGTACTATTAACATACTACATTATCCTGCATTCTTGAAATAGGTTCATTGGAGCCTACGCTTTACAGATAATGCACCCTGACGAAAGCCGGATCTTGTCAGTGCTTGAGATGAAGAGAGTTCAGGTAGGAAGGGTTGAGGGTTGACAAGTCATGGGGTTCACAAGTCATGGGGTTCACATGTCATGGGGTTCACATGCCATGAGGTTCACATGTCATGGGGTTCACATGTCATGGGGTTCACATGCCATGAGGTTCACATGCCATGAGGTTCACATGTCATGGGGTTCACATGCCATGAGTTTCACATGTCATGGGGTTCACAAGTCATGGGGTTCACAAGTCATGGGGTTCACATGTCATGGGGTTCACATGCCATGGGGTTCACATGTCATGGGATTCGCATGTCATGGGGTTCACATGTCATGGCCTGATAATGAATTCATTAGTGTTGTTGTATGAAATGCTAGAAATGCCTAGTGCCTGCTCATTGCCTAGTGCCTGCTCATTGCCTAGTGCCTGCTCATTGCCTAGTGCCTGCTCATTGCCAAGTGCCTGCTCATTGCCAAGTGCCTGCTCATTGCCTAGTGCCTGCTCATTGCCAAGTGCCTGCTCATTGCCTAGTAGTGCCTGCTCATTGCCTAGTAGTGCCTGCTCATTGCCTAGTAGTGCCTGCTCATTGCCTAGTAGTGCCTGCTCATTGCCTAGTGCCTGCTCATTGCCTAGTAGTGCCTGCTCATTGCCTAGTAGTGCCTGCTCATTGCCTAGTAGTGCCTGCTCATTGCCAAGTGCCTGCTCATTGCCTAGTGCCTGCTCATTGCCTAGTGCCTGCTCATTGCCTAGTGCCTGCTCATTGCCTAGTGCCTGCTCATTGCCTAGTGCTCAGCTGATATTTTTACTAACTGCTATCTTCAATTGTATTGCAGACCACCTTGCCAAATGAACCATTTTAATATCTGCCTCCTCCTTTCCTTCAGGGCATTGCAGACCATATTGTCCTCATCTCAGAACCACAGGGGAGGGAGTTCTCAGACGATGGGCAGCTAGTTGCGCTCCCCTCCTTAAGGTGTACCTGAAGAGTGGTTTCTGAAGAGTGGTTCATGAAGAGTGGTATCTGAAGAGTGGTTTCTAACGAGTGGTTCATGAAGAGTGGTATCTGAAGAGTGGTTTCTGAAGAGTGGTTCATGAAGAGTGGTTTCTGAAGAGTGGTATCTGAAGAGTGGTATCTGAAGAGTGGTTGCTGAAATTAAATGCATTAGGGTTTTTCAACTAGACTCTAAACTCTTTCTCACGTTCAGATTATTCTATTGATGTTTGCAATTTTTTTATGGGTGTCAATGCTTTGTAAGCAGGGTCTAGTTGAAGGCTGTAGCTATGTAGCTATGTAAGCAGGGTCTAGTTGAAGGCTGTAGCTATGTAGCTATGTAAACAGGGTCTAGTTGAAGGCTGTAGCTATGTAGCTTTGTAAACAGGGTCTAGTTGAAGGCTGTAGCTATGTAGCTTTGTAAACAGGGTCTAGTTGAAGGCTGTAGCTATGTAGCTATGTAAGCAGGGCCTAGTTGAAGGCTGTAGCTATGTAGCTATGTAAGCAGGGTCTTGAAGGCTGAAGCATTATTGACGAGGCTTGAAGGCTGATGTTGAGAAGTCATTTGATTATGTGTTGCTCTACAGGTACACCGCCCCACACTACTTACTCACTGGTGACTTAGCAGCTCGAGGTGCAGACCCATGGCTTCCAGAAGCTTCTGTTTCTGATAGAGCAGAACAGGAGCGAGAAGTAGGAAAGGTGTGTCAAGCGGTGCTTTTACGCCCACTGTATGTTGGTAGCCTCTTGTATTACTAATTGGGTACGAGCTTCTAGTAGAGACTGTCTATCCTCACCTCTTACACCTTATCTTAAGTACTAGTTTATTGCAGCCACTTTAGCGCATCCTTATGGCTTAATTTGTGTGCATGAGTTCACACTTGTTTGTCCATGAGTTGTGCGCATGTTGACCTGCCCTTTGTGCATGCTTTAATCAACATGGATATCTCTCACTCCTTTGTCATCTCTCCATGCATGGATTGCTATCCTCATCTCTCCTCCATACATGGAATGCTATGCAGTTTTGTGTCGCATGTGAAGATGCCACAATACGTTGCATGGTGTGAGCAGTTTTGTGTCCCATGTGAAGATGCCACAATACGTTGCATGGTGTGAGCAGTTTTGTGTCGCATGTGAAGATGCCACAATACGTTGCATGGAATGCTATGCAGTTTTGTGTCGCATGTGAAGATGCCACAATACGTTGCATGGAATGCTATGCAGTTTTGTGTCCCATGTGAAGATGCCACAATACGTTGCATGGAATGCTATGCAGTTTTGTGTCCCATGTGAAGATGCCACAATACGTTGCATGGTGTGAGCAGTTTTTGTCCCATGTGAAGATGCCACAATACGTTGCATGGAATGCTATGCAGTTTTGTGACGCATGTGAAGATGCCACAATACGTTGCATGGTGTGAGCAGGTATTGTTGCGTGTGTTGGAGGAGGAAGAGCTGCGGTACAATGCTGAGGTTGGCCCTGACTGCTCCACTGAGTTGTTGCAGCGAAGACTCAGGATGTCCATGTTGCAGCATAACAGCAGCAGCAAGGTTGGAGCATTCGAGTAGCCTTCATATCATCATGTTGTAACCCTTCATGTCATTGTGGCCATGTCCATGGTATACATTTGCTACACAACTAGAACGCTGGAACATCAAAACTGCTTTAGAACAGAAGTGTACATGCTGTTGTTCTTTTACATCTTATTTTGAGGAGCTTTTGATCATGTTTTGAATACCAGGGCAGTGGCGAGTTACCTTTGTATCTGTCTTTGTTCATACTTTTCAGAAGCTTTACCAAATGGTGGGGAACGCCGTCTCTTACCCACTTGCGTCCATGTTAGGTGAGTGTGAAGTGTATGATACAGTGTTTCAGAGCAGCGCCATGCTCATGGCAGGTATGGAAGGTATGGAAGTAGTCCTTGATCAGAAACCTCATATTATTAAGCGGACTCACCCATATCTTTCCTCCTGACCAGCATGCACTCAATCTATCTTGAACCCACTGATGTGCCCCAACATTAAAGCTGTCGGGAAGAGTTGCGGTGATGCCTGGTGCACTCTGTGGTAAGTGCTAATTATGCATGTGATCATTGCAGGGAGATGTATCTCAATGGCAGCTGCTAGGAAGGTACCTCAGAAGTTGAAAGGGGAGGAGCTCACTGATCCTTTGTGGTTCTTAGCTATGCATGAGGCCGAGATCAAGAAGCTGAAATGCTACTATTCTCAACTTCCTGAGAATGATCGTCCTCCTCAGCACATCCTTTGACTCCTTCGCAGTTATCTAAATTTGTTTGTTAATATTCCTTGTCGCAACTTTTTTCTTCTCTACGTCTGAGTCAGTCAAAGAAAATAGAGAAAATTGTTTTATGCATTGTATCGTGTTTTTTTCGACATGGTGTAATAATAATATACGCTTTTATCTCTTCACAGTTGCATAAAAATCAGTACTGCTGGGAAAGACAAGGTTTCACAAATGTTTTACAAGAGTATGTGAACATGTGCTGAGAGTGCTCTGACAACAGGGTTCACACCTAGAAGAACGCTGTTGCTTAGCAAGTAGCATGCCTAGATAAAGCTGTCAAAAAATAGGCCAAACATCCAAAACTCATTTACAGAAAAAGAGAATCTGAGGAACATGTAGACAGTCAGGCTTGAGTACCTAATGAGGGACATACGGGTATAACACTGTTTAAACATGCTACTTGTAAAGAAAAAGGTTCACAAATTCAGAGCAATGTCTATTGCTCTTTAGCAGAAAACCTAGCACAAAACAAGAGGCCTAGGAATTCCGTAATGGTAGCAGTGGTAGGGTGACTGGAGGCATGGGTAGAAAGATCGAAGTCTATAGGAAATGTTTGAGCAAAGAATGTAGAAGCTGTGCTAGCAGCATAAGTGCGATCATTTACCAAAGCTTAAATCCACCAGGCAGCACGAGTGACCTTTTCTCCTCAACCTTCGCCTCTTGGTCCAAACCCACTGCGAGAGCACTCCCTTCCCACACCAACCTTGCTAGCTCCAAGTCTGCCACCTCCTCTGACACACGGTTCTCAAACTTCCCGCCAATACCCTTCTCATTCCTGTTCTGCTCTGAGGCAGCACCATTGGCACCCCTAACTCCACCCTTGAAGCTCCAATAGCAACCAGACTTCTCATACTCAGGATCAGCACACACTGAAGCCAGGCGCTCCCCTGCCTCTTCCACACTAACATATCCACCCGTGATGTACTTCTGGAAGGCAGGGAACAGCTTTTGGAAGGCAGGGTAATGGTTTCGGAACAGAGGGGTCTCAGCGATGCACCCCGGGTACATAGTGTTGAAGGTGATATTTTTGGCCTTAGAGAAGCGTCTGTGCATCTCAAAGATGGTGAGCATGTTGCAGGCCTTGGCATCTTTGTATGCCTGTTGACATGGAGCAGCATATAGATTAGATTATGTTGAAGCAGTTAGTATGGGTAAGAAATCTCACATGCGACCCCACGTTTTTTGTAGTACTGGGACCCTTGTACACAGAATCTGTGTTTACATTTGTCAACCAAGATGACAAAGGAATGTGTCATCTCTACATAGTGAGGGGGAGGATCCATTCTTTATCCTCTCACTGATGAGGCTACCCATGTAACACTTAAACACAACACACACCTTGGGGCCATCGAATCGACCTCCGTCAATCATTGTGATTCCATCCTCCACCTTGAAGCCATTGAACAGACCACTGCAATCTCCTAGGTTAGCTTGAGGCGGGATCTTACCAGCCAGCTCTGTAGGGTTGTGGGTGATGCTTCCCACAATTATCATTCGAGGCTTGGTCTTGGTAGCCCTGCCATGCCTCTCCACAGCATCCATCAGCAGGTTGAACATGAGGAAGTGAGAGAGGTGGATAACGCCAACACTCTCTTCAAACCCATCCTCAGTGACCAGAGCCTAAGGGCAGATTTAAAGCTGAGAATTCAATTAGAGCAGAACAGACTGTAGAGGACCTTCTGCTACAGACCAGTTACTCATGCACAAGCGCAGCAAGTTGTGCACTTTATTGAAAGCGTATCCTTTATAGAATGTACAACATTTTGGTTAGCTGTGTAGCTGACCTCAGATCCCATACGATTTACTGGGAGGGCTCCAGCTCCAGCCATGTGGAAGCCTAGTCTGAATTTTTGGGGGTCCTTGAGCATGGGGTAGTAAACTGCTGCATTGCCTAGGACACAGTCGAAGCCAGGCGCACCTCTAACATGGAGAGGAATGTGAAGCATTAATTTGGAGAAAACAGTTTGAGAATTGAATTGTTGAGGCTGAAGCAAAACATTTTTAGATCACTTTGCAAGTGCATTGTTAAGTATTTTCGAGTTCTTACCCAAGCGGACTAGTGAGACCAGCACAGAACTTGCGCACACTCGTTAGAGAGCGCAAATCCACCTCACGTATGCTGTATGAGCCTTTCGGAAATTCCAGAGCTTGTGCCATAGCCTCCATCTTAGCCTTGTCGCGAACAGCACAAATTACATTCCAATCACCAGTTTTGACAAGAACCTTAGCAGTATGTAGGCCTAGGCCTGACGAAGCACCAGTTATGATCGCCTGAGGAAGTGCCGGAGCCATACAAATCAATGCAAGGGGTAGGTACTTGATACATAAATTAGAAAAAGTCTTTACCGTTTTCTTTTTTCCACCAGGAAGCCTGCCACCGGAATCGATCCTGGCCTTCACCTCAGGACTTCCAGGATTATCGAGTCCTCCGACAGCAACATGATTCGAACTCTTGACCAAGACACCTTTCTGTTTCACAGACTCAGCATGAACGATAACAACACGATTGCGGGCAGCGCGGACAACACGGGGGCCAATAAGCCTTTTGTTTGAGACATGATCTAAACATCGTAAGTTACAGGCTGATTTCTGCATGGGGAGGGCCATGGCTGAGCGGTATGATACCCAAAAGTTGATACCTTGATGAGTGTCTGATCAAATCTTATCTCGAAATCGACTTCGGAGCTGATAGATTCATCAGTTGTTCTTTCGGTTTCTAAATGATTGCAAATGAATACCCCACGTGTTGTGTCTTCTTTCTGCACGATGTGCATGAACCGTCATATGACCAAGCACGGAGCTCTGAACGTGTTCGATTGTTTACATGGTACATAAATCAGTGTACAAGTAATGATTAAATCTCAACCGAGGCCTCAGGTAGGGTCTGTTGACGTAGTGGGTATTACAAAAACAAGTTTTTAAACTAACCTAGGCATGGAAACTAAGGATAGGGCGCACATTATGGCTCACAACACCTTGGGAGAATCACATGCACTTTTAACTTAGGTGGAGGTGCAATTATCTTTCACAGTGTTGTGAGAAAGGTAGATTATTTGCTTCACTTACAATCAACAGATGTTTTATTATGCATGTCCAGCAGACTTATTATGTGTGACTCCTTTTAGTGTAGTGGGCACATGCAGTGTCTTGCATAGGAGTAGAATTGAGTGTTCAGCGGCTGAATGTTAATATACAGGACAACTCTTATCATTGAAATCAAAAGTTTAATATTGGCTCGATCATATGAGACCAAATTGTTACTCCATACAATTTTTAAGCATGTGAATGCCTCTCATATTGACCATGCTTATTCTTCAGGTGATGGATTGGTAAGAGAACATTGATTTCAAATGCATGGGCACATAAAAATGGGTTTGCAATTGATATGAAAAGTAAAGAACCTTTTTTAACTTGTCAAAATCCCAGCTTAACTTGACAGAGTGCATTACTCTTTAACATGTTTCTAACAGATAATATAATTCAACAGAGTTCATTGATGAAGTATTGTAGAATTACACACGCAAGATGTACTAGTGGCTCAGCGCTACGCATTTCAACAAAATGCCACGTTGCAATGTAACCAAACTCTTAGTCAAGAATAATTTCGGGAAGCATTTATTTTTGAAGAATTCAAGAATTCGTTGATGCCCGAAGCCGAGTTCAAAGTCAACTTTCACAATTTATTTACGGTTATTTTATTTTTTTATTTTATGGTTATAGGTATGAGGACGATGGATGTGTGTACGGTCTCTGCTTGGTATCTCTTGTACGGTCGAACTGCAGCTTCCTCGACGGAGGTTACTGTCAAGAAACCACCTTGAGATACCTGCACATCTTCCTTTCCGCATATTTGCAGTTTGCACGCAAAATTGCTTAGCCTAGCAGTGTATAGTGATACAACACGTTACGCGCAGAGCAATCATGTAGGTCAATGTACGACGTCAAAGATTCTAACAGCATTAAAATGTCAAGACGTTTCACTTCCTCACACAGGCTGCTTCTGACAACATTTCTGGGCTTGTACTTGGCCACAGCCCATGGATCGTTTGTTCCCAGTAACCCTACTGCAATTCAGCCTAAAAGATTTGTGCACTCTCCACACCCACCGAAACGATCACCGCCACCACAAAGAGTGAGGTCTTCAGCTCCAATGTTCATCTCCCATCCTCCACCCCCACTACCTCCACAAAACCCTAACCCCCCACCTCCACTGGTCCCTATCTACGAACCTCCTCTACAGCCTCCTCCTCCTCATCTCACCCCATCTGTCTCATCTGATGCAAAAGCTGTCCTCAACATTTTCCTCGAGTCTGTTACCTGTGAAGGTGTAGCTCAAGGCCTCTTCACAGGACTAGGGATCAATCCAGCTTCCCCACGGTGCTCCACAGTTGGGCTAGGCTCCCTATTTGCTTTTGACACATCCTATCAATCAGCTTTAGCGGTGATCGGTTCAAGCGCTTCAACTTCAGGCTTTGTAATTGGTCAATGGGCCCTAAACAATAACTACTGTGGCCCCGTCGCATTATCTATGTTGTACAGCTCAGTGCACCTATCCAGCCCAACTGCACATCGGACGTATGCATGTTCCACTATGGAATCAGCAGCATTTGGAGAAATGCCCATAACAGCGTTGTCAGAACTGTGCTGCAGCTTGCATTAAAAGTATATGTTGACAGGTTTAAAGCAAAGAACGAGTGTGATTTTAGAGGGAATCTTCACATGTTACCAGTGTGGAGGTTGTTAGTTGTACCAGTGTGCTGCTGAGCTGCAACAAGGCAAATATGCTTGACAAGCTGATCGATTGAATACAGATGCGTCCTACTATTAAGCTCAAATTATACCTTATTATTCTTAAAATCAAATCCTGCGCTAATACCACCTGAGAGGATACATTACTTGTGACCTTGTTAGTGCGTACAAGATTGCAATATCACTCACTTGATCATGTTTTAGGCGCACTGATGTCTACTGCAACCTACCTCCTCTAACAGAATGATGTATATTATTTACAATGTAAAACTCTATGAACAATGTCATTCCTGAGAACATCTATGCATATCTTTTCGCAGCATGATGTCATGCTGAGGGTCTCTTACATATACTTGCAGCATTCACCAGATTTAGCAGCGTCTGTATAATTTCAATTGGAGATTGTGTGTTCAAACAGTTCTTATCAGGGTCTCACAACCATTTGACATTTTTATCTGGCTGCATGCCTAAGATGAAGCTCGATGGCAAAGCTGTATGTTTCTAATTAGACAAATGCTCTGTTATAAAACACAGGGATCTCATGGGCAAGAGAGAAACCTACTAAATCATTAAATGATTGTGAAAATTGAAAGGCTCGCAATGCTTCGGAGTAGTCAGAAGATACCTATACATATAATACATATTTGCTTGAATGTGATACCCACACCACTTTCATGTACAAGATGGAAGGAAATAATAATGTGAAAAAGCTTAGAACTTATATATAGGTACTGTTTTCCAATTATATTTCTAAATGCGTGACAAAGTTGGCCTTGAAGACATTGCATATGGTAATAGATAGAGTTGCATGTCTAGCAAGTTCAGCAAAGAAGCTGTGAGATATAATAATAAGAAAACGTCGAAGCGTAGCTTGACGTAGAGGACAGAAGAACTCTGCCTCACCGTTCAAAAGTATGAAGAAAGCTAGGGAGGATGATCCAAAAGAATGGGAGGGGAAAAGGAGTGTTCAAGTTTATGACGGGTACGAAGGATGCAGGAGAAAGAGAAAATGGAGTGACGAGTCAGAGAGCGGTATAGCCGATGAGCAGCCGGGATGGAGATGCCTAAGAGGTGTAAATTTAAGCGTACGGGTGCTCCGGAGTACGGTCAAGTTCCACACTCCTGCATGATCTGGCGGGAATCTACGCGGATTATGGTCTTACATAGTGCTTGAAGTACCAACGTGTTGCAAGCAGTAGACAGTACATTAAAAGATGTCGAAGGTGCGTCTAGAATGCTCATGTTTGAGAAATGACAGTTGGTAGGTAAACTCTGTATTCTTTCTGTATATCAACTTTTCGCCTTTTATTCGTTGTAGTTTGAAGCATTTGAAACAAAGATGAAAGCGCATGGGCTTTCAGATGCTGCCATCTCAGCATTTAAAAGCAATTACGATCAATTAGTCGCAGGCGTGACTGGTTTGGTGCCTGAAAGTGAAATAAGTGCTGCGTCAGATCTACCTTACCTGACGAACTTAGGCGAGGCCACGCCAGAATATGTGAAAGTGAGAGAAACCCGAAAGACCTACATTGATGATTCCTTAATTCACCTGAATAATAGTTTGATACCTTGGTGACGTACATGTTACTTGCAATTGCAGGCTGTGTTGGAGAAAACTGCAGTGTTGAAGCTCAACGGTGGTTTGGGAACCTCTATGGGTCAGTTGAATCATGCCTGTGCACGACCAGACTATGCATGGGCACTCACTCTTAAATTTTCAATCAATTAAAGCGTTTGTGTATTGCAATTGAACTCACAGCAACTCCTTTTGTTAATGCGAGGGCCTACGTAGGTCTAGAAAAGGCGAAGTCTTTACTTGTAGTCAAAGACGGGAAGACTTTCCTTGACCTTATTGCAGAGCAGGTCAGAAGAACGTCATTATGTACTGAAATGTGTTGGACATTAGATCTTGCAGCTTTCTGCAAATCTTTAAGAACAATCTTTCCCTGAAATATTTTCAAGCCTTCTTTTTTCTGCATGGCAGGTGAAACACATGCGGGCAGCCTTCGACCGCAAGGTGGTGTTTACATTGATGAACAGCTTTAGCACCAGCGATGACACCAAGGCTTTCTTAGCAACTCAGCATGCGGATTTGCTCTTGGTAAAATGGCTCCATACCAAGATTCTGTTGTAGAATGAAACAAGAGGCAACGAGCTTCCCTCTTTAGGCTCAGTCGTACAGGAAGAACAATACAGTTCAGGGAGTAACATTAAATTTTTGAATTTGAATTTGAACAGAGACACTCATACTACGCTTTGTTGACCTAGGAGCCTTTCATAGAGCTGATGCAGAACAGCAGTCCAAAAGTGGATGCTTCTACCTTGCAGCCAGCATCCTGCCCTGAGCACCAAGACAATGAATGGTTCGTTGCTGTAGTCAGTAGAGGCCTCGTGTGTTTGAATTCAGGGTTTCAGGTTTCAGTAGTCTTGAACATAAATATATGTATTGAAACCTGAGCATCAGATGGAGTAGGTGATTTGCAGGTCGGCATGTTGATCATGTATATTTACATGGGTTGAAATGCTGTTGATCATGTTTCTATTCTTGGATTGCAATGCTGTTGATCATGTGTCTTGAAATGGGTTGCAATGCTACAAAATTTTGTGCCCACTGTTTTATGTGGCGTACAAATCTATGTAACAAATTAGGAGCTTTATTATGCCTTGGATAGGCGTTGGATGGCCTGATAAAATGTATCTTCCTGTCCATATGACATCACTCTTCCTGCCCTTATGATATCACTCTTCCTGTCCTTATGATATCACTCTTCCTGTCCTTATGAGACCACTCTTCCTGCCCTTATGATATCACTCTTCCTGCCCTTATGATATCACTCTTCCTGTCCTTATGATATCACTCTTCCTGTCCTTATGAGACCACTCTTCCTGCCTTTATGATATCACTCTTCCTGTCCTTATGAGACCACTCTTCCTGCCCTTATGATATCACTCTTCCTGTCCTTATGAGACCACTCTTCCTGCCCTTATGTTATCACTCTTCCTGCCCTTATGATATCACTTGATGCCAGCTGGTAATAGTTCCCTCTTGTTTGAGGCATGTGCATCATTATAACCCTAAGCCCTGAAGACATTGAACAAGTCACCTTGCGTTAAGATCATGGTCAGGACTGCAGTCAGATGAATCATCCCCCTGCAGTCAGATGAATCATGAAGGCCCCCTGAGGTACCTGGTTATGCTCGTAACGTTTTTCCATAGCAAATGATGTATGAACTACCTGCGCCATTGTTTTTTAATTTCAACATAAGCGCATGGGTGCTTGTGTATAGGTGCCCACCAGGTCATGGAGACATATACTCCTCCCTTGTGGGGTCTGAGATGCTCACCAAGCTGTTGGAGCAGGTGGGATCAGCACACTGCCTCCTCCCTTGATCAAGGCGGAGATTTCATTCTCACATTCAATGATTTTATTCTACTTCCTCACTTTATTTTGCATTCTCACCCTTGATGACGTTGAGGTCTAGTTTCCTCCTCTTTGCAGAGCAACTGCTCTCCTCAAAAAATGCTTCATTCTGCGCTCACTTCTTACAGGGCATCGAGTACCTCTTTGTCTCTAACTCTGATAACTTAGGGGCAACACTGGACATCACACTTCTCAACTACTTTGCTACGTCTGGGAAAGCTTTCTTGATGGAGGTAAGTCTGAGGCATCCATGCTGAGGGCATACCTAGGACTGATATCCAGCTGTATGAGAGCATACACCTCTTACCTCAGAGCAGGATATCCAGCTGTATGAGAGCATACACCTCCTACCTCAGAGCATGATGGTGCACACCTGCTCATCACTTATAATGCATGACAACATTCTACCTCTTCAGCAGTTCATCATAGCATTCTCAACCTTATAACCTTCAAGACTGTAAGCACCTCTGTTCCCAAAGTGCATGACAGATTGCTGCCTTTTGAGCAGTGTGTTCGCACACACTTGTCTACCTTGAGTACATGATGGCATGCAACACTTGTTCACCATGACTTCATGACTCCATGCAACCACCACATCCAGGTCTGTGAGCGCACAGCAGCAGACAAGAAAGGAGGCCACCTGGCTCGTCGTATTTCTGATGGGAAATTCATGCTTAGGGAGAGTGCGATGTGTCCAGACCAAGATAAGCCTTTCTTTGAAGATATATCAAAACACAAGTGAGTCATTTGGAAGGTCTCTGAGAAGTACCCATGCTGAGATTTGGGGTGACATTAGGAGGTTGCGGGATTCAGGAATCTTCTAGGTGGTTTGAATCAGGGACCATTGATCAAACACTTGCGCAGCACAATTACGTGCAGTTGCAGTTGCCTCGACTAGAGCACAGATGATGTCTATTTATATAAGTCAAATGTTCGTTATGCTTTCAAGGCCTTTTGGTATCCCTCTCAGTTGAAGACTCTGTATCTTGGTCAGGTACTTCAATACCAACAACTTATGGGTGAATTTACCTCAGCTACAAGACACACTAAAGGCCTTTGGTGGAACCTTGCCATTACCCTTGATTCGCAACAAGAAAACAGTCAATCCGCGAGACAGCAAGTCAGCCCCTGTTTTCCAGTTGGAAACGGCAATGGGCTCTGCCATTGAGTGCTTTGATAATGCAGGTGTGCATCAGGGTCCTACCCTGATAATTGACGAAGGTAGTCCTTATAACTGCTTAAGATTGAAAGGTGCATGATGACTCAATGCACTGTTGAACTTAAGATTGAGAGGTGTATGATACCTCAATGCACGGTTGAACTTAAGATTGAGAGGTGTATGATGACTCAATGCACTGTTGAACTTAGATTGAGAGGTGTATGATGACTCAATGCACTGTTGAACTTAGATTGAGAGGTGTATGATGACTCAATGCACTGTTGAACTTAGATTGAGAGGTGTATGATGACTCAATGCACTGTTGAACTTAAGATTGAGAGGTGTATGATGACTCAATGCACTGTTGAACTTAGATTGAGAGGTGTATGATGACTCAATGTACGGTTGAACTTAAGATTGAGAGGTGTATGATGACTCAATGCACTGTTGAACTCAAGATTGAGAGGTGTATGATGACTCAATGCACTGTTGAACTTAAGATTGAGAGGTGTGTGATGACTCAATGCACTGTTGAACTTAAGATTGAGAGGTGTATGATGACTCAATGCACTGTTAAACTTAAGATTGAGAGGTGTATGATGACTCAATGCACTGTCGAAGTTGACAGGCAAGCACATTCAGTGCTCAGCAAAAATAATTTGTTGAGCCCGTGAGAGCCATTTATGTTTTCCATGCAGTCACATAACACACATTGCATTTTGCTTGAGGGGCTGTGTGCACCCTCCTGTTTTGCATTGTCCGCTGTGTGACTGCTCGAAGACCTCTCTGTCTGTCACATCTTCAAAACTCCTCTCAGGACTTGTTGCAGTGCTTATATAACTTTATTGTGGCACTCATGGTCTCCCTCCTGATTGCATCTGTCAATAGGGGCTATTGTGGTCCCCAGGGACCGTTTTGCACCAGTGAAGACGTGTGCAGATTTGTTTGTTCTTCGCTCGGATGTGTTCCGCATTGCTGAAGACTCGACTGTTCAGGCAATTACCTCGAAGGTAAGAGCGTTGGTGGCATTGCTGAAACTGAAGTGTTTTTGCCTAAATTCTAATCCTTAACCCTGAAGTTCAAAAAGGGCAGGGTCAGAAATCTGCTCTTATGGTTCTTTATGAAGCCTGTTGGTTGCTGTCAGGAAGCCTCTTGCTGTCCCTGCTTTCGCCTGTTTGACCTTGCATGATATCCTTCATTGCAATGATTTCAGGGTTTACGGGTTTTTATGTCTTAAGCCAAGTCCATACTCCTGATCGCTGCCGTCTGCTCAAAGCATAGCCAGTGCTAATTTCTGTGAATCAATCCTGGATTTCGTGCTGATGCTTATTGCAGATCCCTTTGGTGAAGCTTGATGATGCACACTACAAGCTGGTGGACCAAATGGATAAGTTGGTGGAGGCTCCCCCCAGTCTCTTGGAAGCTTCTTCTTTGGTTGTGAAAGGGGCTGTCAAGTTCTCTAAAGGTGATCTCGTTGTGTCCATATTGGGCTGCGAATTTGAGAAAGCTCATATTTATACATTTTAAGGAATCAAATTATCAAAGCTTATGCAATTGATGCCTTGGCCCGAACAAGCTGGCTCAGTGGTTATGAACTGAGTGCTTTATACAGTAGATGTACTTCATACTTCGATATGAGCTTTGAAAGGTTTGATTTTATCCAAAAAATGTTGAGTGCCCATTTTAGAGGTAGAGGTCAAGACGTAAAGTCAAAAGCGTTCATTAACTTAAAAGGTGCCTGTCTGCAATCAGTGGAGGGTCTTCCCTTGCCTAGGTTTTGTACAAAGCTCTGCCAACAGATCCTTCTCCTTGACTCTCTTTGCGAAAAGACACACAAGGTCTTAGGTGGTGTGCAAAGCATGCTTCACATCTGACTTCTTGCCTGTCTCTTTCAGGGGTTGTTATCAAGGGGGATGTGACTCTGGAAGCAGCCTCCTCCTCTCCTGCTGTCCTAGAACCTGGTGTGTACAGCTCAGGGCTGCACAAGGTTATGGCTGCAGGGACATCAGTGCCTGTTGCTTAACCTGATACTTGCCAGTAGCTCTAACACCGAATTTCATCAACAACTCAAGTTTAAGCAAGATCAGCATTTTTAAGTGCTTGGATTTCTCACAGCCTCATCTCTCAGTCCATGTTTGCATGGTCAGGAAGAAGCACAAGGCTACACTTGTTGCCGTTGTCATCTGCGTGTAAGCAATATCATTATACTGATTATGCTTTCTGAGTACATCAGTGTCGAAGCTCTGTTTCAATTTATTTTCTCATTGACCTTATTTTATCATTTCTAAAGCATCATGAATCTCACTCTTTAGTTGGATCAGTGTTACACCTGACCAAGTGCCATCCTAACTGAGTAGTTAAACTAAAACACAATTATCACTTAGTTTCAAAGACACCCGAGTTCATCTAAAGCCATCATTATAACTGAGCTCAAAGAGAGGTAGGCACACAAATACTAGGCCTCGTCTGCAAACTAGGCCTCCTCCTCTCTTTCCTACTGATGTAGCAAGAAAGTTCAGGCATACAGCACACGTCTAACAAAGAATATCATTATCCACAAACTCAGGCAAGCCACAAGAACATAACATTGAAAAAGAAAAAGAGTGGCACCATCGTCTAACCCTGGCCACCCTTTCTCAGCGACCTTACTGGACAACTTCTGAAGATATGGTGTCTCATTGACAACACTGCCGAGGTTCTGCAGCAGCATCTGATGGTGGTTCAGGGCCTCAGCTCTTAGGGACTCGTATAGAAAACTGCTGTGTTCAATTACTTTGGTAAGTCGCTCATTGAAAGAGGCCCAAGATTTGTGGGCCGCTTTATAGTAAGGTCCTGCTCGCATTACATTTCACGTTCACATTAGTCAAGGCTCTGAGACTTCACTATTGACAATAATGTTACAAGCTTGGGTGCAGAGTGCAATTATGCCCTGCATGATAGATATCTAGATCTCATTGATTTCCACCTCTGATGTGAGGGATTCTGCAATGAGAGCGCCATCAAGCCTGCTGTACATGAGTAATGGGGACTTCAAGAGGCGGCCTGTAACTCACTAGCCAATGCAGCAATCATTCCTCTTGCCACAACATTGAATTCAGATGCCAACCTCTTTCCTCTTTCCCACTGCCTTGGTCCATCTAGAAGCTTTGAGCTCTGCAATGTAATGGCCATTATGCTGAACACTGACTTGAAGATCTTAGGTTCTCATGTTATTGAAGGGATGGTGGACGGCATACATGAAGCATGTATGTGGGAAGAGCTGGTCTCATTTTAAATTCAGCTGTGAGCTGATAACATAGTGATGTTATTCTACATGTAGTTTCTTGTATTTATGGGCTGGTCAGATCAAAACCTGCATGCCATGGATGACTCACCAAGGTAGCTAAATCCACCCTGAGCTGTTGGGCAAATGAGACATTTTCACCTTTCTCTGTCTGATGTGAGGCATATGTAGCCCTAGTATTATGAGAATATGTAACGACTGAAACAAGCAAAATGTGAATCAGTAAAATTGCCATGACAACTCCTGATCTTATTTTATGATGTCACTGGGGGCATTGAGCGTCTTACTGTTGACGTTGTAATCATTATGTGCACATTTGCCATAGATGTTCAGTGTCAATCCTGTTATTGATACAAATGTATGAACAGTGTGCCAGTGGGTAAGCGTTTCAGGCCAGGAAGCACGGAGGGGCATTTGTGTGCGACGATGATCAATACAAATGAAATTGAAAGAGATCAATATATATGCATGAAGCTGTTGCTTAATGTGTATGTTTTTAAGACGTTTGTTAAGTTCATTTTTAAGTTATCGGTCGCAAATTGTTTTGATATAACACAGGATTTTCAGGTTACCCGCCTGCATGCTATCAATTCAAAAACTCGACATGGATGTTAATCAATTTAGAGGTCCGATAAATTTTCATGGCTATGTTGAAGTACTCTACATATAACATAATTCTACATTCACATCAAAATTTCATGAGCTACGACCAATGTCGTAGAGTACAAAATTCTTTGAACGTCTGCTGAAACTCTAAAAAGTTGGATCCTCTCCATTTCTGATTCTCTCTGCTTTCTCCCGAAGTGCTTGAAGGCGTCTCTCTCTGAAGATGCAATAATAAAATACATTGCATCGGCATGATATATGCTACCTCATAAACTCTAGTTTATAAAAAATGATGTAATGGACTTTTTTTCACTTGGGGGCAGAAAGTGGAACATGTAACAGGCATTACACTAGTTTATCTATTCTCACTTGGAGCTTAGAAGGGACGTTGTTCTAGAGATGTTTTTGTCTTCTTCAGGGCCAGCAACTTTCACCACAGACTCTTTCTTTTTGGCCAAACGTTCTTTCCTGCTTGCAGTATTTCAAATCTGATGGACAGATCCATGAAACCGAAAGCAAGAAATAACGAGCATTTACCTTGCAATCACATCATCCTTGTTACTCGCTGTGGCCTCATCATTCACCACACCAATGGTTCCAACCCACACAGCACTTCCGAGGAGGTGCCTTCGAGTGACCACCGAAGTTGACACGACTGGTCGTGCTGTCAGTACTTTTGCATTCACCTGCGCAAGGGAGATACTACATGGGTGTTCCCAATTGCTGACGTCGAATTCTCATCACCTTGCAATCTGTGGCCAGGATCTTGGGCATCTTGTGGACTTTGATTGACACCTCATGTAACAAAGGTCACTAATTTGTAGAATTGGAATGTGGCTTGCCGTAAGTACGAGCATTGACTTTAAGACCGTCTGTCACGTCCTTTTATGCAAATGTGAGTTGGAGGTTAAGCATCAGTAGACCGAATAGATTACAGCCTTCGTATGGATGTAAGCAGCGTACTTTCAGACAAACCTCTGCTAGTTAAACTCTCGAAGGAGTACGAGTTGTTGAAAAACTCAGGAGGTGAGTTACCTTTATATAAGAGTATCACTCCTACAACATATGATCATATAAATGATCAAGCCCTGACATGTGCAGAGGATGTGGATTTCGACCAATGGATAAAATTCAGGTTAAGAGAGGCAGCTGCCATGAAAGCCGTAAGTCCAAGTAATGGTCAAGAAGCTGGGACCTTGGTGGGCATGAATCTTCCCCAAACCAGGACTGTGCTAGGAGACATGGGGAACAGGCAGCAGGAGGGACGTAATGAAAGCTTGAAGGGAGTGGCGGTGAATCAGCTAGGCTTCACCCACAACAAGCAGTCAGTAATCTTCATTCCCTTCCATAACTGCAAATGCTTGCAGCTCAATAGTGTGCCAGTGAACAAAAAGTACAAGCATTGTTGCATAACGTCATTTTTCACGCCACACGCATAGCCTTTGCACCTTCAGCCATCATTTGACACATTCACCTTGTGCTTCGTCACCCACATCACCTTGTGCTTTGTCCACATCTTTTCACACCACATGCAGGGCTGAGCCCTTTCACACCACATATGCTGTCAGGCCGGGTGTTCAGGAGCCATCCCTGGACATAGCAGGAGAAGGGCGAGTAAGTTAGTTAAGTTAGCAGGAGAAGGGCGAGTAAGTTAAGTAAGTTAGCAGGAGAAGGGTGAGTAAGTTAGTTAAGTTAGCAGGAGAAGGGCGAGTAAGTTAGTTAAGTTAGCAGGAGAAGGGCGAGTAAGTTAGTTAAGTAAGTTAGCAGGAGAAGGGGAGTAAGTTAGTTTAGTAAGTTAGCAGGAGAAGGGCGAGTAAATTAGTTTAGTAAGCAGGAGAAGGGTGAGTAAGTTAGTTAAGTAAGTTACAGCTGATAGCTACTGCTCTCCTGCAACAATAACATAAGATATTCAAGGTTCCACATGCACTAAGGACACATACTGACAAGGTTCCACATGCAATAAGGACACATACTGACAAGGAACATCATCATGGCTGACACTCAATTTGTCGGAACCTGCAGGATGAGAACCTTCTGCATGGCGCCTACCATGCAGCACGCAGGCCACTCCTAGCTCCCCCGCCCGGGTCACGCCCAGAGCGGGGAAGGACGGGGATTGGGCCGCTGCTGAAAGCTGAGACGGAGCGAGAGCGGCTGTTATCCCTCTCAGCTGCTCTTGCTCGCCAGCAATTAGCTGTGGGCGGAGAGAATTCGTCACAAATGTCTGCGGCACTCAAGTGAGAGTTTAACAGTGTTAGCATTGAACAGGCATATAGCATTCAATAGAGGTTTAAGGTTGATTACACGAGGAAGCATTCTGTGTACTGTCCACAAATTTTAGTAAGGGTGGACAGAAGGATATACTCTGAGGGGCAATGAAATGTGGGATGAAGTATAAAAGATAGAGGACATGACCATGCCCTTATTCCTGTGGTTCCATGGCTTGCAGGTCAGATTATTTACATGTCCTGGAGCTAGTCAAGAGACTTGCGCAGCAAAATGACGACCTAAGTCAGCAAGTCAAGACCACACAGCAGCAGCTGCAGCAGGAGATGCTTCGCACTCAAGAGCAGCTTCTGAGTCAGGTAAAGGAGTTAGAGGGTGTTCGGCCTAGGCGTGATGGGGAGGGGGGACAGCATGCTGGAGTAGTGAAAGTCACAGGTCATGGCTCAGACATTGATCATGAGCCTGATCGAGGTCCGCAGAATGATATGCCTCTTGTTAGGGGTGCCAGGAGGACCTCCCCCGCCAGAGATCTCCCTTGGTTTGTGAGGGCAGCAGCAGAAGGTGGGTCTACACTTTGAGGGCTGCTGCAGAAGGTGGGTCTACACTGTGAGGGCAGCTGCAGAAGGTGGGTCTACACTGTGAGGCTCAAAGCGAATCATGATAATGTTTTTATGGTGTCTTAGGGTTTAGGGCAGTGCCAGGGGAAGTTATGCTTCTATAATACATTAGGTGTAACAAGGTAGGAGTTATGGCCATGCTCTCAGAAATAGTAGAGACAGCTCTGCATTTTCTCTTAGCACTACACCATTGAGATATCTCGTGTCTCACGCCCCTAACTTAATCTGCATACCTGCTGTCTTTTGCAGCTGGACCCATTTCACCCCGCAAGGCAACTCGTGTGCCCCCATTGTGGGAGGGTGGTCGGAAGAGGCATGTCTCCCCTACACCACGGAGAGAGAAAGAAGAGGCACGCCGTCTGAGGAAAGATCGGCTGAAGCAATCACTGCGGGACATGTTAGGGTTACCTGCTATAGGTGAGGGTTTACATGTTAGGGTTACCTGCTATAGGTGAGGGTTTTACATGTTAGGGTTACCTGCTATATAGGTGAGGGTTTACATGTTAGGGTTACCTGCTATAGGTGAGGGTTTACATGTTAGGGTTACCTGCTATAGGTGAGGGTTTACATGTTAGGGTTACCTGCTATATAGGTGAGGGTTTACATGTTAGGGTTACCTGCTATATAGGTGAGGGTTTACATGTTAGGGTTACCTGCTATAGGTGAGGGTTTACATGTTAGGGTTACCTGCTATAGGTGAGGGTTTACATGTTAGGGTTACCTGCTATAGGTGAGGGTTTTACATGTTAGGGTTACCTGCTATAGGTGAGGGTTTTACATGTTAGGGTTACCTGCTATAGGTGAGGGTTTTACATGTTAGGGTTACCTGCTATAGGTGAGGGTTTTACATGTTAGGGTTACCTGCTATAGGTGAGGGTTTTACATGTTAGGGTTACCTGCTATGTAGGTGAGGGTTTACATGTTAGGGTTACTTGCTGAAGGTGAGGTTTTACATGTTAGGGTTACCTGCTATAGGTGAGGTTTTACGTAAGGGTTTGCATGTCCCAAGGAAATGTGGGAACTCTTCCCTCTATAAGGTTTGCCTGAGAATTGAGGTAGTTGAAAGAGGTCATGGCTGTGATACCCCACATTTGAATTGAGGTTGAAAGAGGTCATGGCTGTGCACATGAGCAATACCATGGCTGTGCACATGAGCAATGCCATGCACATTTGACACATTTGAGTGCCACAAAGGAATCCTTCTTGACAGTATTTAGCTCTGAATGCTTCTTGACAGTATTTAGCTCTGAATGCTTCTTGACAGTATTTAGCTCTGAATGCTTCTTGACAGTATTTAGCTCTGAATGCTTCTTGACAGTATTTAGCTCTGAATGCTTCTTGATAGTATTTATCTCTGAATGCTTCTTGACAGTATTTAGCTCTGAATGCTTCTTGACAGTATTTAGCTCTGAATGCTTCTTGATAGTATTTAGCTCTGAATGCTTCTTGACAGTATTTAGCTCTGAATGCTTCTTGACAGTATTTAGCTCTGAATGCTTCTTGACAGTATTTAGCTCTGAATGCTTCTTGACAGTATTTAGCTCTGAATGCTTCTTGACAGTATTTAGCTCTGAATGCTTCTTGACAGTATTTAGCTCTGAATGCTCTGATTACTAAGCTCGTCCAGCATGATAATTGAAATGGTCCTAAGAATGAGTCCAGGTAACACATTTGAGAGCCATCTATTTTTGGTTTGCAAATTCTTTTAAGCCCTGCAAATATATCACATCTTTTAACACAGGTTCCATCAGCAGTCATGAGCATATTGCACAGAGGCATGGAGACAATGACCTCCAACAGCTGACAGCATTGCTCCGCAACTTGTCCCAAGGTTCAGCAGCATCCAGACGATTAGATGGTGATGGGCGGGCACGAGGATCCCACTTAGATCTGAGAGCCAGAGCCAACAGGCAGGAGGAGCAGAGTGCCTCAGGTCATGGTCAGGTGTGTACTTATGCTTAGTGTGAGTGCCTCAGGTCATGGTCAGGTGTGTACTTATGCTTAGTGTGAGTGCCTCAGGTCATGGTCAGATGTGTACTTATGCTTAGTGTGAGTGCCTCAGGTCATGGTTATGTGTGTACTTATGCTTAGTGTGAGTGCCTCAGGTCATGGTCATGTGTGTACTTATGCTTAGTGTGAGTGCCTCAGGTCATGGTCAGGTGTGTACTTCTGCTTAGTGTGAGTGCCTCAGGTCATGGTCAGGTGTGTAGTGTGAGTGCCTCAGGTCATGGTCAGGTGTGTACTTATGCTTAGTGTGAGTGATGATGTACACAAGTGCATTCAGTGTGTGCATCCCAAGGGATAAAGAGAGAGAGAGAGAAAGACTATTGTTTGTGTACAGTAGGCATGTACTGAAGTTGTTAGGCACTACAGTAGGCATGTACTGAAGTTGTTAGGCACTACATTAGGCATGTACTGAAGTTGTTAGGCACTACAGTAGGCATGTACTGAAGTTGTTAGGCACTACAGTACCGAGGTACTGTAGGGATAAAGATGAATAATTTAGGGGTATCTCAGTGCAATCGTATCTGCCTCCAACATTAGAGGAGGTAATATTACTAACTAGGGCACCTGCAAGCACAGAGATACCTTAATGAGGCCCTAAGTGGAACACTAATGGAGGTTTTCACACTTATGTCAACTGGCGCTGTACATGGATGCTAGCACAATTCTTGGACTCATTTATCATGTCTTATGCAGAAGATCCTGGATTTGCTTGGCTGCCATGGTTGTGCACATGAGCAATGTCTGTTCTCAATTACAAGTCAGAGAATCTTACATCTCACACTTAATCTCCACAAGTTTTACTTTTCTACCGTTCTTTTACAGGGAACTCGTCCACAGCCTCTCAGCAGGCTTGAGGCATCACATCATGGTAAGCACAATATTAGGTTGCAGAGCCTTCACAGCTTGCTGTGTTGGTGCACTGGACAAGACATGCTATCTTTCACTCTCCTGCATCTGAATTCAAAATAACTGTTCTAAGCAAAGCATCAGGTAGTAATAACTGGTAGATGTAGTTGGTTGCTGCAAGCGACCAGTTGTACATAATCCCGCATGCATCAGAGTATCTGCAAGACTGTGTGTTGTTGTACCAATGCAGGCGGTGAGTATTTAGACACAGATCCAGCTGTGATCAGGGGCTACCCAAGAAGTCAAGAGGCCTTGGAGGAGGAGGTTGCGCTGACTGTACTTGCTGACTCAGCCCGGACAGCAAAGTCTGATGAGGACCGCAAGTGAGTGTTTAGGGTTTAGGGTCGTCCCAGAATTATTGCTTACCCTCATTTAGCTGGCTCCTTGACCATTCTTTGTTTGCTATTTATTATGTGGAATAAGACCCATGAAATTACTTAAAACTAATTGGGTTTGCTATTTATTATGTGGAATAAGACCCATGAAATTACTTATGACTAATTGGGTTTGCTATTTATTATGTGGAATAAGACCCATGAAATTACTTATGACTACTTGGGTTTGCCTCGGTGACTGTAACTCTGACAGAGTGTGAAGAGTATGACTACTTGGGTTTGCCTCGGTGACTGTAACTCTGACAGAGTGTGAAGAGTATGACTACTTGGGTTTGCCTCGGTGACTGTAACTCTGACAGAGTGTGAAGAGTATGACTACTTGGGTTTGCCTCGGTGACTGCAACTCTGACAGAGTGTGAAGAGTATGACTACTTGGGTTTGCCTCGGTGACTGTAACTCTGACAGAGTGTGAAGAGTATGACTACTTGGGTTTGCCTCGGTGACTGCAACTCTGACAGAGTGTGAAGAGACCTTTCAATTGTACTGCAACACAGCTTTTGGGAAACTTGTGTTGTAATCACTCCTTTCCCAAGGTTGAAGAAGCTAGAGCTGATGGAGAACCAGATGTCAGTTCTGATGACAAGGGTGGAAAACATGCTGAACCCTGATCGTCTGTCCAATGCAAGGGACCTTAGGCCTGACCCTCTCACTGCTGCACCTGGAAAGGTATCAGACAGGCAATCAGGCCAAGCAATTGTTGACCCCCATGTAACAGAAGGTGGAGCTGTGGGTGTGGTAGAGCTGCAACGCATGATGATGACGCTCAAGCGCATGGAGGAGAAGGAGGAGAAGATCAGGTGAATTGTTAATGGAGCAGGAGGTCGGGGGAATGAATAATGAATGTATGGGGAGCATACCAAGTGAATGATGGGAAGTAGTGGGTCAAGAGAGGGAGCTTATTGGGGCTCTAATGCCCGTTTTAAACAAGTGAACCAAATGATGCTACCTTGATTCCGTAGGAATACACTCAAAGGCATCATCTTTGCATGCCTGCACATTTTGGTCCCCTTGAGTTTTGTGTCAAAGCCACAAGATTCGGCTTTAAGCTGTCAGATACGCTCTGAACATGTCAGAAAAGATGTTGACAATCCAAATTATGTGATGCTTCATTGTCATCAATATCAATGCCTTTTGTTTGGTGCCTGAAGGCATAAATGGTTTCCACAGCCACCTGAGACCTTAGAGCCAAGGCAAGCATCGACAGCCGGTCCCCTCGCTGTTAGAGACGGCATCTTAGGAACTAGCCTTGTATCTGGGCCTGCAGAAGTAGCTATTCCTGGTAATGCTGTGGTTGGTGATAGTGAAAGAGGGGTGGCGTCTGGGTCTTCATGTTCCTATCAGGCTCATAAACCTTCAGAGCATGCTCAGGGTGAGGGAGTCCTGAGGATGGAGTAATAGTGCATTAGGGTTTAAGTCCTGAGGATGGAGTAGTGCATTAGGGTTTAAGGAAACAGATTCCAGGATAATAAATTCATTGAGATATATGAGCCAAGATCAACATGCATTGGATGAACCATGAGTCCCTAAAAATCGACAAGTATGCAGTGTCACTTGCTTTGAAGTGAGCCATGTTTGTCCATGTCCCACTGTCACTTGCTTTGAAGTGAGCCATGTTTGTCCATGTCCCACTTCTCAGTTCAAAAGCAATCTTTGCCACAGAGAGATGTGATCGATAGGGACACTCTGCAGCAGGTACTGAGCACTCGAGAGGACATACTAAGGTAAAGCACTCTTGCTGTTGTCATGCTCTCAACCTGAACAGGCAATGCGCACAAATGAAGCACATCAGAATGATAATTATCAGAGGGATAATTATCATAATTATTATGATAATTATGATAGTTTCTGCATACTTATCAGAGGGATAAGAGCTTTGAATTCTGCTAATTTCACTCTGTGGTAATGCACTGATTTAGGTGTCAGAGGATACACGATGGGGAGCTTGTTGTCAAGGGCCTGCCTCTGCTGGGAGCCGTTGAAGTGGTGGAAGATTTAACTGATTTGATCATTGAGGAGTTGTTACATGAGCATGCTAAAGGTATGATTCTTACTTTCTATTAAATGCATGGAGTATGTTACTGCTACTGATGAGTGTCTTTCCCTAAACCCCAAAGAGTTTATCCCTTCTTGTTCTAGCTGCTGTATACCTCACAGGTATGTGCATTCTCGGAAATGATAATGTGGTTGATCACTTCTTTCATTTCAATGTTTCATGCTATGTAGAGATGGCAAGCTTATGTGATTCCATGGGAGATGAGCTGTTTGATGGCGAATTCCAGGATGCATAGATAAATTAAGAACTAGGAGATGCAACTTGTGGACAGTATGACATTCAGTCTTTACGCCTTACGGAGACATATCCGATTAAGCACTCGGACTTTGATTGTAGCTTCTTCCGGTGATAAGCTTAATGTGCTAAGTGACGTGTGAAAAGTTGGGTCAGTGATGTGATATTCAGTATCTATCATATGATATACAGCAGCTATCTCTCTGCTGGGCAGGTACACTGCCATAGGGTCAAGTCAATTTCACTCCACTTTCCTCAGTTTTGTGGATGTTACTCAAGTGTGGCAGAGAAACTCTGTTACGGAAAGAATCGACAATGTTGTGCGATGTTGACTTCAAAACTTTAACGCTGTGATTGTCTGTACTCTGTTAGTCCCTCATTCACGTCACGTAGTCTGTGAACACGTGTCAATTTCTTTTCTCTCTGTATCTAACTGCAATTTGTAGTGGAAAATTTAACGAATTATGGGGAATAAGTTCAGTATAAGCATGGGGGATGATGCTTTTGTGATGGAAGAAGGCACGAAAATGAAGAAAAACTTGCTCCCAGAGCAACAACATAGATACAAATTTGGACATGTGCTGCATTCCATGTCTGATGGCCAGGTGATCGTCTCTCCGTTAAGTTAGTCAGCATCCCGTAGGCTCAAAACTGATATTGGGGTAGCGTTTCCAAAGCTTACAATTTGCATGCCTACATCAGCTGTTTTGTTTAAAACGAACCTATTTCTGCCGGAATTATCTCTCCAACGAATCAGTGCCAACACCTCCTAAGCTGCTTCACTGTCTCATTTGTGATGTGATCCTACACGCAGCGTCGTATGGCCACGAACAACGCTACAGGAAAAAAGTACTGCATGCATCGTATCTGTAAAGGAGATAAAGCAGACCTTAAGGCTTTCCACAAAGAGGTGAGCAGTAGCAGCAGCATCACAACTAGGGCTGGAGAGCTGTGGATGAAAAAATAGTACTTATGGAAAAACAATACTTCAACCGACAGCCTGCTTGCTTAAGAATCTGTCAAAAGAATCTCAATCTGTGTAATAATGTTCTTTTTTTCCGTAAAATTTAATAGTTGTGCTTCTAGAAGAAGCACAACATTTTCTTTCCTTGCCTCTGCTTCAAAAGTGGCCAGGAGGGCTCACCAGCAATAGCTTTTGGTGCTGCTATTGGCCTCACATCTAGGCGGACTTTTTACATACCTGCCTTTCATCTTTTTTCGATAACATTTCTTTGTTCTCATCTTCCTAGGTAGAGATTATGCGACTCTTTATAGGGCATCCATGTGTAGTGCAGCTTGTGGAGGTGCGGAAATCCCTGAGTTATGCATAATCAGGGTACAGTAGCGCAATAAGGATTCAATGGCATCAAGATGGTATGTTTTGAGGCATAAACTTGTTAAGACCTTGTTTTGCTCCCATGAAGGGTTGCCTAGCTATGAATAGTATTTGAACATGTGTCAGATCTGTGCACTTTATTACTAATGCAGGTGTATGAGGACACATTCAATCACATTCACTTAATTACGGTGAGCTGTTCTCTGGTGGTTTGCCTTCTAACTCTGCTTGAACCTATTTACTCTCCCATGTGTATGATCTAAATTTAACAGAGATCTCCCGTTGGTCTGCACAGTGCTCATAAAAATAAAAGCACACATACTTACAGATTTGCATAGGAATAAGTAAGCATGAGTAGGTGTGAATAAGTGTGAATAAGTAAGCATGAGTAGGAGTGGGCTCATGCTATCTCCAACAAGAGTGAAAGCCGCGACCCTCTCACACAGGAGCTATGTGAAGGTAACCTAATTGACCGATTTATTAAGAACGGATACTATACAGAGGACCAAGCTCAAGAGGCAGCTCGCACACTTCTGGAGACAGTGGATTACTGTCATGCTATGGGCGTCATCATTAGGTGAATGGGAAGAGTATGGTAGTCATTCATCATTAAGTGAATGGAAGAGATGTATCATGATATGGATGTCATCATTAAGTGAATGGAAGAGATGTATCATGATATGGATGTCATCATTAAGTGAATGGAAGAGATGTATCATGATATGGATGTCATCATTAAGTGAATGGAAGAGATGTATCATGATATGGAGGTATGTGCTTATAAGCTTTTAAGCCATTCCTCACTTATCTCTCTTTCTGTGGTGTGCACATTCAGCCTGACATCTCTCTCCTATATCCCTCTGTCGCAGGGATATTAAGCCTGAGAATATTCTGCTAAAAAAAACAAATACCGAGAATGCCAGCATCAAAATTGGTAATCTTGGAAATGCATACAGCGTGCCTGGCTCCAAATCTGCAATCAAGATTGCAGAGCACCACGTAGAGATGGAGGCACATGGCGGGTTGCCGCATGACGCAGCTTGCGTATGTGAGGACGACTTTTATGTTAGCAGCTTTTATCCTGCCCCAGAGGTAGGCTGCTGTAGGTGATGAGGTGATGAGGTGCTATATGTAGACATAAGCTTGGGGGTTTTAGAAGTACATCTGTGATCATAGCTGGATGTCTGGAGAGAGTGGCTGGTTATGATGGCTTTTGGGTTTTGGGAGTAGAGAACCAAATGATATTACAACCTAGGGGGAAGTTGTGAACAATGTCCTTTGGTCTATCTTTGATTTTTAACCTGAGAGCAATCTAAGGTGTTATGCCTTGAGGCTCATCTGAGACAAAAAACGAGATATCATGAATTTAAATTATCATGCTTGGAATCATGCTCTCATCAGATGTGTCATCATGGTGCTACTTAGGTGCTGACACTACATCGCTGTGGCAGGGAGAGTGATGTGTGGAGTCTGGGCATGGTGTTGTACATGGCTTTGTCTGGAAGGGCGCCCTTTTATGAGGCTCACAAAGAGAATGTGAGACTCTATTAGGCCATGTGAGACTCCGTTAGGCCATGTGGGACTCTATTAGGCCATGTGGGACTCCATTAGGCCATGTGGGACTCCATTAGGCCATGTGAGACTCCATTAGGCCATGTGGGACTCCATTAGGCCATGTGGGACTCCCATAGGCCATGTGGGACTCCCATAGGCCATGTGGGACTTCGTTAGGCCATGTGGGACTCCGTTAGGCCATGTGGCATCTATCCATGCTAGGTCTGTCTTCTCGCTGACATCATCAGTATGACATTCTGATGATGTCAAGTACCCCTGTGGTACATGTATCGCTTCAAGCCTGGGTGTAGTTGCTTGACAGTCTGTGCAGTTGCTCTTGAGCTCCCTAAGTTTGAGGAAAATTCTCTGACTGGGTTTAGTTGAAAGTCTGCTTTGCAAGCAAGTGCTTGCTGAGTCTTATGAACCTTATGATAAGAACTATGTGACAGTGTCCTCAAGATGGTGCATGGCTTTTTGTGTGATTTACAGTGTCCTCAACATGGTGCATGGCTTCTTGTGTTATCATAGTTGAGGCGCATGATTGAACATTGGCATTAGGTTGTTCTCTGACGTGCAAACCTTGTACCTCTATCATGGTAAGGTGCAAGATGAGATACTGTCAAGGGATCTCAGTTTCACGAGTCCTGCATGGGATGACATTTCAGAAGCTGCAAAAGACTTCATCCTCAAGTGAGTTGTATGATATCAGTGAGCCACGAAGGTATAAAAAATTTGAGGGCTCCATATGCCAAAAAGACCATATGCCAGGGAATGCCAAGGGTACTGCTGGCCCTTGGTATGTTTTCAACCTCATTCATAGTTTCAGAGCTTACATACATTTTTTGTGTATGCATGTCCTTGTGTGCTAAGTTGAAACATTTGCTCCATGAACCTTCCTATATCAACTCTACTCATGTTGGGAGCTGATTCTGAACCCTGAATATTCAAATCCTGACTGATCAAAGGGCTACGGTGAAGGATTATCGTTTGAGGGCCACCATCTCGGAGCTACTGGCTCACCCTTGGCTTAGCACTGGCTCACCCCTTAACCCTAAACCCTTGGCTTAGCACTGGCGGTGGGATGACGAGAATGGAGAGCTTGCCAGTCCTGTCGGCCTGAGCAAACATACGGCTGCTCACCACAGCTACTTCAGTACAAAGCCCTCAGGATCAGAAGCATGATCTGATGTTCAGCCCCTTTGAGTCTGAGGCTTAGAACATGATAGCTCTGTTCCTCTCAGACCAATAGCGACATGTCAGAGGTAGGCTAGAGACAGGCCGGAGATTGGTCTATCATATGAGCTGCTTCTTAACATGAACAACCCAAGTCCAAGCTTATTGCTTGGACATAGCAGAGACTTCAACATTCTTCAACCCAGGAGATGACGAAAATCACTCTTTGAAGAGTTAAGTTCTTATGTCAACTCTTAGCTAGCAGTCCATGGTGGTGACGCTTGCTCCTTGTAGAGCTACTGCCGAACTGGAGAATGAATGTGCGCTGTACATCGGAGCACCATTGCAGATATGATGATCATGTGTTCCTTTTTGAGTGGGTTTGGGCTGTGCCTTTAGGTCTTCTCTTTTTTTATGTACTGTTGCTAGGACTTCAATTTTCAGTGGTGGCTCTACTAACATTGACATTGCTGTTGTGCTGTGCATGAATTATTGGGGGAATGAAAGCACGAAGTGGACTTTGTGATTAAAATTTCAAGTTGCACCAGGCTCACGCTTGTCTCTCGTCTCGTCTCCACTGCTTGTAAAGAATCATCAGCTCAGAAGACCTAAGCATGAATTATGTTCCACATTATGACTACTAAGAGGTGATAACATTTGGATGCAGTGTCATCATCGGAGCTACAGTTTTTCTTCAAACAAGCAGGCATTTTGGAGTTGCTACAACACAAAAAGTGTGGAAGGGAAAACACCTTAATGAGTCTTTTTCAGCAACAGCAGACGGACCTGGTGCTGGGTCCGAAAAGAACACTTCATTCACACTTCATTCACACTTCATTCATGAGATGCATCACTCAGTGATACAGGGCATCAGAGAATCTTTAATATCAATCTATTTTCAATTATCAAAAATGTTTCAATAATGCAGCTCTCAACAAGTAGGATGTTTGTGGCTGTTACAACCAGTATCCCTCGATGATGGATTTCAGCACTATGCCTTCAAATTTTGAACGTTTTTGCTGAAAACCGATGCACCACAATCTGCGTAGCTTTGCACCATTGCAGCACATTTCAGCGGGTTTTCTTTATTGACTTTGTAACAGTCCACAACAGCTGCTCGTTGTACCTCACAGGGCACAGGAGATACTGCGTAACTGCAAATAACATAGCAAGGATTATTGGGTCAGTACACTAACTACAGCAGGATCAAGGGATAAGTAGGGTGCAGTACATTTCACACAGGAACATGGCATGTATGGCTAGTGTAAAATATCTGATATTGGTTCCTGGGTGCAACGGTAAGATACAGAACATTATTTTTATCAAGCATGATGCAATGCAGTTAATGGAACCTTGACATGGAATTACAGATGCAGCGTTCGAGAGCATTTGTTGTGGTAATTGAATGATAAGAGGACATGAAATACAAAGGCCGTAGTTTCGAGGTTGATATTATTGATGCAGGTCTCTTTAGACTGAGATGTAGCGCCCATAAGGGGCATGCCTATGGAACAGTAGCTAGATATCATTACAAAAGAACTGACTAGATGATCGCTAAGGTGGACTGATCCATGAGATCCACAGAAATAAGCATATTTGTTTAAAACAAAAATGTAATCTAACAGACAAACACCTCCACTGCTGCAAAAGTTGCACACATGGGTCATCATCTTCAGATGAAGACAGAATACCAACCTGTGTTTCAGTAATAGCTCTTGAGACAACTCCTTGATTTTCTGGCTTTCTGTCTCTTCTTGTTTCAATAATAGATCTCCCACTTTGTTGCTAGCTTGCAAAGCTCTCAAAAGCAGAGGATCTAATTTTGCTAGAGCCGCTGCCTCAGAATTGACATGATGCCCTACTCTGCAGTGCATGGATACGAAGCCGCAGCAGATACAGTTCAGGTATGTACAGAAGAGGATCGTTTGCACAGCCAAGCCTATGATATGATTAGTTGTAGCCTCTTATAGACAATCCATTTGATGCCTTATTTCTTTATGAGGCATACTCCTGATGTGTTGGTCACTCCTTCCATACTCACTGTGGTTGAGATTGTTTAGGGATCGGATTCTTCGACGCAACTTTAATCCCAGCAAGTTTTTCTAATACCCCGACTGTAAACTGCGGAAAAACAAAAGTTATCAGCAAGGTCGTTATACAACATCCTGTGCTGGCAGATATACCTCAACGCTATATTGTTGACTAGACATAATTTATTTGTAATTTTTAATTAAATGTACAAGCAGCTTTGAGATGGAGTTCCTGGAGACTTGACATAGATTCCAAAACCCGAACCTGTGGAAAACTTGCCTACTCTTGCATGACGTGTGCTTATTATTTTCAGAATTTGGATGCTATCTTGAAATGCCTGTCACCAACATAGCGCAGAACAGGCTGGACGTAATATCTCGGCAATTGTGCTCCACCTTAGCAGGAAGACAGTTAGAGGGACAAGTTGCTATTGTTACCGGTAAGATTAGCTCGAAACTACCTCTAATTACTACCTTTTTCAGTAGATTTGTACCTAATCTGTTTAGGCACCTATCCAGTTCCGCTCCCTTACGTCATACTTGACAAGTCACTTAACTTCTGATTATTCACCTATCTTGTATCTGTCTCTCAGGAGCGGGAAAAGGGATCGGAGAAGCCACTGCTGAGCTGCTGTCCTCTCAGGGTGCAAGCATTGTTGTGTGTGACATAGATGCCTCTGCAGCACAGGCAGTGTCTGATAGGATCCAGGTGAATAAACTAGTGACATGTCATCAAGGACAATACTGTCATTGCTGTCATTGCTGTCATTGCTAAGTGCAGCCTCATAGCTGGAAATAAGAAAAGTGATCATCATGAATTATAATTGATCCCAGTTCACGTTGTTGAGAGTTTGTTTCATGCTGTTGCAACCAAAATTCAGTATGGCAGCAATGTTTGCCTCATAGATTCAAGGTTTCTGTTATTTAACTTAAGTCAGCTGAGGCTGCTTTTAAACCCTTAGTGGCCTTAAACCCTAATAGCTTGTCTTCTTGCCTCCCTATGTGTGACTTTTTAACAGAGTCAAGGAGGGCGAGCTGTAGCTGTTGCGGCAGACATTACAAACCAGGACGCTGCAGCTCAGATTATTGATGCAGCCCTTTCCCTAGGGAGCATTGACATAATGTAGGATGCTGCTTTGTTCCCTGCCCTCAAGTACAAGTAGCCATGTCTTAAATTATACCTGGTTGTAACTGTTTTTGCTGTCTCCTGACTTGGCCGGCAGAATCACTTACACCCTGTGGCTCATCTGTCTGATCTCCTTCATTTCCCCTCATTCTCCCTCATTCAGCCTCATTCAGCCTCATTCTCCCTCATTCTCCCTAAAATCTCCCAGGGTGCAACACACTTTCTGTTCATGTGCATTCTTTCTGTCTGAGCTCCATGATTCTTGTGCTGACGTTAGTGTGAACAATGCTGATGTTAGTGTGAACAATGCTGGCTTTACTTGGGATGGTGTGATCCACAAGATGACTCCCCAACAGTGGCAGGCCATGCTTGATGTACATGTCACAGCGCCCTTCAGACTGGTGCAAGCTGCAGCACCCTATTTGAGGGAAGTTGCAAAGAAGGTAAGGGATGTGCCACAGCCTCCCATCACACCTATCAGTAAGGGTTACACCACGTTCAAATTTAAAGGTAAGGGATGTGCCACAGCCTCCCATCACACCTATCAGTAAGGGTTACACCACGTTCAAATCAAAGGTACCTCCTCAAAGTGTAATCCGCATTAGATTTCCTAACTCCTCAAAGTTCAAAATGAGCAGAGTACTCTGTCGTGTACATGTCCTTTGCGTCAGTTCCTTAAGATGAGAACTCACTCTTCAGAATATAAAATATTGATAAGCATGCCCTCATTCATCAGACTTATGCAGTACAGAAGTAAACAGCATTTGACTAGTAACATCTGCTTCCTCACCTTAATTTGAAAACAGGAAATAGAGCAAGAGGGTAAAGCTCGCCCACGCAGCATCATCAACATCTCAAGCACTTCTGGAACTCATGGAAATGCAGGGCAAGCAAACTATTCAACAGCCAAGGCCGGGGTTGTAGGCTTGACAAAGAGCATAGCAAAAGAGTGGTGAGTTTACACTCAAAATCTCCCCAGACTTTCTGCATATCAGCTGCCTCAATCACATGCTCTACTCTCTCAGGGGTCCCCTCAATGTGCGCTGCAATGCTTTAGCCTTTGGCCTCATTGATACGCGATTGACTCGCCCCAAGGAAGATGGCGAGACCATTGAAGTGGCAGGCAAGGCGGTACCACTGGGCATCCCAGGAGCTAATAAATACTGGAGTGCAGTCAAGAGCAGCATCCCACTGCAGAGATCGGGGGCAGTCCGGGAAGCAGCAGGTGACGAACGTGTGATTGTTTATTTGTGGACCCTAAACCCTGAAGTTAAAGAAGGGAGAGTCTACAGTGCCTTCGAGGCTGAGTTCAATGTAAAGTTTCTGCAATAGGTTTATTTTTAAATTCCTCAAGGAATTTGGGCTTGCCTGATTTCCAATGGGGATTTTGGAAAGTATCCAAATATGTTTTGCCAGTCCACTGTCATGTAGTCCACTGTCATGTAGTCTACTGTCATGTACGCAGGTGCCATCATGATGCTGGTGTCACCATGGGCCAGGTGAGGGACATGATGACGTGGCGTCATGGATTTTCTATCATCTAGGGTTTAGGGTTTGGGGTTTAGGGTTTAACAAATGATGATTCAGTTTCTGAAGTTCCTCATTATGTGCTTGCAGCTATATCACTGGTCAAGTGATTGAGGTCAATGGCGGCGCCTTCATGTAGTCAAATACTACATTGCAGTCAAATACTACATTGCAAAGCAAGAAATCCTCAGACTCCCTCCAAAGATCAGAGACAATACAGAGGAACCTTCTATGACCTTCTATGATACTATATTCGTTTCTGTCTTTTTTTATTTTAATGTCATCATAAGCGTAAATGTCTATGATGTTCCAAACGGTGGCCAGCTGAAACTTAAGAATTTTTAATGTTTTTAATGTTGGTAAAACTTCATTGTGATTATATGTGGCACAACGCTGGTATCTCATGCGCATACTTTCTACTGATAGCACTAGTAAGATTTCTGTTAGTTTCTCCTGTGAAGTGCAGAGAAACCCTACGGCCTGAAAGTGAACCTTCCCTGCAGTGCAGACAGAGCCTATAGTACAATGAGTCACACACACTTAAAGTGGACACTGCTGTCTCTCTGAGTCATAAAGCAGATTTCACATAGGCTTTGAGTCGAGGATGTCTTGAATGCTTCTTTTGTGGGGAGGAGTACTCCAGAGTATCAGCTATCAAATTGAGAATGCCCAGGTATCCAAGCCCCAGTAGTGGGTCATGGAACATTTTTCTGTCAACAACTACTAACATTCTGTTGATTGCAAATAGGTATCACGTCTTACTTTCTATAGCAGAACATTAGAGCTAACTATGTAATTCAAATATGCTCAGACTTGTACCATTTGTGTTTCCCTCATCTGTATGTAGATTGATCAAAAGTCTATAACAGCCATAGAAATATTTAAATTAGGACTACGACAACCCCTGGATAAGTTAGGTACCCTGGTATACCAATGCACATTATGCAGAGCTAAATAGCCCCACACATGTAAATACGAAGCCTTTAGTTCATGATCTTCCTCGAACACGTCAGGATGCTGGGTACTTAAAAGAATCTTATTATATGGCATGTACTGTATGGTACATGATGAGAAATTCTTGCATTTATACCTAATGAATCTTTGCACAATCAATGCGTAAAGAGGTCGCTCACATTGAAGTTCACACATAATTCTTCTTAGTCGGTCTCGGCGCTTGAAGCAACTCTATATCTGCCTGCGGATAGTGGACACGACACCTTAGCATTGCATAATAATAATCGATAAGTGTGATTACAGTTCCTTTTCTGATCAGTTACGGATCATTCTGATACATTTGGACGATGATCCGATGGATTGTCAGTTCTGCAATATTCGCAATTTACCTCTTAGAGCTTTCATCTGGGTTCAAAGAACACGAGTTTAAGGTGAGTTAGGCCGAAGAACAGTAAGCTAAGGGCATTCTTAAAGCGATTTATTTTTTTTGTCCAGAAATGCAAGGACACTGGATTCTGTAGAAGACACAGGACCAAATCAGGCCCTAAATTTGACGTGCTGCACGAAACTGCCTCCGTGTCGGGTCATGAACTCAGGGCGACCCTCAGAAACATGGATGCTGGCAAAACATTTAATCTCATCGTCAGAGCTCACTCCTCGGGCACCATTAGGTTGCTGCTTGATGAAGATCTTGATCCTTCTGTGACCAATGGAACTCGGTATCGAATTTCACCCGAAGATAGCGTGACTTTACCAAGCTTTGAAACAACTGTAACTCCTTGGAAGACTATCAGCAAGACCACAAAAGACGTGAGTGTTAAAACAATGAAAACAGGTTGTCTACAACTGTACTGATGTTAATGGTCTTAATTGTCAACATTTCTTTCTGCAGATTGTTGTAGTATCAGGGGATGTGCAAGTCACCCTCACTTTTGCGGCATTTAAGATGCTAGTCGTGGTGAAAGGAAAGCCTGCACTGTCCCTAAACAGCAAAGGACTCTTTGATATGGAGCATTTCAGGTTGAAGGAGGTGGGCTGGACGCCTCTTTTGGGATCCTCTTTAATTATGTCTCAGCTGATAAGGCATGCATGGGCAACACACAGTCCCTGAAAACCTCCATATAATCCCAGCCACATGCAAGGATGAACTTTACGGACAATTTTTTCCACTCCGAGATCTTGTCTCTTGCAGGAAGGAGTGGAGTGCGATGGCTGTTGGAGTGAGACCTTTTTACAGTTCACAGACAGCAAGCCACATGGGCCTGAAGCCATGTCTCTGGACATTGCCTTCCCAGGCTTCGAGCATGTGTACGGTCTACCAGAACATGCAACAAGTTTTGCTCTCAAGCCCACAGGTTAGCACTGGCTGCGAGTGTAGGGATGTATATGGATAAAAATAACACTATTTGCCCACACTATTTTGCTCCCCTTCAACTTGATGTACATTACATGAGCAAACACTTGACCTTGCACCTGACACTTGACCTTGCACCTCAGATTTGACCTTGCACCTCAGATTTGACCTTTCACCTCACACTTGACCTTGCACCTCAGATTTGGCCTTTCTTGATTTATGGATGTTGTATTTGTAGTTGGAGGTGAGCCGTATCGCCTGTATAATCTGGATGTGTTTGAGTACCTGGACTCCTCGCCCTTTGGCCTGTATGGATCTATCCCTATGATGGTTGCCCATAAAGTGGGACTCACCATCGGAGTTTTCTGGTGAGTGCTCTTCACACCTTTGCTCTTCACACGTATACTTGAATGTGCCCTATCATATCCTTGCTCATGCCATTTCTTCTAACAGTGAGAAAGTCAAATCATATTTTTTACTCTGTGGGGAAGCTATCCACCTCTCTATCTCACTGATTCTTCCAGCTCATACAGCTGAGTCCTTTGTTACAGGATGAGCTATTTACATCTGAACCCTGTGTCATTGAAGGGGTAGGCGTAGTAAATGCTCTCTCTTTAACCTCATCTGCAGGTTGAATGCAGCTGAGATGTTTGTGGACGTCAGCAAGGAGGGAAGCAACACAGCAACTCAGTGGATTGCTGAGAGTGGGATTGTGGACCTGTTCATCTTCACTGGACCTGGTCCTGCTGAGGTACAACAACAGTACGCTGAGGTGACAGGCCCAACAGCCATGCCTCAGCAGTTCTCTGTAGGGTACCATCAATGCCGATGGAACTACAAGGATGAGGCAGATGTGCATCTGGTGAGTGTCTAGGGTTCTCATTTTGCTGGATTCAGATTTAATAGCCTTAGATGAGCCATGTGGGTCTCAGAGAGTGGCTAAGGATTGAAGGTGCAGATGAGCGTGTACCCTTTGTTAACCCTGGCAACCCTTTAAGATGATGAATGTAAAAAATAAGAATGCCCTCATTTTCTACATCCTTTTTCCTCTTTTAATGAATGAGAAGCATGCCGTATGCATGTACAATCAATCTGAGTATACCAACAATCTCAGTATGCACTTCTGCACATCAATCTCAGCATGCACTCATGCACATCATACTCAGCATTCTCAGCATGCATATCATGCACATCATACTCATCATGCACATCATGTACATCATGCCCAGCATGCACATCATGCACATCATACTCAACATACACATCATGCACATCATACTCAGCACGCTCAGCATGCACTCATGCACATCATACTCAGCATGCTCAGCATGCACATCATACTCAGGGTGTGATTGACTTATTTCATCTGACTGGCAGGTGGACTCAGGATTTGACGAGCATGAGATTCCTTATGACGTGATCTGGCTTGACATAGAGCACACTAACGGAAAGCGGTAAGGGCACATTTTATGTGGAGTCCTTGCTATGACCGTATGCCCAGAAGTGTAAGAGAGAGTTCTGTCTGCTTGCGCAAGATGTATGAGAGGGTTCTGTCTGCTTGCGCAAGATGTATGAGAGGGTTCTGTCTGCGTGCGCTATATGTATGAGAGGGTTCTGTCTGCTTGCGCAAGATGTAAGAGAGGGTTCTGTCTGCTTGCGCAAGATGTATGAGAGGGTTCTGTCTGCTTGCGAAAGATGTATGAGAGGGTTCTGTCTGCTTGCGCTATATGTATGAGAGGGTTCTGTCTACTTGCACAAGATGTATGAGAGGGTTCTGTCTGCGTGCGCTATATGTATGAGAGGGTTCTGTCTACTTGCGCAAGATGTATGAGAGGGTTCTGTCTGCTTGCGCAAGATGTATGAGAGGGTTCTGTCTGCTTGCGCAAGATGTATGAGAGGGTTCTGTCTGCTTGCGCAAGATGTATGAGAGAGTTCTGTCTGCTTGCGCAAGATGTATGAGAGGGTTCTGTCTGCTTGCGCAAGATGTATGAGAGGGTTCTGTCTGCTTGTGGCACACCGTTCGATGTTGACAGACAGAATGGACTTGCTTATTACGAAGAGGATGTTGAACAGTCTAGCACAGTCTAGCACAGTCTAGCACCGTTGATCTGATGTGAGCTTGATTGTGGTGTGTACGTGAACAAAAATGCATGCTGATGCTGATGCTGATGCTGATGCTGATGCTGATGGTCCAAGCCTGACCCTCATGTGTCCTCTTCAGCTATCTGACTTGGGACAGCCATCTCTTCCCAAAGCCTATCGAGCTTCAGAATGATGTGGCTTCACGTGGCCGCGAGACTGTTACCATTGTTGACCCCCATGTGAAGCGAGACCATAGCTACTATATCTTCCAAGAGGCGCAGTCCGAAGGTTACTTTGTCAAGAACCCACAAGGAGGCGATTTCGAAGGGTGAGGTATTGAGCTGAGGAAGAGCAAGTCTGAGGTTAGTAGGTCAGACCTGTCAGTAGGCTTGGTCTCCTTATCATGCTGTTTTGCTCATTTGTGGTTATGCTCACCATCGCTACAGCATGCAGAACATGTGACAAGTGAGAGGCATGCCATGCGATCTCAGATCAGTGACAAGTGAGAGGCATGCCATGTGATCTCAGATCAGTGACAAGTGAGAGGCATGCCATGTGATCTCAGATCAGTGACAAGTGAGAGGCATGCCATGTGATCTCAGATCAGTTGGAAGAGCCTGATGATCTCTTTGTACTGCCTGATGATCTCTTAGTACTGCCTGAGTCATACTGACGCCTCTTCTATGAAAAGGTGGTGCTGGCCTGGATCCTCATCTTATCTGGATGTCACCAACCCAACTGTGAGGGCGTGGTGGGCTCAGCAGTTTGCGCTGGACAAGTACCAGGGATCAACTGAGGTGAGAGAAGTACCGAGGTGGTTGTAGGTAATCATAGTGCTCAATTAGGAGGTTGACTGCCCTAATGGACTTTGGGTGGAGTACTTTTTATTACAAATGTGTTGAAGGGGCAAAGTCTTTCGTAATAACATGCTTTCTTAAGAATGTTCTGGATCTATGGTGGACCTATGTTCTGGATCTATGTTCTGGACCTATGGCAGACCTATGGATGGGAGAGGATGGGTCGTGTTCATTCTTTACACTTACCCTATCGTTCTCCTTACTTAATTCGCAGCACTTGTACATCTGGAACGACATGAACGAGCCGAGCGTCTTCAATGGGCCTGAGGTAAGGTTCAGTTCAGAGTAAATGTATTACGAGTGGAAGGTGAAGGAGCTCTAGATTCAGACTTGTGACTGTAACTGCTAGGATGCTTTTACAATATTCCTCGGTAAAGGGCTGAGATTTTGTTTTTATAAATTGGACACCTGGAGAAAGAGACTTAAGTCAGTGCACTCCGTGATAATGTTTGTTGTGGAGCATGGCTTTTACTAACTAACTAACTACAATGCAACTTTCAATCAGAGACTAGCCCTCAATGACTAGCCCTCAATGACATATTCACTATTGATCCTTGAATTTCTCTATTCAGATCACGATGCAGAAAGATCTGATTCACCATGGCAATGTTGAGCACCGTGATGTGCACAACTTGTATGGCCTTTTCTACCACATGGGTACAGCTGAAGGTCTGACACTCCGAGGTTATCAGACGCATGGAGAAGATGGCGACAGGCCTTTTGTGCTGAGCCGTGCTTTCTTCTCAGGTGGGGGCTTACAGCTGATGATAAATGTTGACAGAGGTTCTGATCCTCACATCAATATTAGAGCTTCAGATAAGACACACAGGAGCATGATATGAGTGCTTGATTACATTTCCCCTGAGTGGTGTGACCCTCAAGCCTGAATGGAGCCCTACAAGCTACGTTCAGGCTCTTCAAAGTGTCTTATCTCACTGCCTGTTCCTCCACAGCCTCACTCGCACTGTTTAATCCACACCTCTCACACACCTCTTTCACACCTTCCACACATGCGTGCAGGGACTCAGCGTGTAGGTCCCATCTGGACGGGTGATAACACCGCGGACTGGAAGCATCTGGCTGTCTCTATCCCCATGCTTCTGTCGCTGGGAGTCACGGGTCTTCCCTTCTCAGGGGCTGACGTAGGAGGTTTCTTTGGGAACCCTGATGCTGAGCTCATAACGCGATGGAACCAGGTGATCATTGTTTTCAAGGCTGAGAGAACTTATTAGAAGGGAATCTCTCAGAACAGGAACGGGAACTGAAACTGGAACACTGGGCAAAGGAGAAACATCAATGGCAATAGCTCTACATTGACATGTGCTAGATCAATATGTATATTTTGCACACTAGTGCCACCGCTCGTAAGCCTATACCCTCCTTGCTGTTGCAATATAAACCAGCCCCTATATTTAGAAAACACGATCTATGATATATGTTCATCTATGGCGTATCTATGATACATGCAATATGTATAGCAATTGTGCAAATGTATATGCGGCCTCTTACTTGTGATTGGTCTGTTGGGTTCTTGGCATTTGGGGCTGCCGCGTATACAAATATTTAGGGTCGGCGATATCCCTTACCAATTTAGTGATGGACACCATCTAGATGCCTCCATGCTTGTGCCCAATGTACAGCTTGGCACCTACTACCCCTTCTTCCGAGGGCATGCCCACCTGGAGACGCAAAGACGCGAGCCTTGGCTGTTTGGAGAGCCTGCCACCTCCCGCATCAGAGCTGCCATCAGAGAGCGGTACGCCTTGATGCCGTACATTTACACTCTGTTCCGCCATGCCAACATATCAGGCCAGCCCATCATGAGACCGTTATGGTTTGAATTCCCAGATGCCAAAGGTGGGCACTCACGTTATAATGCGTGACTCGCGAAGGTGGGCACTTATGTTATAATGTGTGACGTGAAGGTGGGCACTTATGTTATAATGTGTGACTCGCGAATTCAGCGCATAGGGTCTCAAAAGATTGAATTGGTGATGTTGTGGTAGTTGTAGTTTTTACCTTATGCATTCTCCCATTCTTTTTGTTACAAGATTCCTCAAATGTCATTTCCAATTCGGAGAGGTCATTGCGCCCAGCTGCCATTTAGGTAGTCATGTTTTGCTATGTGCATTTGATACTGTCTCCTTTGCTTGTAGAGCTGTTCCATGTGGAGGACTCATTCTTGCTGGGGTCAGCCATACTGGTAAGCCCTGTGCTTCAACAGGGTGTGGACAATGTGGATCTTGTTCTACCAAAGGGTGCACGCTGGTTCAATGCTCATTCTGGGGAGGAGACTCAGGGAGCAGGCAAGCCTGTGAAGACCAAGGTGAGTTTGAGTGTGTTGGTGTTGTCCTTAGAGTGAGTCAATATGAGATAGTGGAGAGGCTATCCAGATTCCTTTCTGTAGTGCTGAATAAAGGTGGACAGTCCCATATCATTGCTAACTGAATTGTTCATTTGGACCAACCTTTTGTGCATGACCGATGATCCTAGACCTCCCTAGCCCTTATGTAATTAAGATTCCGCTTAGGTAGAGGTCCAGGTGCTTACAGCTTCAGTCTTAGATAGAGGTCCAGGTGCTTACAGCTTCAGTCTTAGATAGAGGTCCAGGTGCTTACAGCTTCAGTCTTAGATAGGGGTCCAGGTGCTTACAGCTTCAGTCTTAGATAGAGGTCCAGGTGCTTACAACTTCAGTCTATTAAACTGTTTACCTCTCCCAAAAAAACATTATACACTCTTCGTTGTTGAAGGTGGATATGGAGTCTATTCCAGTCTACTACAAGGGTGGAAGTATTGTACCACGTCGTGAGCGTCCACGTCGCTCTACAAGGATGCAGATGAAAGACCCATTCACCCTCATTGTCGCTTTAGATGGTAACTGGAGTGCCGCCGGGGATTTGTATTTGGACGATGGCCGTTCATTTGCTTTCTTGCGAGGGCAGTACACTCACCGGTAAGACACGCAGCCCTAACACCATGTGATGGTGTGTGATGGAAACAGTAGGAGATATGTCTGTCATTGACTAGAACATAACGGCCCAATTCCTTAGGCTACATGAATGCTCCTTTCTGCATCTACGGCGGGAATCAGAAGTAGCAGAGCTCTGTTTATGCTAGTGTTGATTTTATTTTATGCTTATTTTGTTAAGGCTCTATGATGATTTATTTTCAGAAATAGCTGTCAGTAGCCACTTGGAGATGGTGAATGGATGCATGAAAACAGACCAAGGAGCTGCACTCATGCACTCATGCAGCTCCTTGGCTTGCTTTCATGCAACCATTTAACAACGTCCATATGGCCATTGACAGCTACCGACCACACAATTTTCACTTCTGGCATGTGTCTCATTCTTAGAAGTGTCCAACATCATGTAGTGCTTTGACGCAGCGCCTGTTGTAGCGCCCCAATCCATTGCTGCTTGATTCTTTGAACCATTAATGCTCTACATGTTTTTGAATATCAATTTGCAGTTAATGATTGTAATCAAGGATCACAACACTAAATCATTGTAACATATCTGCCAACACATGCTCGCTCTCAGCTATGTACATAAAGTGCAAACTTTGTTGTGTGCAGGGAGTTCAAGTTTGAGGGCTTGAAGTTGCGGAGTGCTGTTCACAATTCTGGCTCTGCGGTGGTCACTTCTGTGGGATCCTGGGCACCTGCCCAGGATCTGGAGGTGGAGCGAGTCGTGTTTCTAGGCCTTCCCAAGACAGGCAAGGGATACACTGCGCGCATGCCTGATGGTACTGAGGTATCTCTGGAAGCGGGCGCAGCGAGCACGAAATTTTCTCAAGCAGAAAATGCATGGGTGCTCAGGCAGCCAAAACTGGGTGTTGATGCTGATTGGGTAGTGGAGCTGGTTGCTCACAAGTGAAAGCGGAGATCATTACTAAAAGCTTTGTTTACCGCAATAACAGGAAGATTCAAAACTTATCTTCCACCTAAACATACTTCTGTTTGATGTCCCGAACAATAAGCAGATTCGATGCCTGTGCGAGAGTATTCTCTTTACACTGGGACGAAATAAGATAATATTGTAAATTGTGAATTGCCTTTCGCCACTACTTATCTTACCATTTTCAGATTACAACTTCAGTTCTTAATGCTCGTTCAATATAATAATAATACTAATAAAACGCCGAAGCGTAGCAGGACGTAGAGGACAGAAGAACTTTGCCTCACCGTTCAAGAGTATGAAGAAAGCTAGGGAGGATGATCCAAAAGAATGGGAGGGGAAAAGGAGTGTTCTAGTTTACGACGGGTACGAAGGATGCAGGAGAAAGAGAAAATGGATTGACGAGTCAGAGAGCGGTATAGCCGATGAGCAACAGGGATGGAGATGCCTAAGAGGTGTTAAGTTGTTGGGAGTGGATAAAATAAAGTACCACTTACAACAAGGAGAATAAGATGGACGGTAGGGGAGCTGGAAGGGAATGGAATAGGAGGAATAGGGGTAAAGTGCGATGGAGAAGAATGTTACTTGTAGAAGATTCAGGGACATATGACCTAAAATCTCAAACGTGCCCGATTTCGATTTATCGAAAGAGGGATACAATGTTGCTACCCACTATTGGCTTCGGAGCTGTATGTCTGTTATGACGGAAAACATTGGAACCATTTAGACTAAGATTTTAAATATATTGTTTATAAAATATTTTAAGAATTTTGACATAAGGATTTAGCCTGAAACGGTCTGTACACTGAGAAAATGAATTCAGCTACATTACAAATCACCTTTGATTCTATTAGGATATGAATATACGTAAAACTAATTACGCCGTCAGAGAGACGCGACTTGATGTACGGCTGTACGAGGAAACATCTGTACACGAGACACGTGGCACCAAGAAGTCCAAGGAGTGCAAGAGTTGTTTCTTGGATGGGCCTTCGCACGTACATGATCCGAACCTCAGTCCATACCCTTCCGACAGTCACAATCTTAATCAATGCAATTTCTATAAAGCTACATGATAGCATTTGTACGGCGTTCACTGGTCTCGAGGCCTGCGAAACCTTTGATGGACAGTGACCGTTTTTGTAACATCAGCGTTTCAGAGATAGAAACGTTTACTTATATTAATTATTGTTTTGGTGTTTTCTTAGTACGTTACGCCGTGCTTTGTCGTCAGAATTCTAAGAAGTCACATGTCTGAATGCGGAAAAGTGCTGCGGAAATTAGGTATATTAAGTGAACATTAACTGGAACGTTGAAGGAATACAATGTAGAAAATCAATTAAAACTGTCAACATGTTAGGGGGTGTTTGTGATCCCATGATACAATTATAGATACAAAGAGCATTCTCAAAATTTAAGCAACCATTACATTAATACATCCTTCTATTTCCATGAGCTGCTGGGCTCTGTGAAGATGGACATATCATTTTTCAGAACCTTTTTCTCATACTCCTCTGGTGTAAACTCTTTCAAGCAGCCCTCCTTGTTTCCAGTAATCAGGGACTCAGCCAGCTTGTAGAGAGTAGGCTTATTCCTAATGTTAGACTTGAGAGATTTGCTGTAATTCTGGAGCACCAGATTCAAGTATTGAACAGCATCTTCAAGAGACAACTTCTCATGCATGGTGTCACCCTCTTTCCTTGGCAATCCTTTCACCCTCTTATGCAGTCCATACACCACATTCTTTACCATGATCATGGGTTTGCTGATTGTATTGCCACCCCCCTGGTACTTCCACTTATGCCTAAGCAAGGGATGCTCTAGCAGTCTGAATGCTGCAAGGTGCACTTCTCTCTTGCAACCAGCAATTGTAGTGTCCTCAATCAGCATTGTCATACCTTCATCCCACCACTGAAGTACATCATATATGTTGAGGTCCTCCCACTTCTTGTCTTGTGGCCAGTGCATCATCTGACTTAGGCCAGTAGAATGTTGATCAAATCTCCTTGATGGGATTACCCAAAAAGTTGGGACCACAAAAGGCACAGTGACAGTAACAGATGTGGCAACAGTGGCTGATCTCTTATCCTTCACAGTTATGCATAAGGTAGTCTCCAATGGCATATTTGTTGTTTCTACACCTGCTGCAGGGCCAGCTGCACCCCCCCCCCC
>BEGY01000098.1:130855-159198 GCA_002335675.1 Chlamydomonas eustigma | reverse complement strand
CGTATAACTTCGTATAATGTGTGCTATACGAAGTTATTACGTGCTGTTGCAGATCCTGTTCTACCTCTTCCCAACTGCAAAGCCTCAGCAGGGATCTCAACAAAGCCCAAGACTAGTTGCCCCTTTGTCAAGTCACTGGGCATGAGGTATGCCCTCCACACAGCAACTTGCTCTCTCAACAAGTACCCAGCAGATATTGCAGCTGCATAATGTGAAATGTCTGTTTTGTATGACTAGCAGTAGGACCAACATTAAAATGATCATGAAGCAATTTGATCCTTGAAATACACTCAGCAAGATTCAAGTACATAGTTCCAGTAGGCATGTAATGCAATGAATCACCTGTGTTTGAGGAGAGCAATGAGCAGTATGATTTCTCAAAGACTCCTCTGAGCCACTGTCCCTTTGACATGGACTCCTCTTTTGACTGATTAAATGACAGCCTTAAAAGGTAGGTGGAAAGCAAATTGTCATGAACAGAACAATAATTGGGAATCATAATATGTTATCTGCTTTGACAGCCACTGCTAACTTACATGTCGCCTGTGACTCCTGACTTCCTGGTCTGATGTGTTACACTTGAGAATGTGGACTCCATCTTTTTAAGTAGCTCAGAGATGTCAGCATTGTGTGTAGCAGGATCAAGTCTTTGAACAGGGTCTCCACAGTGCACAAGCTGCACAAGAACAAGAAAGATTTTGAAGGCATCAGAATTGATTGTCAAAATATTTTACAACTGTAAGAAATAAACACTCACACCCTCATCATCATAAATCAGTCAGCAGTTTCATGAGCTCATAACGTGCCAAGGCAAACAAAGGGCATTTCCAGACAGAATCATGCCTGTTCAGAGAATGTTATAAGTACAATGGCTATTCTGGTTATTGCATTAAAATCTAGTGCACACCTGACATAAGTCGCCACAATTGTCTTGTCCCCAGGCTCCTCCTTAGTTTTCCACAAGGCAGTAGTAGCAGCCTCCATTGGATAGCCATTGATGAGGTAAGTTGGCTGAGAATCGTACGTCAAAGAACCCAATCCAACTCGACGCATGTGCCTGATGTGATCCCCACGCTCATAAGATTTGTCACCTAGGGAAAGTTCTAAGCTGCTTGTAGACATGCATACCCTCCAACTCTGGTGGCAAATCCTGTAAAGTGGTCTCATACAGCTCTGGCAGGATATCTTTTGGGGCAGTAGAGGCTGCTGTGAGTATTGTTGCAGTGAGCCCTTCATGATTTGCTTCATGTTCAGGTGGTGCCCTGGCTAATGCAGATTTGTTGCACGCACGTTTAGATTTACCCCTTTGTTCAGCAGCTGAGTATGGTTCAGAGACAGCAGCAGACCCTTTTCGTTTATTCTTGGCCCACTTCTTTGCACTAAGGTTTGGTCCCCAATCTGGGTCATCATCATGGCTTGAAACAGCAAAAGACTTTGCAGCTGCTAGTGGCACTCTATGAACTTGCTGCTTGGCTTTCTGAAGTAGACCTTGAGTACTCAGAGGAATCCAAGGCTTTGCATTATTATCCTCAAGGTTCAGAGTTCTGGATGATGAGATTGGGGAATTACACAAGACAGGCTTGTCAGCTGATACACCTGAAGTTGGACTTTGATTATGTTGAGAATGTGATGGTGTCATAATACCGTGTAGGGAGAGAAGCTGCATGTGCTGTGATGCTATGCTGAAGTGCTGCAATCTACTACCACTAGCTTGGTAAACTGCAGCTGAAGCTCCCGACGACAGACCAGCCAAGTCTAAAATTTTTGAAGCAAGAGGAGACTTCATCGTGCAAACCAGTTAAGCCTTAAGTGTTTAGACTCTAGGTGTCGAGGCTACATTATTTTCTAGACAAACGTCAAAGCCACCCTATTTGCAGAACAAGACCCAGTAAAGCGGCTACTTTTAAAAGATAAAAAATGACAACATTCTCCCTTTATGCGAGAAGTCCTTAAGGCCTGTTGACTTAGTTCAAATTAACAACTTCGTATTGCATTTGTACGTCACCTCCTAAGGTATAAGGTATCCACACCGAATGCCACAGCTAACGCCTCGGGGCCCGATTTCGAAAGGGGGTTGCAAGAAGAATTAAAGCAACTACATGTCTCTACATACTACAACTTCCATATGTGCTTAAGAACTGCCTCCACTAATAAAAGTCACCAGCTACAGCCTACATCAACCCATAGCAACTATAATTGATATTTTCTTGAATCGAAATGAAACAATGAAAAAAGTTGCTCTGTAGTGTAGCTGAATTCAATTATCTCAGCGAAGAAATATTAATAAAGCGAGTCATTAAGCCAAATCCCTTCAATCAAATTCTTATCAGCTACAATTAGCAGAGTACGCCGTCCTCGTGACATTTGGAACTGCTGGTATGTACAATAGTATGTCGTTAATCATTCATTGCTCATAATCACTCAACTCTCATAGTGCAGATTTCTAGTAGGTATGTAGGCATTGAAAATTTGCATGTTCTTCAGACTTTTAGAGGCTAAATTGGCACAAGTGCTATTTAAAGAGTACATCAGTAACACTCTGATATGTGCAACCTGTTTGATGCACAATCAGGCAACACTAAGACACATTCTTACTCCTCTAATATTATATGTAATTTTAGTATCCGTTGTGATGTGACTGCACGGTCATGCTCACATTGCGCTCGCATGCAGTGTGGCCTGACTACGTGAGGGTTACGCACGATTACGCTTTAAGAAATTACGTTGCACTTAAAGCGACATATTAGCCAGTTACTGAAATTCTAGTTAAGTACTTTATATTGTAATCATGCCTAGGATCAAATCTGCTCCTGATGCTAAGTCGCTCCCACGAGAGTTTGCACTTTTCACTCAGCTGAAGCCCGATGCCAGCGGAAACGTTGATAAGGAGGTGATAAACCTGTTGAATTGCCTTTAATAAACTAATTTTACCTCATACATCTTGGTATCGTCGCTGTAGACGCTGGCTACTTACCAAAAGCTCTATGGAGATGTAACTGCTACACCTAAAGATGAAATGTCTATCGAGGATTTCAGCGCTTTGTTCTCTAGGCCCAAGGTGAAAGCTGATGGTGATGGTAACACCCTTGTCATGGCAACTCACAGCGCCGATGGAAAGTTCTCACCATACCGAATCAATCGTAGGGCCGTTGGTAAGTACTGAAACATCGTGAAAATAAGAGTCGGTTATGAAGTTCGAATATTCGGTGTGTTAATTCGTCCACTTTGCAGGTGATTACGACGTGAAAATCCAGATCACTCATGCTAGTATTTGCCACACCGACATCCACAATGCTTACGACGAGTGGCACGTGAGTCTTCTTTCCTTCGCTGAATCATTCTTACGTACCTAGGTACCTAAAACGCGTTTGCCTGAACATTTAATTTCTAAATGTATTAACGTAATAGGGATCCAAATACCCCATGGTCCCTGGACATGAGATTGCTGGAATTGTCACTGAAGTTGGTCCCAAGGTCACCAAATTCAAGCCCGGAGACAAAGCTGGTGTGGGCTGCATGGTCAACTCCTGCAAGGCTGTAAGTTCAATGTGTTGATATCACTGTTTTAGCGGTTGTGACTGAAAGGATGTAAATGCCATGCGCAAGTGTCATGTGCAATATGAAGCAGTAACTACAAGGACCATGGTAGTGCCATGCTACGATCTCTCTTTTGGTCTTTCTCCTAAATGCCAACATGGCATTTTGTAGAAAGATTGCATCTAACATGAGGATGACTCTGGCTTTGAAATGTAGTGTCAGTACTGTGAGGATGGAGAGGAGCAGTACTGTGCTGGAGGCTTTATTGCAACTTACAATGGGACTGACAAGGATGGAACTACAACCTATGGTGGTTACTCTACCAATGTTGTAGTGGTGGAAAGCTTTGGTAGGTCACTCCAATGTACCATGTCTGCTTGTTTCAAATCCTTAGGCCTTCGAGGCACAGCTCACCTTTTAAGGTTGAGTTCTAAATAATGTAAATAATGATAAGAATAAGGTTAAGTTCCAAATAATGTTATGCCATGTATTCTGGATGCAAGAAGAAAGTTCTGAACAAGTTAACTGTTTTGTTGTGCATGTCAACTGATAAGCATGTGCAACGGTTAACAATCTTGAAGCCTCCCATGAGTGTATGTCATGTTGCCCTGATTATTGCAGTGTTGCGCATTCCCGACTCTTTGCCTCTGGAGGGTGTTGCCCCCCTCTTGTGTGCTGGAATTACGGTGAGATCTCTCAGAATAACTGATTTGTTACGATTTAACTAATGTTTTGATTGTAGGGATTGTTGGGAATCTCTTGATTGTAGTCTCTGTACCAGTTACCAGTTACCAGTTACCAGTTATCAGTTATCCTTCAACAACGGTTTTTTTTATGCATCCAGGTCTACTCTCCTCTCAAATACTACGGACTGGACAAGCCTGGCATGCACATTGCTGTAGTAGGATTGGGAGGCCTGGGTGCTCATGCGGTTCGCTTTGCCAAGGCATTTGGCTGCAAGGTGCGTCTCCATTACATGGTCTCTTGCGCGCTGAGGATAGCTAGTCTGGGATAATGAACTCTGGTGTGAAAAAGTGGGAAAATTGGTCTAGTGTTCTGGCAGAAGGAAGGCAGAAGGAAGGCAGAAGGAAGGTAGAAGGAAGGCAGAAGGAAGGTAGAAGTAAGGTAGATTTCAGTTTGTGAGTAATGCGGCTCTTAACATCAACTGTTAGGTGTAAGAGTTGGACATGTTCTGAGTCCTTGACTTGTTGAAGGGTCACTACCAAAATTTTATTTCAATCAAGGGATCGGTGTAACCACTTATTATTCTATAACCACTTCTATATTGCTCCTGTTATGCTTTCCAGGTGACAGTCATCAGCACTAGCCCTAGCAAGGAGAAGGAGGCTAAGGAGCAGCTGGGTGCTGATCACTTCCTTGTCTCAAAGGATGAGGAGGCAATGAAGGTGAATGCCTACACACTGCGTGCAGTTTAGGGTTCAGGAATGGTGTACAATGAAGGTGAATGCCTACACACTGCGGGCAGTTTAAGGTTTAGGAATGGTGTACAAAAGAAACTCATTCATTGATGCAATTTCATCCAGAAACCTTGTGTTTCACATCTCATGCCTTTCCTTCCCAGGCCGCTGCTAAGTCTCTGGATGGCATCCTGGACACTGTGAGTGCAACACACGATCTCGGCCAACTGCTTGCTCTGTTGAAGGTGAGGAAAACACCATTGGCACATCCCCTAAGTATGATGTTCCCTCTAATAAATACGTTGTGATAGCTGCCAGTGTTGAGTAAGAAGCAATTGAGAGGTAAGGAGGTTAGTCCTGACTGACTTTTTGTTGCGAGAGCAGCTCAAATTAGAAAAGCCGTACATTGATGACCATGTCTCTGCACCCCACATGATTACAGACCAGCGGCACGATGGTATGTGTGGGCGCTCCTGGTGTCCCCCCTGCCATGCCTACATTTGCCATGTTGATGAGGCGCCTTACTGTGGGTGGCTCTCTCATTGGTGGCATCAAACAGACTCAGGTGTGGATGGTTCTGGAGCAGGGATGTCAAATGATAGATCATGCTTAGATCATTGAGGCACTGCAGGAGAATTAAGGTCATAAGGACTATGATGCAAGCATAGTGTTGAAACTGCAGATGTATCCTAGGCATTGTTAGTGCTGTAGGAGACGAGCATTTTAACAGTTGTCATTTCGGGTTGCAGGAGATGTTGGAGTTCTGCGCCCAGCATAACCTGGTGCTGCCTTACGAGACCATTTCTGCTGACTACGTTGAGACAGCATATCAAAGGTATAAAGGATTTCCTGAATCAATTTAGGGGTTAATACTGTGAGTTCTTGCTACATAATCTAAGCCTTATCTAACAGCTTTTTTTCTCAAGTTGTGGCTTGTACTAAAACCCTGTCACACCTGAACTTCGCGCAGGATCCTCAAAAGTGATGTTCGCTACCGATTCGTCATTAATGTGCAAGGTACCTTGGTTCAGTAAATACATCCCCCGAAACTAAATCTGAAGGTCGACGTTTTTATCAGAGACTGTGCCTATTTGAAATTTGAATAAAAGCTTCCTCTAATGTTACTTGACATTCTGAAGAAGATTTCTCTCCTACATTCCCATTTGTGTCACCTGTAATTAATTATCCGATCCCAGATAATTGCGCGAGATTTAAAAGCTTAAACCGAGTGCTCGTTTGATTACCTCCAAACTTGACAACACGAAACTACATGCTCAAGAAACCCACAAACTCTACCGTAATCTCTCACACTTAGTACTGATATTCCTGTCGACAGGAAAGAAGCTACATTGTCTACTACCACCTCTTTGTTTAAAATGTTCAGTCAGCTTAAGGAAAAATTCTCAGTGGCTGCAGACAGGCTTCGAACCCTAGGCAACGATGAAGCTGATAATGCAATAGGAGAACTGGTCTCGAAGGGGACTGCGGACGTCTTAATCTCTCCAGACTGGTCAATTAACATCTCCATATGTGATCTTGTAAATCAGAATGCAAATCCAAGGTAACTATGCAGTATTGGACAAGAGCTCGTCATCTCCATATACCTAGATGGTGGTGCGGTCAGATTTCATGGGGTTATGCTTCTCAGGTACTCTAATGACTGGTACCATGTGATTAATTTTCATTTAAACATCTCTGCAGCGTCATGTATGAAAAATTGCTGAAGACATTGAGGAGGAGCATGTCAAAGAACAATGCCAAGTGCCAGATACTCACTCTTACGGTATGCTTTCAATCTGGATTTCAAACAGTATAAACTTGACGTACCCTTGACGCATAATTTTTTACGGGGCTGTGCAGATTCTGGAGACATGTGTCAAGAATGGGTACCCCGTAATATACAGCAGTTTGGCCAAGTCAGAGTTATGGTTAGATCTGACAAAGATGGCAGGAAGCAGCCTTGTGAGCATTATCTTAGTTGAATTCCTTGCTCTCTTTCTGAAGTACGCATTTGCTCTGAAACTCTGCGGTTGTGATGCTAGAGGGTGTGCCCCTATGTGCCCCTCCCCAATCTTGTTGCATGGAGTGCACATACATTGCTCAATATCGTGTGAAGATGCCTCTGGAGAAAAGTGTTATGGAGTCCTGTTACTTCTCCCAGCTTATACTTAATGAGGTTGCATGCCTGGCATATGGTACAGGTTGACGCAGAAGTGCGTGACAAGATCTTGATCTTGATCGAGGATTACGCGAAAGTTCTTCCTCCTGCAGAATTCAAGGCGACTTATGAGAGTTTTTTGGTAGGTTTATGAATGAGAGTTTATTGGTAGGTTGATGAATGAGAGTTTTTTGGTAGGTTGATGAATGAGATCATGATTGTAGGCTAAATTAATAATTGGCTGATAAATGAGAGCCTTTTCGTAAGCCTATAAATGACAGCCTTTTGGTAGACTGGCAAATAAAAGCCTATTGGTACGCTTGTACATGAGAGCATGATGGTTGGTTGATCAATAAGAGCCCATCCTTTCAGGAACAAGGCGTAGACTTTCCAGTTAGGGGAGAAAATGAGCAGCCTCCCATTCTGACACCTCCGTCTATCATAGCACCTGCTGCTGCTGCTGCTGCTGTGCCAGCTGTAATTGGCGGTACACAAGGGGGTTACGCTATGGTGGACACAACAGCCTTTGCGGGTCTACCAGTTGGCATACCAACATATGCCCCTCAACAAATACCAGTGGGTCAACCAGGAGGAGATCCATTTGCTGGCATGAGCCAAGAGGATCGTGCTGCTGTGCAAGCGGCCATGGCTGAGATGGCAGCGGAGGACAGTGCAAGACAGTCAGGTGGGGATGATTGCTTTGCGCCTTCTGTTGTGTCAGGTAAAAGGTGTTGTTTGTGCTCTTTGACTTACTCTAATGTGATACTCAAGGGAGATCACTACTTGCCCTCAGTCAATTCCTTTGACTGATTGTCTACAAAGTGTTATTGGCTCTCAATTCAGTAGAGAACTCGCCATAATTTTTTAGATAGGTAATTTTTCGGAATCTGTCATGACCTTTTAAGGTACAAATGTCAAATTAATAATGTTCATAATGGGAATGTCCACTGTCATTTCCTAGGCTTGTTCATAGGTTTTAGTGGAGGTTTTAGTGGAGGTTTTCTAGGAGGTTTTAGTTGAGGTTTTAGTGTCTCGCATCTCTCTTGGAGATTATGACCCTTCCCATCCAAGATTTGTAATGACTAATGACATGTAGATTTTGCTGATGTTGCTGTCCCTGTTTCATAATCTAAAAGACTACTTGCTTACATTTTTTGTTTACTCTCAGTTTCTAGCCAGCTTCTCTTGCTACTCTGAAATGCTTTGAATGCTGTTCTACCTTCACATTGACCATGTATTGCTGTGCAGCTGCATTTGCTGCATCAACTGCCATGTTTCAGCAAATGGATCATCAACAGCAAGCACCAGCTGGTGGGAGAGAAGGTGGCACGCATGTGTCTCCATTGCTAACTCCACCGCAACAGATGATACCGACGCCAGCACCTCCTGCATTGCCTGGTAATGCTACAGAGGCCTTAGAGGTGAGGAGTGATATCCATGTGGGGATTACAGCATGCACTTGTGATATCCCATGTGGGAACAACAGCATGCATGCCTACACATCAGACCTCATGCACAGATGGCTTTGAATGTAATTGTAATTGCTTTCCTGTCTTATCTCACAGCCTTTATATCAATGAAGGTGGCATGTGTTGTCTTCGACATGTGTCACTAGATGGTGGTGGAAACAGGAGGGCGAGAAAAAGCTGTTCTGTGAAATCTGCAGACAGATGAGGGGCACAAGATGTGATCAGGGTCTTTTCTTCGGTGTTAGCTTCTGTTCCTCATGGCCGCCCCACTGGTGATCACATGGTTCCTTTGCTTCTTTCTTTTAGGTGGTTGCTAATGCTACATCACTTTTGAATGAGATGCTGTCGTCGCAGACTGACCCACGAGAGCAGTTCATGTCTGAGTTGGGGGAGCAGTGTGTTGCAATGCGGAGGTAAGGATGGAGGATGACGATGTGTTGCAATGAGGAGGTTAGGGTAGATGTGGAGCAGTGTGTTGCAATGCGGAGGTTACGGCGGATGAGGAGCAATTGATTTAGAAATGTTGTGCTATGAACAATGTATTATACAATGTGCAGTCCAGTATACAATGTGTAGTGTTTTCTTTCTCATGCTCAAGTTATTCACATGTAGTCTTAAGATGCGTTTTTGAACACCTGCAAATAGAGGATGCATCAGTCTCTTAGTGAAATTTGCAACTTGGGTTGTTGATCTTGCGTTTTTGCAGTCAGCTCGAGGAGATGCTTCTTACCCTTTCTGACGAGACTCTGATGAACTCAGCGCTTGTACACCATGAGGCACTGCAAGCTGTAATCACCAAGTATGCCGAACATTTGGCACAGGTTGTGCAGGGAGGCGGGTTGTCAGCTGTCCCTTCAGTGCCTGGTCAACAACTGAGTCCTGAAGGTCAGTCGCGTTCATTCAAGAGGTCTGCAGAATTCACAAAAATGTGACCCGCGCTCATTTCAGCAGGCATGTGTGGTGTGAGGCATGAACCATCAAGTTAAGGTCTTTCAAAGGTGCTTTAAGCCATTGTGTTGTACTTTCAGCACCAATGCATTGGGCATTGATGAGTTGATGATAGGCAGGAAGAGTGGTAGAGATTCACTTGTGTTATTGGAAGATATCCTTCCTTTTGTTATGGTTCTGTTTTTGAAACCTCCACGATAGGTTTGGCTGCCCCCCTGTTAGGTCTTGCAACAGTGGCTGCCGGGCCAAATTTCAGTCTACTGGGAGAGGAGGAGGAGGGAGAGCAGGTACTGAGCAGCAAACGCGCACCTGTTGCCCATCCAGATGTAAGTCATCCAGATTTGATCGATATGGGAGGCGGTGCTTCTGCACCAGTTGCACCTTCTTCAGTAGCAGATCCCAAGGTTGAAACAACGCATGGCACTGCTGACCAGCAGTTGCTCTAAGTTGTGATGATTTAAGTGGAGTTGATTTACTTTTGTAACCTTCATGTTAACTCATAATAATTAATATTGAGGTGCTCAGCAAGCATGGGCCCGAATGACACACGTACCTATTTACTCACTTAGGTGTATGAGACTTAGCAGATTTAATTGTAAGTGCCTGAAAATTGAAGCAGCAGGATCATATTTGTATCTGATAGTAGCTAAGCTGTTTCCGACACCTAAACCACTGTACGGTATCCTAGGGTATAATGTGCTTGCTCAGAATGCAAATCTTAACATAAAAGAAATCTCTTGGGTAAAGCTCTATATCTTGTATAATAACATTAGAAAAATTTGAGGATTTCTTGCAGGTCGTTCCGTCAAGTAAAGCCAAAGGTCCAAAGAACTCTGAATCTTGTAATTTATCTTGGGAATATTTCACACAAGGAATTAAGAAATACATGCTCAGCGTGATAGATCAAAATTTCAGCATAGAAAGTAAATGTCAAATGACTGCTGAAGATTTATTACTCCTTGGAATTGAAAAACAGAATGAAGATTGGCTGAGTAATGACTGCGATGAAGGTATGATACTTGCTTAATTTGCGGCTTCGACGTAAAACAAATAGATGTATTGACAAGTTCCTTACATGAAGTCTTCCTGTAGTGCATAAGCTTATTAGGTAGGTATTAAAAATGACGTTTCTTGAAAACGGATGTCAATATAGTAAACAAATTCTTTGATCTACAAATAAAGATGCTTCAAACTTATAAAATACGTACTTGAAGCCGCCCCTGATCTTTAACAAGGATTTAAGTACCTGCTGTCGAGGTAATATTTGTCACGTTGAAAATCGTGAACGCAGAGTTAAACTTGCTTGACCCAGTCCAAATAATCGGGGAAGAGGCCACTTCCAGTCACATGAGACAAGAATTTGAAGAACTTCTGCCAGAGACTCAGGGTATTACTGCTATACCTGAAGGGAACGCCTTTGAGAATAGCTTCATGCAGGTGGATGCACCCTCAGACTTGTTTGAGGGCCAAATTATCTTCCAGGCAACTTCCAGTCAGGGGCATCAAGAAGCAGTCCCTGCGCTGCAACGAATCCTCAACCCTGGTGGTGGCGTCACAGATGAAAAGCATTGGCCCACATTAGAGTCTTTGCTAGAGAGGGAACAAGGGATGGGTATGTTCAGTGTTTTATTGTTGGTTGTGGAGCGCTCCTCTAAAGAGATCAAGCACAAGGCTCTTCAAGGGAACCTTCTGAAGTGTGTAGAAATGTGGACCAACCAGGTTCTAGAAAGAGGCCCACAGATGGATTCAGATTCCGCATCTCTCCTGCAAGCAATCTTGAGGTGCTTGAGTGCCATGCCCATGGACTTGCACACTTTGAAGCGAACTGGCATTGGCAGGGTAGTAGGTAGCTTGAGGAAACAGCAGGACATAAGCATTGCTGCAACAGCCAAACAGCTTGTCGAGCAATGGCGAAGGCTTGCCGACAGCGGCGCCCCTGAATCTGGAATCGGCGACAAGAAAAGGTACAATTCAGAAAAGTTATCAACTCTCTGTGTTCCTTATCTTTTTGTGTCTTAGGTACCTGATCTGTGACGAAACAGATCATTGGAGATTAACCTGAGGGACTCCCTGATGTCTGGATCAGTTTGCTCACATTCCTCACCCTTTTCTGCTTCTGGATCAGTTCCTCCTATAGATAGCTCCTATGTATCACATGAACTTCTCATGCAGCGCCCCCTCTCCCTCATGCGGTGTCCATGCCCTGCGGTGTCCTGTCCTGCGGTGTCCATGCCATGCGGTGTCCTGTCCTGCGATGTCCATGCCATGCGGTGTCCATGCCATGCGGTGTCCTGTCCTGCTATGTCCATGCCATGCGGTGTCCTGTCCTGCGATGTTCATGCCATGCGGTGTCCTGTCATTGATTCGGATCATGCGTGATGCTGAGCTTCTTCAACCATGCTGAACCCCACTCCCTCTAACCCATTATACTCACTTCTCTGCAGAGCTGAGGCAAGCACAATTGATGGAACCGAGGCATCCTCTAGCGCCGCGTCTAAGAAGGCACGGACAGAACTCAAGGTGAGAACTTTGATATGATATGGCTTGGTCTTTGCCTGGATCTCCTGTTAAGCAATGATTCTGTCTTCTTTGTATGGACTAATCTCTCCACTTCTTTTCTCCAAAATCTGTCGCAATCTTCATTCTGTTACAAGCATTCAACTGTGCTGTGCTGTGCTGTCCTTTATCTCAGTGTAGACCTGTGTAGTGTTGTTCTTACTCACAGTGTAGTTCTGTGCTGTGCTGTGCTGTTCTTGATCAATGTGTTGTACTGTGTCGTCATGCTCACTTTTCAGTGCTGTGCTGTTCTTGATCAATGTGTTGTACTGTGTCGTCATGCTCACTTTTCAGTGCTGTGCTGTTCTTGCTCAATGTGTTGTACTGTGTCGTCATGCTCACTTTTCAGTGCTGTGCTGTTCTTGCTCAATGTGTTGTACTGTGTCGTCATGCTCACTTTTCAGTGCTGTGCTGTTCTTGATCAATGTGTTGTACTGTGTCGTCATGCTCACTTTTCAGTGCTGTACTGTTCTTGATCAATGTGTTGTACTGTGTCGTCATGCTCACTTTTCAGTGCTGTGCTGTTCTTGATCAATGTGTTGTACTGTGTCGTCATGCTCACTTTTCAGTGCTGTGCTGTTCTTGCTCAATGTGTTGTACTGTGTCGTCATGCTCACTTTTCAGTGCTGTGCTGTTCTTGATCAATGTGTTGTACTGTGTCGTCATGCTCACTTTTCAGTGCTGTGCTGTTCTTGCTCTCAGGTTATGGTTCTAGTTAGTGCTGATGCTAGACAAGCACCAGACAGCATCAAGACCTCAACTTCTATTGTAGTCCCTTCTCCAGTCAGTGGAGTCCCTGCAGTTGCTGGAAAGACATCTCCAAAGGCTGTTGCCTCCAAACTGTTCACTCCTGCTGCTGCTGCCTCTAATCAGGGGCTATTACAGATCATGGATGCAGATGACATGTTAAGGGAAGTCACAGCCCCGAACCCTACTCACACCAACGCCACTTCTTCTGGAGGCATCAGAAACGCTGTGCCCACGGCCAGAAAGGTGGGTTGACAGATTTGACATAATGAGGACTGGTATGTTGGTGATATCTGGTGGTTAGGACTGGTAGTTGGGAGAGATTTGGTGGTTGAGACTAGTAGTTGGGTGAGATCTGCTGGTTGGGAGTGAAAGGGGCATTTCTTTGAAGGTGGTTCATGTGTTTCTAACATGTACCATGACAAATTATGGTACAGTACATGCTCATGCCATTCTAGGTTTGCTGTAACTACTTAACTGCTTAAATGATGGATATGGCTTTCAGGCACAAACCCTGCAGCGCCTTGGAATTGATGAAGCTCTCGGCACAAGTGTGAAGCATGTGAGACCCTCCACACATGTTGCCAGCAATGGAGATCTGGAAGCCAAGACTCCCTCCGACGTTGATGGGATTGCAGCTGCAGGGTTTGACCAGGTTGTCTCGCCCCAGTCCACTGTGGGAACCTCAGGTACTGGGTTGGCAGCGCCCCGTCCTCGTCTTGGCACCCTGGCTGGCAGTTTTGGTGCAGGCGCTGCTGCAGTAGGTAGGTTAGGGAGCTTGCGGGACGGCCCTGGGGCTACCGGGTTGAGGAGCAGTGCTCCTCAACCCCAGGGTCTAGCATCAGTCAGTGCCTCCATGGCAAGGACAGCGACAGTGTTTTCTCCATCCCCACCTCCAGTGACAGCTGCGAATCAGAAGGCGGCAAATGCTCGGTCCCGTATTCCCTCTCCTGAGCCTTCTCCAAAGCGGCAGAAGTTGAAGTCGGTGTCTTGGGTATCTGATGAGAAGCTGGTCAGCTTAAGATGGTTTAAAAAGGTAACTGGTTTGATTCCAGGGGTAAAAACAAATGCATGACGTTTTCCTCTATTCTGGGTGACTCGTTTTGCTCTCTCTTTTTCTGTAGGAGGATCCTTCTATAGCTGCCAAGTCTGACTCATTGTATACAGACGAGGAATTAGAGAAGCAGGCACATCCAGCTGGAAGTAGGAGCATATCATTGCCACAGCAAGGTCCTAGCAGCAGCACATCAACACCTGGCAGTGTGGGAGGAACTGGCGGCGTTGTAGGGTTTGAGAATGTGGCGCGGAGGGAGCACGCATTTGAGCGGAGTGCCATAACTGCATTGCAGCTGCAGGAGAAGGCTGAAAAGAAGGAGATGCTGGTGAGGCTCTGGAAGGTTATAGATGATAGTGTTGGATGATTAATAATTGGATGCCCTCTAGTGGAATGTTTGAGAGGGTGGTTCATGTTCAGTTACTGCGGGTAGCTGGTGGGTATCTGCCCTTATAAGTTAACCACCTGACACTGAGCTTGGACCTGATAATGTTACCACCTGACACTGAGCTTGGACCTGATAAGTTTACCACCTGACACTGAGCTTGGCTCAGCAAGTGCTGCTTAACAAGTACTGTGTAGCAAGTGCTGCTTAACAAGTACTGTGTAGCAAGTGATGCTTAACAAGTACTGTGTAGCAAGTGATGCTTAACAAGTACTGTGTAGCAAGTGCTCATTAAGGACATGCCGGCGACATGGTTTTAAAGCCTCTGTGTCAGATTAAAATCACAGAGCGCTTCACTGTCATGTAGATGTACTGTAGATGTACTGTGAGCATACTTACTTGCTAACTGATTTGTGCTGTGCAAGCCCATATTTTCTATGTGCATGTCTCACAATGTCTCAAGCCCTTTGAATCACACTCTGAGAACATGACATTTCCCTATTATTCCCTATATTACAGTTCATATCAGCGCCCGCCACCTTATCCTTGCATACTATGACATCACATTTCCCTCCACTCACCCTAAACCATAAACCATAAACCCTGCTGTAATATTGCAGGATAGACTAAGAGCCATGGCACCACAAGTGAGGTGGCCAGCTTCAGTGCCAGGCTTTTTCTCAGATCCAGAATGGAATGTAGCTGTGGGAGAAGAGTCCGGAGAGAGACACTCACAATCAGAGAGAGCCTATCGCTTGCCTCCAGTCTCATATCCCACTCCCAGTCACGTACCTCCCAGCCCCAGCGAGCCTAATCAATTAGAGGCTGAGCCTCCCAGGTCTCAGCCTGTGCTCTCCATCCCTTTATCAGTGATGCCAACAGTCCCCACTGTAAGCTGGGAGGGGAACAACAACGCTTCTCTCCAGCAGCAGCAGCAGTTGGAGGCTGGTGGGGATGTACCTCAGGGTCTTGCTGTTACTTATGAGCAAGTCCATTCAGTACAACAGCCAGCAAGTTCTGCAATGGGGAGTGCTCCCAGTGGTGCAACGCAGAGCTTGGGTATTCAGCAGCAGCAGCAGCCTCCTGCCCTCATGGTGGCAACTCAAGGCAGCGCTCCCATGGCAGTGGACATCTCCTCTCTCCTTGCCTCTCTTGCACCGGCACTCGCCTCAGTCCCTGCTCCTGCTCCTGCTCCTGCACCTGCACCGCAGCAGCAGCAGCAGCAGGTCCTGCAGCCTGACATGCAGCAAGTGCTTGCCCTGCTTCTTGGTCAAGGTATGCAGCAGCAGCTCCAACAAGCAGGGATTGTCATTCAGGATCAGGCTGCAGGTCCTCAAGCACAGCAGCAGCAGCTGGGGCCAGAACTTGTAGTGCTTCAACGTCCTAGTGAAGTATATAATGGTGCACCCCCCCCTCCTCCACACAGAGGTGCTGCTGGGCCTGCTCCTGGGCAATGGGCTGGTGGTATGGACTTCCACACTGCGGGGGGCCAGCGTCGAATGATGCCTCCTAGAGGGGAGCGTCCCCACTGGGATAGTGGGTGGAAGGAAGAGGGTTTGATGGGTCCTGGCCCCCCAGTTCATGTTGGTAGAGGTGTTGGGATGATGGGAGGGCCAATGCATGGCCAACCTCCCCCTCCTCCACATCTTCATCATGGAGGCCGCATGGGACCTGGCATGAGGGTGGGGGGCCCTCCACCCCCACCACCTGGCATGCTCACCGCAGGCAGGGGCTCAGGGATGATGCGTACTATGAGAGCAGATGATGGGCAACATGAGTCAAGGGTGGGGGGTGGAGACGACTACCAGCCCTCTGCAGTTGGGACCAAAGTGTGCGCATTCTTCAACCTGCCTGTGGGATGCAGACATGGTGACGGATGCAGATTTCAACACGTGAAAGTGAGTTCAGAGGAAGTGCATGCAATCTTGGCGAGTATGCCTGGAGCAGGGACGAGGGAGGGGGCTGGGCGAGGAAGGGGGCGAAGATAATTCTTAACCCATCCTTATGATAGGTGAATACAAGTTCTAATCTTGTGTGCGAGTCTGGACTAAGTATCAAGGGTGTATGGACTTAAGTTTGGTGATTTAAATGAGCTGGATTTCACCTGTCACAAGAATACTTTCATGTAGACTTCAGGAGTTAGGATAACAACTAAATGTTTATTTTCAGCAAAAAAAACAGATTGTGATCAAGGTGGACTAAGTCCTTGTCTTGGACGAAAAGAGCATTAAAAGATCATCCATCTGTTGCCTCAGCCTCAAAAATAGGGAGGCAGCAGGCTCATAGATGTTGAACACATGGAGAAGTGAGTTGGATTCCACTTGTCCTGAAGAGTCGCTCCTTGTGTGAGGCCTCAACGTGCTCTCCCTCCTTTAGACTTGGTTTCAGATGGCTTCAGAATCTGCAGAAGTTGAAGGAATCTTGAACAAGAAGTAAATATGCTATGATGGCACCAGTTACCATTCTGTCCATCGGAAATTCTATCCCATGTAGAAAAATGTGAGAAAGAACCATCTTCAAGGGTAGCAATCAAGCAGCATCTTCACACCTGGAAAGAACACATTAGCGTCTCATCCACGCTCATCATGGCACCAGCGTTCTCAAATTCTCCACAGTAGTTTGGAGCCGAGAAGATGGTGACTAGCTGGCGTTTTGCAAAGAACTCGTATCCCTCCTCAACCACCTACAACGGATCGAGTAGCATTACTTGCCATCATTTGTGGCCTAATGCCACATGGCCTCTGAGTAACCAGCGAACAACACATTTTCAAGAGAAACCATTGCGCTTATTTGGTGACTAGTGCCCTAACAGAGCAGAACACACCTGATGAGCACGACAAACTAAATCCAGGTCATGTTTCTGAAGGAACTCGGTTACACTATCTGGGCCAAATGTGTAAGACACCCCCCGGTCATTTTCTCCCCATCCTTGAATGTCCTTATCAGGATCAGCCCACAAGAGATCGCACAGCAGGCCAGAGTCAGGGACATCAGTGGGACGGGCGATTCGCTTAATTTGTTCCAAGGATTTCAGCTCAGGGGACAGGCCACCATGCATGCACAGAATCTGCAAGAATGTACAGGATCTTTGTTAGAAATTATCCACTCTTTAAGTTGTCTACCAGTCTACACCATCTTAAGTCAGGCCCCACCTTCTCATCGATTAATGCAGAGACTGGAAGACAATTGAAGCAGTCTGTGAATGTCCGCCAAAGGCGGATATTGTATCGGCGCTTGCATTCATCATAGAAGCCATAAATACGATTGATAGAAGCGCATTCATGATTGCCACGGAGTAAAAAGAAATTCTCCGGGTACTTGATCTGAAAGATAGACAGCAATAAAATTAGTCAGAGTGCTGCACAGAAGGAGTTTCAGAGAGAAAGTTTACCTTGAAAGATAGGAGTAAGCAAATCGTCTCCAAGCTCTGCTTTCCTCTATCCACGTAGTCTCCAAGAAAAAGGTAATTTGCCTCGGGGGGGAATCCACCGTATTCAAAAAGCCTCAACAAATCGGAATACTGCCCGTGGATGTCACCTGCAAACAGCACAAATACATGATTGTGGATGTTGCTCATGCCTATGAGTGAAATACTTCTTAAAATCAATATTTAATAAATCGACCAGTTTCACGCACCACAAATTTTGATTGGGGCCTCCAACTCTAATAAGTTTGGCTGAGACATACATATCTCTTTTGCCATCAAACATATTGCACGAATTTCGTTCTCAGCAAGCTGTACTTGTTTTCCAGGCCTACACGGTCGTGGAACGTTTGAGTTGAATGCACAAATCTGAAGGCATGAAATCTGAGAGCCTTACCTTCCATCTCTAACATGAAGAAGCCTTTCAATAATTTCATCGACTTGGCTTATATCCTGTTCAACGTGTTGAGGACATGTTCATATTCATTCTCCAAACGGCTGCTGCAACGTAGGTCCATTATTATATGTAGTAACATCTATTCTTACCATGCTAACCAAGGACCACGTAGATGGCCGCCTCTGATCAATAAATCAGCACGATCTGTACTAAATAAGCATAGCAGCCTACAATCTTATTTTACGAAATGCTCGAGATGCCTAATGTTACTCAGAATCACTTCTTGCCATTTCAAGGTACGTACATTTGGCAGGCCCTTCGATACACCCAGCGTCCTGTGATATCCTCACATGCATACCTAACACACTTAATTAACCTGGTGCAGGTGCTTCTAGACACGCTGGACATGGTGCCTACTCATGTACTGGCAGTTTTCTTACATGGGAGGGCAAGTTCAAAGTCCCCCAAAATATGCCTGTAAATTGACTATGAGGTAATTTGCCTTGTCATTGCTTTGCAGAAGTGACTAAGCACGTGATGGGTACAAACAACTAGGTAACTCAGAACGTGAGTACAAACGCATTTCAAGTGACTCACAAATGATGATTCCTTACTTTAGAGCGCATGTTCTGATGATAATGATTAAGATTTTCTGAGCTAAGAAGCTTCATGTGATGCTCATGAGATTTTCACGATGATCAGGAAGGTCAATCTGACAACTAGCTCTTTTTGTCACAAGCTCATATTCTTAAGAGAGAATTTACATCGTAATAGAAACAGTTGGAATTTAGATAAGGAGCTACGGTTTGGGTCACTGATTGCTAACCCTAGTCCTCCCCCCTTAACATGGTTCTGCTGCTTCTGCTAGTTCTTTTAGTTCTTACCCCACTGGCACAATGGTTCTGCTGGCTCTTATGGTCTTGGGGTGCTTTTGCTAGCTCTATCCCCGCATGGCATGGTGCTGCTGATTTTTAGCAAGGCATAAGCATGGTTCAGCTGGCTCAACATTGTGCGGCCTGCCCCCATAAGCATGGTTCAGCTGGCTCAACATTATGCGGCTACCCCCATAAGCATGGTTCAGCTGGCTCTTCATTATGCGGCTACCCCCGTAAGCATGGTTCAGTTGGCTCTTCATTATGTGGCTACCCCCATAAGCATGGTTCAGCTGGCTCTTCATTATGCGGCCTACCCCCGTAAGCATGGTTCAGCTGGCTCTTCATTATGCGGCCTACCCCCATAAGCATGGTTCAGCTGGCTCTTCATTGTGCCTGTCCAAAAGGGTTTGCGCAGCTCCCATCAACCTATTACTTTGTCACTTCATTCGCACCCTAAACCCTAAAACCTCTGCACACAACAGGCAACTCCTCATCACACAGCCTTAAAAGCTTGGCAATGTGATCTTGATCAAAATATGCCTCGTAACATAACCCTGAATCTGCTTCTTATCATAACCCTGAACCTGCTTCTTATTACAACCCTGAGTGACGAATAAATAGAATGGAACCACCAGAATAGGATCCAGATGAACCAACCACCCCAGGGAGACCAATGGCTCAGAACCAATGCAACTTTCAGGAAGTTTGATGACCCAAAGAGGAGCAGTTGAAGCCACAGAGCCACCAGTCCCAAAAGAACCCCTAGAACCACGTGAGCTGGTTGCCTGCTCTCCATATGCAAGCTCAATAAATAGGCTATGATTCACCTCATCCAGATTAGTGATCTCTTTCAAAAATATTCTTAACGCTTGACCTCTCAGTTGCCTAATTCTTAATGTAGGCATGCTGCAAGCTCCTGGGCGACTGGTGTTGCCCTGTAGATCCTGCAAACCTTGTAAACCCGGTGTGCTCTGCAGATCCTATAAATAACCCTTAAGATCTTGCAAACCCTGCAAACCCTGCAGACCACACAAAGTTGAGGAGTACAGCGGGCCATGTAGTTTATATGGATGTGAAGAGTGAGGTGGAAGACAATATTGTGGCCTTGTGTCCAGGTCAAGCCTATTATAGAAGTGGCGCCATGTTGATCGTATCGAGTCAATGACTACACACAAAGTTGACTTCAGAAACCATGGAGCTTCAATCTTCAATCTTCACCAGCCTGCATAAAACATGTCAGATGACCATGACGTGTATCTACAATGTACAAGCACGTGCATACAGACTATGTTCATCAAGAGACGAGTTGTACAACATGTTAGTTTTACAGGTTGGAATGCAGGGATTACAAGACTGGACTGTAGAGTCATGTACTTGATACCTTACATACTTGAATCCGGACCTAATGGCACCAGATGACTTCATGCTGTAGCGTAATGCACTTGATACCTTACATACTTGAATCCGGACCTAATGGCACCAGATGACTTCATGCTGACTCACCCTTACTATTCCAGGCAGCAGAGCACATGTGAGAGCTGATATGAATGTCCAGCTAGCTACCATGTACATACTTAGAACCAGTTTTCTAGATTATCCTACATTTCAAGTAGGTAAAAAAAGGTAGATGGTAGATGGTAGATGGTAGATCTCTGTAACCTGATCCTATGAACAGCACCTCAGCAATATGCTGGTTAATTCTGTATTTGTATTATGCTTTGAGTGTTGGTGAGTTGCTCACAATAGTTATAACAATTTCACAAATTGAACGCTTGCAAAACGTTTGAGTACCATGGTCCTCTTGGAAGAGATAGGTACCTAGAGATATCAATGATCTTGTATGCCTTATTTCGTGGATGTTTAGATTGTTGCTGGTTTCAAACACCTAAACTTTTGTGGTGGTGTGGCTGTTATGAGAGCAATTTCTTAGCAAGTCACAAGCAAGTTACATAGCCATCTGCACTTAGTATGCATCCCAAGATTGCATCCATACATGCTATCTCAGTTGGTTGGTTGTTTTTACCTACTCGCAATTAGGTAGGCTTGATTGGGATCATCTTTAGAATATTGATTAATGATGGAAGATTTTGCATGGTGTGAACATGATAGGTAGCAGGAAAGACGCACGAGCACGAAACTGAGACACATTTGCAAGCCCTGTAACCATCATCTACACAAAACATAAGAAATTAATAAAAACAATAGATTTTAGAAATCTCTCCTCACTTCTGGCCTAATGGTATCTCATAGGGAGCGTAGAATGTTCATACTAACAAGTATTAAGTCGGACTGATGATTGAAAAACGACGACTTCAACATTTTGCGATTACCATTCACTTTTAAACAGCAACGTAAACGAATATCACAGCTCCTATTAGAATTTGACCTCCACCCATATTCTTTCTGGTCACAAGCTGCAACAGAAAGAGGCTTCTGTCGCTTTTAACGTAAAATCACTTCAATGTCGGGTCAACAGGATCCTTTCTATTTGATTCGAGCAGAAATTTCTAGTCAGGTGCCTGATATACAGCATCAAACCATGGAGATGATATTCATTCATATCACATGCCATGTACTAAAAATTTCTCTCTTTGCATGCAGTACAATGAGATACAGCAAAAGCTGCACAAATTTCACTCTCTGTCCTCCTCAAGCCAAGAAAGAAGAAATCTCGGACGTGAAATAGATGCTGATTGTGATTCAATTAAGTATCAAGTAAGTTTCATTTGTTGAAGCTGTTGCTGAAGGTTGAATGGCTTGCAATTGCTTTCTGAGTTCTGAGACTGTGTTCTCTGGTCACAGCTGGACATGCTAGAAGAAGCAGTTGACACAGCCTCCCAGAACCCTGCCAGATTTAACCTCACCATGGAAGAAATCAGCTCACGTCGCAAGTGGTTGGATACAACTGGGCGTCAGGTTAGAGCATTTGCCATGTGTACATTTTCAATCCTTACCTGCGCTACACTCTAGTGCTTGTTTAATTTTGTTGTGAAGATGCTTCTATCCTCATTCGGGTCATGCTTTAAGTGGATGCAATTTCCTTTTGTGAAAGTCATAGTGGAGTAAAAGTAGTCTTCAAAGAAGATTTTAAATTTGAAATAGAAGGTGTTCATTGATCTCACCATACTTGTTGAAGAAGAAAATGCATCTTTTGATTCCATCATATTTTATGTGATTATTTAAAAGGACTCAGGAGGCCGTCTTGCATTGATATTGAGGGAAAATGCAATCATTTAAATGTAGTGCTTTAAGTATGTAGTGCTAAAATGATGTATTAGTCCACATGAGTAGCATCCAATAATTGACACAAAAAATGATGAGCTTTGACTGTATCTGTTAGCTATTAGGGTCTACAAAGTTGCAGGCAAAGTAGAAGATAAATGCCTGATTTTGGTAGTAATTTTATAACGACGGGTCTGTCCTTTGCTTTGTTTAGATTCAAGGCATAAAGGACAATATCAAGACGATCACTGCAGCTGTGCCGCAAGTGCCTTCAGGGTCGGATCGGTTGGCAGCAGCCAATGATTCATACTTATCATCAGAGACACAGAAGCAAGAAATGCTGATAAGGTAGGAGTGGATGTGTGAGGGCCAAGCTGCTTCAGCTTTTGTTTGTCAAGAGATTGCTGATAAATCAAGTACTTGCATGCATGCACGGGGCGTAGCATCGGAGAACGGCATGTCCATATAGAAGATCATATCTGAAGGTCAAGGTGTTCTTAAAGGATGGGTAGTAAATGCAGTTGTGTTAAGCTTGGAACTAGCAGTCATTGTCATTAATAGACAACAACAACACTTGATGTGTTGTACAGTACTAGCAGTCATTGTCATTAATAGACAACAACAACATTTGATGTGTTGCACAGTACTAGCAGTCATTGTCATTAATAGACAACAACAACATTTGATATGTTGCACAGTACTAGCAGTCATTGTCATTAATAGACAACAACAACATTTGATATGTTGCACAGTACTAGCAGGCATTGTCATTAATAGACAACAACAATATTTGATATGTTGCACAGTACTAGCAGTCATTGTCATTAATAGACAACAACAACAGTGTTAAGCTCTCTATTAGTGTGGAACTCTCTATTTGATGAGGAAAAAGTTTCTTGACTCCTGCCAGATACGGGGAATTGCACATACACACAGACAGCAACTTTGCTGCGCTTCTCCTTCCACAGGGATCAAGACAGGCAATTGGAGGACATTGAAAAAGGTGTTGACAATGTTACCGCTATGGCTAAAGCTATCGATGAACACTTGGTGGAAGATGTGAGTGCAAAGTCAACCCTTGTTATGGATGATTGCACTTGCTCTCTCATGCTGAAGTTCGTTCAAAATAATTATCAGCAGTCTTTTTATAGATGATGTGATGTCAATTTCCTCGTAAGGTTTCTAAAGAAAGCCACTCAAAACTACAGATCTGGAGGTGTGTCTAGACACAACCGTCTATCGACTCTCTCCGTACTAGTGGTGACTTGTAGCTGATGCCAATTGTTGGTCTCAAAGTCCTGAATGCTGCTTTGTGTGTGTCTGCTGCCAGGATCGTCTTCTGACACAGCTCGATGGAGACATCGACACGACAGGCAGTCGGCTGAGAGCTACGTCAAAGAAGGTGCAGGAAATCATTCGAAAAAGTGGGACTACCTCTCAGTTAATAGTTATCATCGTGCTCATCGTGATCGTTGCGATTCTTGCGTACTTTGTTTTCACGTGACCATGCTTACGACTTGCTTCTTTTGTTGGAACTATTTCCACAACGATTGTGACCAACAGTGTCAAGTTATTTACAATACACATTAAAAATATTAAGCATGACAGCAATCACAGAGTATCGGATTTAGGTCAGCATGAATGTAAATTGTAATCCCGTTACTGCAAGGGGATAGGTTCAGCGCTACGCATTTCAACATTTTTCTGTTATAATCATACATAATACCTTCTTTACTTATTCGACAGTTTACATGAACGCCACTAGTACCAAGACAAGCAATATGACACTTAAAACTATGACAACACACATTTGAGAGAAGCCTCCTGACTTTCGTATGATTTCAGCCATCCGTTTCTGAGCAGCCTTCAGTCTCGACTGTGTGACATCCACATCCTCAGCCAAAGTGTTCATCAGGCGTTGCTGTGATCCAAAAATTAGATGTCAGATACCAACATGGAACCAGAAATCTAGAGGCCTGACAAGAGTGTGGTCACACACGAGCACAGAACTGGCCACACAGAGTGAGAAACAAAGCACGACATTAACCTTGAAGTTTGTAGTTCCCTCCCTGATCATCAGCCATATCACCTGATCATCCAGCTCCTCTCCAATGGCTCTCCCTAACTGCCCAATTCTCCCTACTGCTTGCTCTATATCATCTAACGCCTCGTCTTGTCTCCTACATGCAGTCCACAGGTACAACAGTATGAGATGTACGTACAAAGAGGCTATAGCTAAGCATCAATGAGCACAAAAGTCTATGCCCTCAGCCTGCATTAAAGTTTAAAGATTTGAGATTCAAAATAGGGTCTATCCCAAATAGGGTCTATCCCAAAATCCTTTGCACTGCTGATGGAATAGAATAAGGGCTGAAGCTAGTCAAAGGTCACATCTTTTTCAATGGTCACCATCTTTTCAAACCACTTTTCAAAATTGATTGAATTCTTATTTTTTGAACGGATGTATTCATCTTGAAGCTCTTCTGATTATGAACTGCAGTACGTAAGCCTGCCAACACAACACGCATCCCTTGCATGCATCAGAGTGTCATCGCGACATGCATGCCTTAAAATACGGACTTCCAAACATGAGCCCGACATGCTCAACTACGTTCAGAGCATGGTCATACAAAACAGGCGCCTGTAATCATATTGCATGACAATCTGCACTATGCCAACATGTAATCATATTGCATGACAATCTGCACTATGCCAACATGTAATCATATTGCATGACAATCTGCACTATGCCAACATGTAATCATATTGCATGACAATCTGCACTATGCCAACATGTAATACTTTGAACCAGTCACGACATGATAGCGGATAGGATTCCCAACCAAAGTGTGGGGCCATGTCCATTCAACATACCTCATTATCAATGACTGCGCCTCAACTTCAGTACCGACAAATCTTGAATTGACCTCTTTCACCCGATCAGCTGATACATCATTTCCTCTACTACTATGGGATGGTGGAGGTGGTGCGGCAAGAGCTCCTTGTAAGGCCTCATGCACAGTGGTTACCTGTGAGCCACAACACTAAGTCTTCAGGAAACAGCTATGTTGGTCGCTGGAAGGAGCAGGCTTGAGGCATGAAGAAGTTAATGAAGTGATAGGATCATGAAAATTTGCATACCGAGGCTGTTGAGAAGAGGGGAACATTCCAACACAAGACAGGGGACCTAATATCTGTCATAATGTGACATGAAGTTATGTAAAAATGCCATGGTCTTGCAGATCTCGCTCTCACTTGATCTCTTGTGTTATCTATCCATCTGCGGCGAGTGCCGAGTTCTTCATTTGTTAAATTAAATTTTGCAGGGTCCTCAGAAGCTTTTTCCACTGCCCCAGCCAGTTCCTTCAACTTTTGGTACCCAGAAAGGGACACAATAAATGTAAACCCAGCATAGCTCAGTCTCATTCAAAACTATAATTAGCATGTACCTGCCAACGAATTGACTGACAACCAGCCTCAACTTGTTGAGAAAGAATTTTTCGTTCAGGATTCCCTGACTGGAGTCCATGATACCTGGTCATTTTTTGTTTAAGGTCATGAACCTGCACATAATCAAGTGAATCAAAGAAATGGTCGGTGGGAGAAGGATACTCGACTCACGCTTTCGTCAATCTCCACTTTCAGAATGTAAAATGGGTCTTGGCTCGTCATGTTGCGGATTTATCAGATATGTTAGCAACCCTGTTTGATCATGCAGATTTATTACCTACATAGCGAGTAGAGTTGTAACGGTCCATACTTTCATCATTACAGTTAGGAGACTCGAGATGGAGATGATCGCTGATCATTGTCATAGTAATCAAGCGCGTGAACAATTTATTAAGTATGTACGGGGGACTTGGAAGAACACAATCGCTGTGGATTTGTCTACGTTATGCTTCATCATGGCTGCATGTGCACTTTCAGCTCTTTTACCTAACTTCATTTTACATGCTAAACATAAACGTTGAAGTACCAGTGCCTGCTTAAATCAGATTGTAAAATGACATGATCTTAAACGTGGACTTAATGCAAAGGGGTGTCGGTTGTTCCGGTGTGGAAGCAGGCCTCATTGCAAGCTTACAGCTTTACAAATTGAAGCAGCATAGCAGGAGCTGCATGACCATCTTAACTTGTATGTCTGTATTTGGTGAAGGGTTACAACTAACTTCAATACATAAGTAGTATCGATGTTGCTCTCTGTACAAGATATCATACATAGAATGAGATTTTAACATGAACGCGTAGAACAGCTATGTGCATAATCCATCAAACAGACGCAAGCAACAACATTTGAAGATCGTCTCCTAACAAAATAAATCAGGTAGTGAGAGGATGCTATGGACTATTAACAAAAACATCTGAATGCTCAACAGTGAGTGCTCAGTACAAGCATATTGGTATCACTCCTCCAGGCTGAATCAGTCAAGCTGGTCAAAATGGCATCCAGCTTTATTTGCTTTGATTCATTTTTTACCGAACAAGCCCCCAAGCCATGAACCTCCAGCACTTGAGTTCTTGCTAGCTCCTCGTCCCTCCATGCCTTTGAAGTCGATCACAACGCAAGCAACATTATCTGTGGTGTGCCTCTTAAGTGCAGCGGAGACAAGGAATTCTGCAACCTGTTCAATGTTTCATCAGATACATCAATCTCAACAATATATAAAAGTTTCATACATGAGCCAAACTTTGTATGGTGATATGAATTCATACTCTTTCATATTATGATCCTGACACAAAATAAAAATAAATGTGTGGAGGAAGGGTTACATAACTTGAGACACTCTTTTCAATACATAACTTGAGACACTCTTTTCAATGCATGACAAGAAAGACACAAAAATAAGCAGCAAGAAAGTAAAGAATCTGCTTTTTTGTACCTCTGCAGCTGTCTTCCCGGCTTTGAATCTGGATTGAGCCAGTCGCAGGACTTCAAGAGGCGAAACCACGTCCCATAATCCATCTGTGGCAACCACCATCAAATCATCCTCAGGAGTGAGATCTGAGAGCGCCACATCCGGAGTGACGATCACGGGATCCGAGCTGAACTTCTGCATTTGCTCATGTATGGAGGACACACAGAGTGTTGATAACAGTACTGCTCATGTATGGAGGACACACAGAGTGTTGATAACTGTACTGCTCATGTATGGAGGACACACAGAGTGTTGATAACTGTACTGCTCATGTATGGAGGACACACAGAGTGTTGATAACAGTACTGCCAAGAGCAAATAGCCTTCATTTTTCACACAGTGGTGCCACATCTTCCCTTCAATTCTGACTCCTCATATGTATTTCATCAGCCCCAAAGCAATCCTGACTTTAAGGCTGGGTATTGTTTTGTAGTCATATGGCTTTTGAAGGTCAAAAGTTAAGAGGATATTGTTTTGTAGTCATATGGCTTTTGAAGGTCAAAAGTTAAGAGGGTATTGTTTTGTAGTCATATGGCTTTTGAAGGTCAAAAGTTAAGAGGGTATTGTTTTGTAGTCATATGGCTTTTGAAGGTCAAAAGTTAAGAGGGTATTGTTTTGTAGTCATATGGCTTTTGAAGGTCAAAAGTCAAACAGCTGACGTCTAAAAGCAAATTAAGTACTCAGTCTGGCATCTTACCTGAGCGTCAGCAAAATCTTGTGACCAGTACCTTCATCCAATGAAAGGACATAAAGAAGACCAATGAGAAACATGAATGTGAAGAGTGTAGTGTTAAGAAGCATTCAAACACATCAAGAGAAGTGTACAGAACAGCTGGTTCAGTTACTGTGATGCCAAAAGATCATGATGCATGGATGCATTAGAGGTTCCAGCAATGCAATCAGGCAGGTGATCATGCATGGAAGTAGCACAATCAGGCAGGTGATCATGCATGGAAGTAGCACAATCAGGCAGGTGATCATGCATGGAAGTAACACAATCACGCAGATGATCATGCATGGAATAAGTAACACAATCAGGCAGGTGATCATGCATGGAGGAAACACAATCAGGCAGGTGATCATGCATGGAAGTAACACAATCAGGCAGGTGATAATGCATGGAAGTAGCACAATCAGGCAGGTGATCATGCATGGAAGTAGCACAATCAGGCAGGTGATCATGCATGGAAGTAGCACAATCAGGCAGGTGATCATGCATGGAAGTAGCACAATCAGG
>BEGY01000098.1:115987-129931 GCA_002335675.1 Chlamydomonas eustigma | reverse complement strand
AAGTAACACAATCAGGCAGGTGATCATGCATGGAAGTAACACAATCAGGCAGGTGGTCATGCATGGAAGTAACACAATCAGGCAGGTGATCATGCATGGAAGTAACACAATCAGGCAGGTGATCATGCATGGAAGTAACAACAGGTTCTTACTCTTTCTCCACACCGCCTTGCAGGAGCCGTTGAAGGCCTTCCCCTTTGAACTCCCAGTCTCCAAATGCCCGTGATACTGCAAGGATGTTGCAGACACGACCATCATGGATCCATGCCCCAGTGGACATGACGCGTTTAGACTCAGACTGCACCTCGGGCCCTGTGCGTGGTAGCAAGAAATGTTTTGTACCCAGAGTATGGAGCATAGTTGGGGATGAACTATTTGAGTAGCTTATTAGACCTTGTGACCCTTGTTGGAACAAGGCCAGTCCAGAACCACACAACAAAGCTGGCAGTCATCTCCAGCTTACGGATGATTGCAGATATCTTTACTTGATGCAAGATTATAAGCCTTTGATGGTGAAAATATTGAATCTTAGCTGAAATCAATCATATAAACATGTTGGGTCGACCTGATTCTTTCCATCATTCATCATTCATCGTGTTACATTTCAGTACCAATTCAAAAGCTATAAACTCTCTGCTATGTAGCAAAAGCTGCACCTGATCCATACACTCGATGGGGTGTGGATAAGCTGATAGCTTGACCCTTGCGCAACAGGAAGGCTTGGCTGTCTCCAACATTTGCCACCACCACATGATTTTGCTGCACTACAACTACAGTTGCGGTGGAGCCTGCGTTGGACAAAACTTCATGGCCTAGTTTACCAAGGTGTGCCATCAATCGAGCATCCCCCTCTTTGAAGCACTGGCTGAAGGTACCATAGAGCTCAGCTTTTGGTTTGCCTGCAATCATAGGCGTCAGCCACTGGTGTAGCTCAAGAGCCAGCCAATTAGAGGCTTGAGCACCACCATGCCTGCAAGCAAAGAAATGATGAGATTTTGTTAGAGTAACATCTAAGACTGATGGGATTTGCGCATTAATGACACTCATTATCTGTTAAATGATCAGGGACCCACCCATCAAACACACCACAGTAGAGGATCTCTAGATTCTCATTGTATGAAACATAAATATCATCTTCCATTTCATCGCGAAGACCTTGGCTACTAAAGGTGCCATAGTCTCTCACTGTTCCAGGGATCAATTTTGCAGAGACCATCGAAGAACATGGAATCCGTGTGCGAGACTGTCGAGCATATTTAAAATCAATGAATTTTTTATTTCTGTAGAAAGAATGCTGAATGCTAGAAATCGACCGATTTGGAGCAAGCATCATGACAAGGCTTTAACTCTTGCATGCAGAAAGCAAATCATATGAACATCTTGTTACTTGCTGAAGAAACGTACGTGCATGATTCAATAAAATTGTGATCAGGTTCTGGAGCTAGGTAGATATTGTGTTTTGTTCAGGAGGCCGGTAAAAAGAGTTAGATAATACATGTCGTCTCATAACTGTCAAAATATCTACTTGGGGCGACGTCATACTCTAAGCAACGATGCGTCACAAAAATGGAAAGTTATGATATATGCTGCTGCTATAAATCAAGTTGATAGATTACAACCACGAACATGCACGGTTCAAGAATCCACCATTTCTGATGTTTCGACTGCCAGTAGAAAGTACCGCAAAAATGCACCTTCGTCGGGTTTGGCAGGTAAAGAGCATTCTTTACCATCTCAGAAAAAATTTCCTCCCTCCAAATCCACCAATGTTCCGAAGCATCTGTCCATGAGAGTCACAACTGATCTAGTATCTTGCTCAACTCTGGATGATTTGCACGCCTGCTTGCTCAAGAACCAGAAGCTTGCGAGCAGCATCACCATGGCTGCAGCAATCACGCACCTTGCAAAACTTGTAACTGGCTTACCTTTGTCATGGACTGACAGCTCCAAGGCAGTCCAAGTGCTTGTCCTCTCCATGCGCATCCTTACCTCTTGCCTGCATGACCTCCCTCCCCGAGGCTACGCTAATTGTTTGTGGGCCCTGTCCAAGATATATAGTGCTGACAGAACTTCTTCCCTCCAAGCCTCCAGCTCAACGAAGGCCGCTCAGCTCAGCTCAACTCCTGATGTGTGGAGGAGAGGGAAGGGCCGAGAGAGTCAGGTGTCGGAAATGAGCCTCCCCGCTTTGGCATTTAAATATGCTTCTGAGCTCACTGATGCCCTTGTTCAGAACAACATGGTAGAAACCTTTAATGCACAAGTAAGGTTTTTTGTCTGTAGCCTGTCCTTGAGCTACACAACGTTGCTTTTAGCTTGCCATTGTTTCATGCATTATGGAAATCATGTTACATCGATGATAATAGTGTTGATATTGCACCTTGCACGCCTATACTGCCCTCTTGATCAAATGCTTAAAAGTATTCACTCATCTCTAGCAGAGGACTGCCATGTACAGTACTACCCGTCACTCATTACTAAACAGCTCTGTCCCCTTCTCTCTCAGGACCTTGCCAATACTTGTTACGGTTTAGCCGTCCTCGGACTGGATCATCACCCAGCTTGGAACCGTGAACTACTGCCTCGCGCAGCGCGATTAGCCACTACCTTCATGCCTCATGGTCTCTCCAATGTGTTGTGGGCACTTGGCAAGATTGGGAAGGTACCAGAAGATCCTACTGTACTCCCCGCCTTGCTACAACAGGCAAGAGCTTTGATGGATAAAGAGGCTATTATGCAAGCTGAAGGACCTGCTAGAGGTTTAAGAGAGAGAACCACCGCTAATCATGAAGGACAAGCAGGAGCACAGCCTTCTGATGTACATACAGTACATGGAACAACAGACCAAAGTGCAGGGCGGCGTCATGATGTACATACAGTACATGGAACAACAGACCAAAGTGCAGGGTGGCCTTCAGGTGCAATGGGTTTCAGAGACAGAGGACCTTCAAGCCAGGACCGCAGGATACCAACACCCAAGCTCTCTGAGACATTGTCACCTCAGTTCTTCTCAAACATTGCATGGGCCCTGGCTAGGATGCGGCACATGGACATGCCATTTTTCTCGTCAGTGGAGCGAATGCCCACTGCCTTGTTGCAAGATAGTAACAGTCAGAACCTCTCTAACCTGTTATGGGCTTTCGCTGTTTTTGATCTTTGCAAGAGCCCGCTCTTTACCGATCTGGCACCCTTCATCATCCGACAGATATCTCGTGGCAATGCCGCTCCCCAGGCACTCTCAAATACTGTCTGGGCCTATGCAAAGACTGGGAATGTGAGCATAGAAGTAACAGCGTGTGGAGTGACCATTCCACTCCCCACTCCCACGTACAGCTGGCACATTTTGTATTTTCACTGCATGAAGCATTTTTTTTGTAAATGTATCCCTGCTTTCACGATATGAAGGAGGTATTCTGTCTCATTGTGCATTATTGCATCTTCTATTTAAATGTGTATCATAACATATTCTAACTGAATGTGTAACATCTCATCCTGTGTAAACATGAACTCTTCCACTCCATTGTGTTGCAGTACATCCCCGCCGTGTTTGATTCTGTGTCTGCTGCTAGTCAGAGTGTTATCTACAGCTTCAACTCCCAAGACTTGGCAAATTTAGCATGGGCATATGGTGTGACGGCTCACCGAGACCGTCCGTTGTTTACCTCCATAGTGAAGGTTGCACCACTGCTGATACCCCTCATGGCACCTGTAGAGCTCTCTCAGCTAACCTGGTCCATGGCTACACTAAACTTCACGTCTGAGCGTCTGTGTTCCCTTATCACGGATATGGTGGTTTCAAAGCTACAACTGGTTGAACGCGGAGGCAATCGGAGAGGGTTTCCTCAGTATCTATCGAAATCCTACCAGGGTGACAGCTTAGTTGATGATGGGGATGATTCAGCCAGCATGTTGGATCAAAGTGTGGGCATGTCCAGATCCTTACAAACGCCTGCCGGAACGCATGCCTCCATACCACTAACGATGAACGCCATGGCACAGCTTGCATGGGCATATGCTGTGATGAGGCCTGGGGACACCAAGTTGTTTTCCGCTGTGTTTGTAGCTGCAGATAACCTAGCAAAGTTGAGAGGGGAAGGGGAGCAGCTTAAAAGATGTGATGCTGGGCAGCGCCCTCATGGTGGAAAGGAGAAACAACTTGACATGGATTATCACTTCGAAGGGGAGGCCATAGACTTGAGAGCTCTCCGTCAGGTTTGTGAGGCATCGATCTCATTTAAAGCTGTCATCACATCTCAGTGTGCTGATTGCCTTAAAATAAGAGCTTTGTCAAACATTGTGCTCCCCGCCTTCAATGGAATGTCGCATTTGATGCATCTGATTGCCTTAAAATAAGAGCTTTGTCAAACATTGTGCCCCCCGCCTTCAATGGAATGTCGCATTTGATGTTGCATTTAATTTTATGCAAAAATAAAACTTTGTTGCACCTGTTTCAACTGCTCCAGCTTCCTCAGTGACTTCCAACCAGAACTTTTTTCTTGCTACTGCGTGCAGCCTGAGAGGCTTTAGCTAAGAATGCTATAAGTTACCCTAAACCCTAAACACTCAAAATGATTATTATAGTTCCATGCCAAAGCTTTGTCCTGATCCCTTTTTAACTGTTTCTTTTAACTAAATTTTCTCCTGATAAAGCCCTTGAACTCAATCAACTCTTGATTGCTCCTCATCCAATCTGCAGCTCTACCAAGGTCACATGGCACATCAATTGGCTTGCCTGAAAGGCCATGCAGTACCTCCAGGTCATGTCCCAGCAGAAATGTCCCAAGCAACCCTTAGCCTATGCAGGGACGCTTGGAGAGGGCTTGTGGAGAATGTCACAACCTCGAGCGCTCAGCGCGAAGTCCTGGAGGTAAAATGATTTTGGAGAGTCTTTAGCTGATGATATTGTTTGGTGTCTGGGTGATGATTATCGTGTTCATACCTTATGCCCTCTCAAATAAAGGGCACTCTTTTCACCTGGGACTTTGTTTTGTGATGCAATTGCTAACCTGTAGCTTGCGAGCCTGTTTGGCCTTAGTTCACTTCTGGATGATAAAACTATGTTCCTACGTGTTCTCATTATTCTGTGGCAGAGTCTTGACCGTATGGGATATCGTTGTCTGTCGGAGCACGTTATTGCGAATGGATTGTTTTGTGTGGATATTTTATTTCGACACGAGAGTGGAAGGGATATCGTCGTCGAGGTGGATGGACCTTATCATTTCGCCTCGAACGACAGGCAAAGTCCCCTAGGTGAGAGATGACTTCGTAACATCGTCCTTCCTACTGGCTTCTGACATGGCCTTACATCTTCGATTGCTTTGATAACACATGATGCTCATTTATGCAGGGGAACTACTTTTGAGGAATCGACTCATTCGTGCCTTGGGGTACGTATTAGTTTGCGTTCCAACCTTTGAGTGGAGGTTATTGGCAAAAGACACGTTATCACAAAGAGCGCAGTTCTTGAAATCTAGAATTGATGCAGCTATTCGGACTTCTAGTGTCTTTGAGGACTCTCTGTGAGTTTAAAGAGTTTGGGGTATTTATGAAAACCAAATCTCTTTCTAAGCTTGCACATTTAGTCTACATCGAGTAAATCCTACAAAAAAGGTGATGGGAGAGTAACAGTCGACCGACTCCTACACTTCCAATTCCATCACTTCGTCCATGCCTACAGTATCTTGTAAAATAAAACATCAAGCACTTTGAAGAACTTACAAATTTATTGGAGAGACTCATAACTAGCACACCTAACTCATCCTCTCAATATTAACACTCTTCTCATTATGGCAAGCATTCGAGACTCCAATGACACTGCACGAGACCTTCGGGACATAATTATTGAAGTAGAAAAAGAATCGAATGGCAAGTTGATAGCGCCATTACACAAACGATTGTGGGTATGGGTAAGTTTGATCCAGCTGCAACTGTTACAAGAGCACCAGATGAATGATGAGAACACTCTCTGCTTTAGGTAAAACAACATCCTTGGTGGTCAGGGCTTTTTGCAGTTACTTTTCTTCTTGTGGTTGCAACTGTCATTATGGTTTCAGTGTGTTCTACGCATTACTGTGTCAGCATTCCAATTTATCGATCACCTAGTAATGAGGTAAGAAGATGTCACACTTTCCCACAAACTCGTCAATAAAAATCGGATAACGCGTAGGTTCTTGGTGCTATCGACAAGTAATCAAAGAAATCAGAAGTAAAAGATGGATCGTCTTTCACAACTTTTCTGCCTCTGATTTCAGGTTCAAGAGCCAAGTGGTCCCCCTAGACTATTGCTTCAATTTGGAAACAAAACACTTGATGCCTTTGAGCTGCTACCTACCGTACTCAAACAATACACAAATCGCACCTTCATACCTAGTTCCTACATTCAGGTATACTACATCATACAAGCACCACACTGTGGATTCGCAATATGTATTCTTCTGCTGAAAACTTTTACCCATTGCGTTAAAAATCATGTTCCCTCATTAATCTCATAGGTACTGGAGTTCATTGACCAGTCCACCTACAATGCTGCAAGAAGTTACATCGCTTCACAGAACGGTGCGCACTCCAGCAACATGGAATTTTCAAATCGGTTACAGCAGTGCTTTGTCTTTAGATAAATAATAGGTTCATCAGCTCAAGATATAGATATTTTATTTATTTCAACAATGCATCCACACTGAATCATGCTCACGATCTGATTGGCCTGATGAGATCTATGGTCTACATGATTTTTAAAGCATCATAATCCCAGCATTTTGCCTCACTCCCAGTGCACTTACTTCCAAACTTGTTGTCTTCTAATAATATGAACTAGTAACCTGCACCATGCGACTGCATTCATGAAGCCAGCACTCTCCCTTACATGTGCATGCACTTTCATCTTTGAAAAATGTACATTCTTCCTTTTTTTATGCACCTTCATGACCCAAGCACTGAACACAGGGTTTAGGGCCGCAACATATTCTTTGTATCGTTCCATGATCTATAGCTCTTGAGCTCTGCTTGTCACCTCCTGGACATGAATACTTGTGCTCAAACCAGCAGCTTGAAAACCTCCCCATGTTTCCTTGACACTTCTCAACCTATACCTCCCCATGTTTCCTTGACACTTCTCAACCTAAACCTCCCTTTCCGTCTCTCAAAAACCTTTTCTGACATCCACCCAGAGCCCCTGGTCTTCATGGTCCGTGATTTCCTCATGCGTTCGTACCCTATCAACCAAACAATCAATTCCTTGGACCTGAGCTCTGCTATTAATGGACTGGCACAACAAGGCCTGATGCCTCCAAGTACCCAAGCAAGTGCCGACGCCTCAAATATGAATGCAGCAGATCTTTCCTCCTCTTCTACCTCTCTCACTGACGTCCTGAATGCTGTGAGGACCAGCAGTGGTATCGGAGCCCTGCCTGCTGCTGAACTGGTCAACCTCACCGAGTACGAGCTATTTGGAAACAGTGGGAACCCCTCTCCTTCAGACAGCAACACCAGTAGCAGTAACACCACGTCAGATTATGGGGTTGGCGGAGCACGCCGCTCCTTGATGCTGATCTCCCCACAAGTGCTTGCTGAGATCCATCCATATCAGGCCAACGATCCTATGATCAGGAATGGTAGCCAATGGTTTCACTCAAGAGTTCAGAACAACTATGCTTGGCTAGTCACAACTGGTAAGCTGGAAAGTCACACATTACAAAATTGCAGGGCTCCTCCTTAAAGGTCATATGTCCTTAAACATGGCTATCAATACCTGGTAATAATTAGTATTCTCTTTGTTGTTGAGAAATGGCAATCAATACCTTAAGCAGTCCTCTCTATTCAACGGCAAACAGCGAATCAGTCTGAGCTTTGAATGATACCGATCTTAGAGATAAACTATTGCAGGGGCATCAGAGGTTGTAGTGGCAATAATAGACACTGGAGCGGACTTGAGTCATCCAGATCTGGCAGGAAGTCTGTGGGTGAACGCAGGAGAGATCCCTGACAACGGTATTGATGACGACAATAATGGTGAGAGGAGTGACAACAGAGTATATTGCGGAAGCTAGTGGAAGCTAGTGGAAGTGACAAGGCTACTTCTAGGTTGTAACGAGGAGGTAGAATGAGGCAACTTGTCCTTGCATTGACAATTAAACAACTGGCTGCTGGTCCAGTCACATGAAAGCCCCACACTTATGTTCTGCTGTCGTCTCAGGGTTCATCGATGACGTTCATGGTTGGGACTTTGCTGGCGCATGTGTTCAGAGGGACTCTTTTGGGCACTGTCTGTCTTGTGGGAGTAGAGCCACACCAATTGATACAGATGGGCACGGCACACATGTTGCTGGGATAGTAGCGGCTACCCAGAACAACCAGGAGGGAGGCTCTGGTTCAGCGCCTGGTGTAAAGATTATGATCTTAAGGGTGAGTTTGTAAGGATTTTGCCTTAAAGGTTTGCCAGAGGTAAGAAGAGTTTGTTGTTGAAGGTCAGTTAGAAAGTTAAACTAGGGCCAGCAGGAGGCTCAGATGAAAACGATACATCGAGTACATATGTAAAGGCAATTTGATCATGACCTTGTTTTCACTCTTTTATGGCCCATAAGGTGTCTGACTGCTTGGATGGGAGCATCTATGCTGGGGCTGTGGCGCAAGCCTACAATTACGCATTGCAAAATGGGGCACAAATTGCGCAGTGCTCTTTTGGGATGTCTTACCCCCAAGGGTTCAGCCCGACTAGCCCTGCCCCGTGGTACAATGCAGGATGGAACCAAGCCTACATTTCTGCAATACAGCCCCTGCAACAAAATGGGGTGATGGTGGTGGCAGCCGCAGGTAAGAAGGTGATATTAGAGGAAGTCGCATGAGTGATCATGGTGAGTGTGCAATGGATCCTAAGTCACATGAGTGATCATCGTGAGTGTGCAATGGATCCTAAGTCACATGAGTGGTCATGGTGAGTGTGCAGTGGATCCTAAGTCACATGAGTGATCATGGTGAGTGTGTAATGGATCCTAACTTTTCTCTGAGGGCATGGCATTAAACATAAGGCTTCAGGAGCGAATACAGGTTTTTCTTTGTTGAAACTAATTCTGTACAGACCTTCTTGCTGGTCAACTGCATGAGCCATGACTCTGGTCTGTGATATTCTTCACAGATATAAAAGATGTGAATAGGAATGGTCAAAACTTTTTGCTGAGCCTCTTACATCTCGGCTATTTCAGGGTTGAGGCTTAGACTAAGAATGTTGCTATTCATTCAATTCCTATAAAAATAAAACCATCTAAGAATACTCTAAGAATTGTACCTTGTTGGCAATTTTGTCCTAGATGTGCGATTCTTGAACAGCCCTGTATAACAACCCTTTCACCATCTTGGCTTTGAGATTATGACCTCTCTTGTTTCAGGAAATGAAGGCATTGACATGGATGTCCTGGCAAACTTGGGTTACTCGTACAATCCTTGCCTCGTCAACCTTTCGAATGTCATCTGTGTGGCTGCTACAGACCCTTTTGACAACCTCACCTTCTTCTCCAACTACGGGAAGAACACGGTTCAACTAGGGGCTCCTGGGCTGCAGATTGTCAGCACAATGCTGAGTGAGTCTCTGCTGCTGCTGCAAAGCTGGATTTCTATTTTTACTCACGCGCATGACTGTTGTTATCCCAAGGGGGGTTTCAGGCTCCTACAGTACCATTCTCTTGCACTGTGTTTCGTCCTTACTTCAAATTCTGTGGCCCTCGTCCCTGTCTTACATATTCACAGCTGATCAGTCTGCTCAGATGTACTGCTCAGATGTACTTCTCTGACCGTTTGTTTTCTTCATGAAGATTCAACTTACCTTTCTCTAACTGGGACCTCGATGGCGGCGCCCATGGTGTCCGGCATTGCAGCGTTGGCATTGAGCGTCTTAGGAGCATCCAGTGGGAACTTTCATCAGGTATGAACTAGGTATGAAATGATATGATGAATTGGATGTGCTACAAAGAAGAGGTGTTGCAAGGATTTATGTCTGTTATGAAATTGTACTTCAGTGACTTATTATGACCGCTCCACTTCCAATTACACATGGAGTGACTTCTCTCTGATATAGATTATCATCCATTGCATGACCATGTCATTCTCATGAGCAGGCCTTGACAGCAACATTCATCACGACACACTGCCCCATTCACTATCTTCATCACGACACACTCTCCTTCTCACTATCCTCTACAGGCCCAGGCAATAAAGAGCATCCTGAACTCATCTGTAGACCTAGTATCTGGGGTTCCTGTCATGTTTGGAGGGAGAGCTAATGGCTTTTCAGCTGTACAAAACTCTTGGGTACAAGCCTACATGCAGGCTCAAGGTAAGGTCAACCTGGTTCCTGCATACCCTAAACCCCGGCAACTACATGCAGGCTCAAGGTAAGGTCAACCTGGTTCCTGCATACCCTAAACCCCGGCAACTACATGCAGGCTCAAGGTAAGGTCAACCTGGTTCCTGCATACCCTAACCCCGCTAAAACCTCTCCGCGCTGTGCAGGATTAGTAAATCTTCAGCCTTCCATCTTGCTGTCAGCTCAGTTGCCGCTGACAGTCCAAGGTTTCACAGAGACATACATCAGCACTTCATCAGGAACTCCTTTGGGGACCCCACTGTCACAGATCTCAAACACCATGGTGTTAGACTCCTCGGTCAGGTCAGGGCAGCCACGATTCAGCTACTTCAAGTACAGTTCACGAGGCATGGCCGTCATATTCAGCTCGTTCTTGCAATTCAATAATTCTGGGGTTTACAATGTCAAGATTCAAGTAAGAAGAGTAATAGTAAGAAGCGCAGCAATGTGCTAGGTTGTTGCAAGGTAGTTAGTTAGTTGTTGCAAGGTAGTTAATAAGAACGTACTCTGTGAGATGAACTCAGAAAGTCCTGGATCAGGGACCATGGACGAAGATCTGGGACGTTCTGATAACGTCTCAAAGGCCTCATTGTCAATTTAGACAGGACATCCCAAAAAAGAGGCTTTAGGAGCCCTAGACCCTGGAGAGCACTTCGTAAACTCAGTAAAGAAATACAACGCATCCCTTTTGGTCACTGCTGTCTTGGCATTTATGTTTCAGAGATCTGACCTGTAGCGAGTTGGAGCAAACACTAAGCTACCCATTTGCATTCAAATGGGATGCAGGCCCAGCCTTCTTCGCTTGCTTCCAGTTATTCACTCTCTGGCGGCACAGTACTGTACGTGAGCGGGACGTTGGTACCTATCAGCAGCTCTGGTTCTGGTTCCTTCCAGGTTCTGGCGCCAGGTGAGGTTCGATGGTTGTGGATTCCTCCAAGTTCAGGTTCATGGCCAGGGCTTTTGTATTTCATCTAAATATAAAGACATGAATCAACTTTATCATCTGACAGTTGAAGTGCTCTCAAGCTCTGGCGACACTGCTATGATGCATCTTAAATGTATGCCTAGTAAAGATTATTTGCCTTATTATGTAGAGTATTCAGTTCATTATGTTGTGAAAAATCAAGTGCAAACTTCATTACATTTTGATGCAGACTACAGAACATGGACATGTTAAGAAATGGGATGTTCAAAAGCAACTAAAATTAGCATTGGTTATTTGTATATTAAATTAGAGGGTGTTAACCCTAGTCTAGGCTGCTACTTTGCCATGCCGCAGCAAGCATAATTAGATTTCAATCGCACCATAAAATAATTGAAAACATTTTCGCTTTGATCAGTAAATTTTCCTTGCAACTCTTGCGACATTCCATGCATTAAGACACCATTTAATTTAATCCTGATTTTCCTTATTTTATAACATCTGCAGCTTTGCACAATGCAAGTTGATGTCCTGGTTGTGCAGGCTTCTACTCTTTAGAGCTTCAGATACCAATGCCACAGACTTCAGTAGTGATGTACTTGAGACAACCTTACTCGGCTGTATTTTCTATCCCCTCCATGGCTTTCACAATCCCTTACCAGGTAAGGTTATGATTTAAGCTCTGATTAATAAGGTAAGGCATGTCTTGTCAATGTGCCATCTCTCCTGCCTTAGACCACAACTGCCTGTGTAATAACTGAGTCCATGCCTTTAGAGCCCGCCCCTACTCATGGTGTCAAAAACTGCATGATAAGATGCACAAAAGCATTGACATGTGCTTTCACATACTGTCCTTGCAGCAAGGTTGATCATGAGTCCATGGGTACATGGGAACATGCCTGAAATGGCATTTATTGTCCTTTGCTGCATGCAGGCGCTGACCATGGGTGGTGCTGTTGCAGGTGGGCTTGGGCCTGCCACAAGTAGCAGCAGCTTCCAGCCATCAGGGCTGCAACTCGTAAATGGTTGGCAACTCATGTACAACGTTTCAAGCAACCTTTCTTCATCCACATCATCAGAAGTTATGAGGTAAGACAGCTGTCAGTCCAGAGACAATCCAAGCCACCAATATTGTAGCAGAGTTGTAGCAGAGTACTGTACGTAACAGGGTTGTGTTTTTGCCATTCAGTTTACTAACATGTCTCTGCAAGATCTCCCGAGGGCTTTGAGGGTCAATATACCATGTCACATGTCAATGACCTGTGATCTCCATTCTCAGCCATATACAGCATCTGTCTCTTGCATGCCACAAACTGCACATAGCCTATCACTGCTCAAAATATCTTCAGCATGACAGCCTGTTCTCCGCCCCCTTTTTGTACCAAAGCATATGTCCAGTTTCTCAAATCTTATAAATCATTTCTGTCATGGACCAATCCTGTCAGCTCCAAAAACATCAGAAACCTACCTTATTGTGTCCTTCCATGCATATAGTATGACTAGTGCAGCGGCCAGGCAGGGCTCCTCCTTCCAATACATGACCTTGTTGCCAGACCTCAGCTATGAGACTGCGCCCTCACTGAGTCAGGGATTGCTCACTGGCGCTGCTGCAGCCAACGTGGGAAGGGTCTCTGTATCGTCTGTGGGTGTGGTAGGCCTGGCATCAACAACATTACACATCCAACCCATTGCAAAGAGCTTTGTTTTGAGTGTGACATGCAACCGGTGAGGAAAGTATTGAGTGTGACTGGTTATAGTCTAGCAAGGTTTAGGATTGTTACTTGTGACAGTTGAGGACATTTACGAGTGTGGCTTGAATCAGTCAAGGTGAGTTAATACGTGAAGGCCATGAAGGGCTCAGATTTTGACTCGCCACAGTTGAGGACATTTAAAAAAGTGTGAATTGTCACAGCCAAGGACATTTAAGAATGTGACTAACAGCAGTTCTGTCGGGTACTGAATGTGATCCTTGAGCTCAGATGTTTAAACTGCACACGGCATATACATGGCACATGGCACATGGCGCATAGCAAACTCTGCATTTTTACATTAAATACGTGCTTTGACGCACGTGTTTAATGTGCAGATGTGTGGTGTGGCTAGAAGGGCTGATGGTTATTGATAGCTGGCAGGGACTAGCTTTGGGGAGTGCTTCAGCTGTCACACAGAGCTCAGGCTGTATCACACTACCTGCCAGAGCTGGGCCAGCCGTGCTGGCAGTAGCTTTTGCTACTGCCAACTTCTCTGCAGCACAGCTACAGCTTCAGTGGTCTCCTCTGGGATCATGCAAGGGGTACACTACCTCTTCCACCTCATCGTCCTCTTTCTCGTATCTTTCTGGCCAAATCTCAACATCCACAACCTGGTTGCCTCTGTCAAACACAGCAGGTGGGTACCCCCTTCATAGTAAGGTGTCAATAGATGAATGGTCGGTAGACCACTTTGTTACTTTACCTCCTTGGTGAAAGGTGACCATTGGCATGCCCAACCTCAGTCTTGTGGCTTGTGAACACATTGTGACCATTGGCATGCCCATCCTCAGCCTTGTGGCTAGAGAGCACATTGTGACCATTGGCATGCCCATCCTCAGCCTTGTGGCTTGTGAGCACATTGTGACCATTGGCATGCCCATCCTCAGCCTTGTGGCTTGAGAGCACATTGTGACCATTGG
>BEGY01000098.1:85711-98527 GCA_002335675.1 Chlamydomonas eustigma | reverse complement strand
GCAGAGTGCATGCTAAGCTTGCCCATGGAAGGCACTAGAGTGCATGCTAAGCTTACCCATGGAAGGAAGAGTGCATGCTAAGCTTACCCATGGAAGGCAGAGTGCATGCTAAGCTTGCCCATGGAAGGCACTAGAGTGCATGCTAAGCTTACCCATGGAAGGCACTAGAGTGCATGCTAAGCTTACCCATGGAAGGCAGAGTGCATGACTACGGAGCAAAGGGCAACATACCTGTACAGCCTGGTAGAAATTTCCATTTGAGGCTCCTAGCAAGCTGAGCGTCATTGCAGCTGAACCAGTAACAATAGGCGTGGCCATAGAGGTTCCATTCAGAGGGCCGTAAGTGTGGGAGATGACTACAGGAATAGACAGCAGCGGAACCTGGTGAAAAATTCACTAAAGCAAACACTATTGTAGTCTGGCAGCTACAGCATGGTTAGTTAGTTAGTTAGTTAGTTAGTGGTTAGTAGGGATATGATGCACTTGGGCTGAAATGCTCAAGCCAATGATCGCTGTCATCTCCAACAAAGAATGTTGTGGTTAGAGAAACTGGAGTAGAGTCAATCTCTTTGATAAACAAAAGCACAGCAGTCCATATGCTTAGCATGCAGATGTGAAGGGTAGGATCAACAACATCGCTGCAATGCTGTTCATGAGGTTTCAATCAAGATTATGTGTCTCAGATTCTTACCGCCAGAATTATTTGCGTAGAGGGTGCTGTAAACTTGCATGGCTGGAGAACCCAGATGGACGGTGTTTTTCCCATAGTTTGAGAAGAAGGCCTAGGAATTGCGTCGCTAGATGTTAGTAAAAAATGAAGATTCTGCTGAAAGGATTGGTGATCTGAGTAGGGTTGAGGTATCAGACAAGACTGATTATGCTTTGTGAACAGGTAGAGTGAGCAGCATCCTTGATGCCCGCACAAAGCGTCCTTGGGCTTCATCATTCAATTAGGGCCTTCTTTAGGGTTTCCTGATCACATCTTTAAAAGCTACATATACCCTGATTATACCCTAGACATCCTCACTGGTTGATTCAGGGCATCTGTTCCACCAACACATAGAACGTTGGGCATATTGACCAGGCAGGGGCAGTAGGACCAGCCCCAGGTCTGAAGTGCATCCAAGTCCATATCATCATTGCCTAGTCAACAAAACAAGAGAAGTGTAACTAAAACAACCCTCAAAGAAATGAAAAACAAAATCAGTGAGCACTGCTTGAAACAGAGTCATAAACCCAAATCATGAGCATTGCTTGCATTGAAGTTTTATTACAAAATCATGAACATGCAGCTTACAACCATAAACCCAAGTCAACCCTAACAGTCAGAAACCATCATAGTTCCTCACTTTTGATTGATATCTTGTCATCTACACCCTAGGCAACTCCACATCATGCCCGCTCTTAATGCTATAGGTCGCACCTGCAGCTACAACTGCCAAGATGCCTTTTGCTGCTAAAGGCTGCATGGCAGTCACGTATGCGGACGTCCATGCAGCATGGTATGAAGGTGCGGGTGACAAAGCATAGAAGCCATAAGAGTACGTGCTGGGTGCGAAGGAACAAGATACCACATGGGCTCCGTTTTGCAGTGCATAGTCAAAGGCCTGGAAGACTGTGGATGATGCAATGTTGCCACTGATACAATCAGACACCTGAGATCAGAAGAGCCATTAGGATTAACATCTCAGGAGGCGGAGAATCTCTTTAGGGTCATAATCTTCAAGCATCATCTTTTGAGAAAGCAAGGACTATATCTACAGGCAGATCTTCAACAGCAGGATTCAAACCTTAAAATGATATGTCACATGACTCGTCATGGACTCAATATTCATGGGAAGCTTCCCTATGGAGTTTTTCCATTCCAAGGAAAATGCTGTGCAGCATTTATGGCAATGGCCTTTAACTTATGAATCAGTGGCTTCTGCTCTGGTTTCCCAGCTTACCCTCAAGATCATAAGTCTGATGCCAGGGGAAATGCCAGTGATACCAATACCATTGTTCTGCACCCCGCCAGCAATCCCAGATACATGTGTGCCATGAAAGTATGCCGGGTCCACACTTGAGTCGCCCCAAGGCATGGAGGTCCCATTGCAGGCAACGCACTGTCCGAAAGAGTTATACTGGCTGCACTGCCCAGCAAAGTTGTATCCATATATATCGTCGATATAACCTGTGGATGTACATCAACAGAGGGGGACAAGATACATGAAGGCAATAGCACGTCATGAGATGATCAACTGCTGTAGCTGCAGCTACTTCCAATGGGCATGCCCTGATGTCATTCAAATATTCAGAAGTGTAGTTTCATTGACCTTGCACTGCTTGTACAAACTATATTGCACTGTTAGCTTCGTCACATTTCTAGTTACTCACCGTTGTTGTCGTCATCGATACAATTTCTAGTTACTCACCGTTGTTGTCGTCATCGATACCATTCCCAGGGATCTCTTTTGTGTTGATCCACAGATTCGGAAGCAAGTCCGGGTGCTTCAAGTCAAGACCAGAATCAATAATAGCCACTACCACTGAGGTGGAACCTGACACACAGAGTTTAACCAAGAGGTTTAATTGTGTTTTCATTGTTAGTAGCCACACTCATCGCACTTCATCAGTCATGCACTTCAAAGGCATTGAAGGAGAAGTCGAGCAACATAATGAGAGACAAAAGAGTAATTGAATGCATACAAAGGACCTCTAGAATTTCATCTGATACCTGCAGTCACTTTCCAAGCCCCGGAAGCATTGACTAAATCTACGTAGTACTGTGACCCATTGACGTAGAAAGGATCATTGATCTGGGCGGACTTTGCAGAATGGAAGGAAAAGAAATGAGGATGCAGAACTAAGGAGATAATTTGAAGGTGGGAGGTGTTGTGGATGCAGAACTAAGGAGATCATTTGAAGGTGGGAAGTGTTGTGGATGCAGCATGAATCCTTTCAACAAACCATGACTTCAACTTTATTATCAAGTAAGGAGCAGCAGCTGCTGCTTTCAGGAACATGAATGAGATGCTGGAATCAGGACAGATGGGTGAAACAACATGCTTAGTATCAAGACATTCATACTTTAAATGTATAGAGTGTTAGGGCAAGGGACCTGCACTGCAAAGACAGCTCTACGGGCGAGAGAGGAAGGTACCTGCATCAGTGACCGCCTGAAACCCCCCGCTGCAGCTGCATCTTGTATCTCATTTAGGATAGTTTGCAGAGCAGAGTTTTGAGCAGATGCTGTGATGTTTGAGAAGCTGGCATTGTAGTCCGTGATGTTGGGGAAGTAGTTGCTCATATTGAAATCCCTAGTAATGAAGTTAAGACCTGAACCAAGAACAGAGAGTTGAGGTGCCAGGATCAAGCCATGCTGAGTTGAGATTGAGGATCAGTGACAGAATCAAGCCATGCATTCTACGTAAAATGAAACACCAAAGATGAGTTCTCATGAATTAAAATAGAGTATGCAGTGTATCATACCTGACATAATACTGACAGCTGAGGCTAGGTTACATTAAAATAGTTCTCTGACGACTGTTCTTCTCAAAATCAAGGCAGGCAACCTTATAGATCTTATCTGAAGAGGTGCAGACCTTCAGTCTATGCTAAAAAGGTGCAATCGTCACTCCTGCATGATAGCTGCGCCTTACTTTGTTCATTTGTGAGGAATTGGAGAGCCTCTTGAAGAATTGACTCTGTGTTGAAATTCAAAATTTGTATGGCTGAGGAGTTGAGGATGAGATTGCTGACATAGGATTGCAAAATCGGTGGGATCAGGTCCAAAGCATTGATGCTCTTGTTCAGGTAATTCACTAGCAAACGAGGTGCACCGGGTGAAAGTTCCACCTAAATTAGTGCATTAGAAGAGCATTTGATTCTACAGGTAATAAGGTAGCCCTCACTACAGAGTTATCCAACTTACAACTTGCTTTCTACTTAAAGATAGAAAAAGAAACTTGCCTTTGGTGGGGTGTTTTCCTTGCGAGGGCAGCCCATGACGGTGCACACAGGGACGGTGATTGCAACAACAACGACAACCGCCGCTAACAGTAGAAAGATTCCTGTTGACCATCGCGGGTGTGTCTTAACCTGAAGACAAGAGTAAATTGAGAGCAGATGAGACCACGTATGTTTTATGAAAAAGTTCCGCGGACAAAAGCAAAGCTCGCACCCAGGCAAAGACACCTCGATCCTGACTGACTGAGTCGTCTGCTTCAAAAGCATCTTCCTCTCGCTTATCACCTTCGATCTTTGGATGCACTTTCATGACAGTGAGCTTTTTACCTACAAGTGTTAGCAATTCTGAGCATTAAATTGCTATCTTCAAAGCGCATGCAATAAGAGGTGGCTGTATTTGACATTCTAAGCTTGTTGCTACAGGTGTTTTGTGAAGAATGTGCACACCTTCGTCGCGGTTGTAAAATGTTGTAGTTGTTGGGCGAGCTTAGAGAGTAATGAGAATCAATTCTATTTAATATAACTAGAGTGATGGAAACAATAGTCCATCTTAGTGTTTTTGCAAAACGCCCTCCATAGAAAGTGTGAAGAGAAACTGCTTGTACATACATGCCGATTATGTAGTTCAAGAGTAGGTTGTTTGAACTTCACCAATGTTTCGTGCAAAAATGATGAGAACTAACTAGTCTATTATTTAGGATCAGCGTTAACTCTGTGACCATTGTTGGGCGCTCCAAGGACCAACTGACACAGTACTAACGTTGAAGGTGGTTGTGGCAATGTTGTTGTAGTCTATTGTCGAAGTTTTGCATATAGCATACGCGCGGAGAAACGCTGCCACAGGACAGAACACCTGAGAGAAGGGGTAAAAGAATTTTAAGTACCCAGTACGTCCCCTAATTAGAAATGATACCCATTCGTTAGACACTTTTTAGGCGCTTATTTGTAGCTTAAGGGAGATGAATGAATATCGTTTCTAATGCTGAAGCACTCTTACTTGAAAAGTTGAAACGCTGTAGTTACTACCCGTGGCCGAAAGCAAAGGAGCATTCCTCAATGTCACATTACCCATTACTAACATCGTTGACGATTGGTCTGTGTCAAATACCTTCAAAGTACAAACAACGCGACATTACCAAGACAGGAAGAGATACGCGAAAATTATGGCAATCATTTATGACACATGCTTCCACTCCTACCTGTATCGTTACTGCTTCAGACAGGTTATTGCCACTCGAGAAGGCACTGGGTAGAAAAAACCCGTTGGCTATCGTGTAGTGCAACTGTGAGGAAGAAAGAGATGAGTTAGCGCTGTATTTTAGTGCCTGGTTTTCTTCCGCTTTGACAGGGCATATTGAACATCCATGGTATAATGCTCACAATCTGACTAGACAGCTATGTGCTGAAGATTGTGTGTGCATGATGATGCAGTGCAGGTACATGTGTCTCGCACCTTGAATTTTTCCTTGAGCCACAAATTATTCCTTAAACAAGACATTCAAGAATAATTAAAGAATCCCGCTGAGAGTCTCAGTATTCCTTTACCTATTGTTCAATTTCCATCACCTGAGTTGGGCTCTGCAGGCTGGGGTATGAGTACATGACATCAAGCCCAGGGAGGACTATATTGCTTGACCCATTCACATTGACAGCGGCAGCTGCAGCGCTTTCTGCTGTAAAGGCACGAGATAGATCGTTGTCAACAAGAGCGAAGATGTCGCCCTCTGGGGGGAAGGTAGATGCTGTTGAGGCACCGGGTTTACCAACAACAACTGTCGCATTCATCTGTGAAGGAAGTATCACGGCATTGATGACCAAGTAGACCAAGTGCGTTTAATTGGACTTATTACATGCTTGTGTAGCTGTACACATTCAGCTACTCTTAACTCCAGTACACATTCAGCTACTCTTGTGGACGGATAATTGATATTTTTTCAAACTAAGTTATGACAGGAGTATATATCAACATCAGTTCATCCCTCCATTAGAGTGGTACTCACCAAGTCATAACCTGAAACATTTGCAAGTCCTCCTATTGGTAGTCGCATGTTCACAAGGTCTATTGGCAATGGTCCTCCATTGTTTTGGACTGACAAAACAGTGTCAGGGTTCAAATCGAACCAGTCCACCACCAGCATCTGGTACATGTTGCCCAACAGGGTGGTGCTGGGTGCCAGATTGCTGCCCCCAGATCCATAGATCTGGATGCCTCCCAAATAGGCAACAGGGTTGCCTGCAGTTGGAGTCACAGCAATCACGCCGTTGGTGAAGCCCTGGTTCCAGGTGGTCCAACATCGCACCCCATACGTCACGCCAACAGGTGTTCCAGCTGTAATACCCGGGAGCAAGGACTGTAGGGAGCACAGTGCATTGACAGTGCATAAGGTTCAGGACAGGATATACATTGCCGTCACCTACAAGATGTGCTGATGTCATGAGGAATATATGAGAAGCATTCTATGCATGTGTTACATAATGCAGCAGTACCGTTATTAAAGTCAATATTTTCACACTTGAGGGTTGGCAGTAGAATGGTAGTGTTATAATCATGCACCGACCTCCAGGCTAAAGCTCCAAGTACCACTGCAAGTGCCATTGATGGTCTCTTCAGTCATGGAAGGGCAAGTTGGCAGGCGAACCTTGTATATTGCCCTAGTGGATTGAGCTGCAAAACTTGTCATTGTGCCATTTGTAGTGCTCCTGTAAACATCCACTTGTAGACCTCCTATGAAGGCTGAAAAATAAAAAGACAGGTTGGTAATAGAAGCAGGCTCAGAGTGAAAAAATTAACGGCAAACAGGTAAGTAAAGGATGTTCATGACTGTATACACGTTTTGGTGTGACTCTGAGACAACAAAGCATGCAACCTAGGTGACACACACTCTGAGACAACAAAGCATGCAACCTAGGGGACACGAACTTAATGACCTGAATTTCCACTGGCTACGCTGGCTTCAGGCTGCCATATAAGAGGATTGTAAATAATCTTATGCAGATCCAGCTGCAGGGCGCTCCCACACATCATGCACTGTACTTTCAGAACGGCTTGACTGAGGGAAGGCGAAGCAAATCGCAGCACAAGGCTGTGTGCCTATGGAGTGAATGAAGTACACCTGCTTCGTTAGCTTAGTAAGGTGCATTCAGTGCAAAAACAAAGAAAACTGAGTGCAACTTGCTTCTGGCCTTGCAGTTATATTCCAGGACACTGTTGTTGCCGGACTCGAGCAGAAGACTTTGTAGAAACTGAAGTAACTGAAGACACGGGTTTTCTGCTACAGGTTCTGTTAACATACAATCTGATACAGGTAAGAGGCCTTTGCTGCGCTCTGACCTGGTTGATGGTGAGTGCCAAGCAGGGAGATGTTTTTGATATTGCAATCCCATCGCTGAGCAAAGGCTCATATATGTCAACAACCACTACTCCGTCAACAAGCAACTGGCAACCGGTACAAGTGACCTGTGATGGAAACAATAAGTAGGCATAGAGGAGTGTGAGAGGAGTGTGAGAGGCAACAATGGTACACCATGGAGAGAGGTAACCTTGGTTTCTTCCCCAGCATTTTCATGCGTTGTGCACTGGCGGAATGTGAGTTTCAGCATACTCATCATGTTATCCACATTACATCTTATGTAGGTGGACTGGGACCACTACCACACTATGATGGTTCATACTACCACACTAGTATGGTGGTTCATACTACAAATATGTATACCTCTACTAGTCCTCATGACGTCTGCTGTTGAAAATGAAGGAGTCTCTCCTATTTTCCTTAGAAAGCTGAGACCATGTGTCTACATGATGAATCATGGCTGGTGCATGGTAAGCTAAGACCATGTGTCTACATGATGAATCATGGCTGGTGCATGGTAAGCCAAGAGGACACCTCAGTTATATCATTTGTATGCAGCTGATGTCATCCTTGGCATAGCCCTGTACTCACAGTGAAGGACAATGGGTTCCTCCAGGACCCAGGTGTGGGTATCAGGAACGTTTGCATGAGACCAAGCGCTGCAGTGGCTGCTAAAGGCTTGCCAATGCTGCTGGTGCTTATGCTGATACCGCCTGAAAGCAGGGAGGATGCCTGTGTTGGGATATTAGTTGTGTCCTGGGTAGCAGTTGCGAAATGAAATGCAGTGGCTGTGGTAATAGTGGAAAGGGTTGAGATGCTGATGGGCTGGGTTGTGATGTTGAGTGGATTGTAGAAGACCTGAAATACATGCGTGCAAATAGAGTTTTCAAGTGCCCTGTTTTGGTGTGAAGGTAGAGTGTAAATGACAGCTCGTCTAGTGTGCCCCTTCCTATGACAAGAGTGTACATATCCTGGAGAAGGTACCCATAAAATCACCTTCAGATCGAGAACGGGAGCAATCACTTAAGGCTACAATAATGTGCAACAAAAAAAGTGTTTATAATAATTTGTAACATGTTGAAATATTGCTGCATGTCAACACTTCTGAGTCTACATTCACACTTCAATAAAGGAGGGTGTCAGACCCGGAACCCACCTGCCAAACATTTGACAGGTTGGCATTCTGGGCGTAATCTGGCAGCCCAACAGCAGCAAGTGGGCCTTCCGCCAGAAAGCCGTAATAGGTGGAAAATTTGTTTGAGCTTGGACTCTTTAGGGCTAAGCTGTAGCGAGAGGAGGGTGATGGGCTAGAAATACGTATCTCAAAGCTGTACCAACCTGAATGTGCAATTTGATAGAACTTGTAAATTGCTGGTGCATTTTAATCCCTACAGCAACAATGCAGCAATAAATTTATCCATCTATACAAAGTGTGACTCTATACAAAGTATGAATACACGCAGCCTCTCGGGTTGTCTTAGCTTGTTGCTGGCATGTGGTAACCTGAAAACCCTCAAAGTGAAGATTTTCAAGCTCTCTTAAGCATTATATCATTAATGTGTTAGGCCCAGGTATAGGAGTTGCGATGCTTAGAACATTGTAAGAGCCTTGCCTGGATTCTGTGCCATGAAGAGTGCTACTTGCCTGGATTCTGTGCCATGAAGAGTGCTACTTGCCTGGATTCTGTGCCATGAAGAGTGCTACTTGCCTGGATTCTGTGCCATGAAGAGTGCTACTTGCCTGGATTCTGTGCCATGAAGAGTGCTACTTGCCTGGATTCTGTGCCATGAAGAGTGCTACTTGCCTGGATTCTGTGCCATGAAGAGTGCTACTTGCCTGGATTCTGTGCCATGAAGAGTGCTACTTGCCTGGATTCTGTGCCATGAAGAGTGCTACTTGCCTGGATTCTGTGCCATGAAGAGTGCTACTTGCCTGGATTCTGTGCCATGAAGAGTGCTACTTGAGTGGTGGAGTTTAGGAGCAGTTGTTGCCCATTCACAAGAAGCCAAAAAGGCAATGCTGTGCCTGTGGCTGTTGTGGTTGTTGTTGAGATCTGGAAGCTCCACACCCCTGGCTGTGTCAATAACAGTAAGGACTTAAGGCTGACAAGGACCTGAAGAGGATGTGTGGGTCGTTGTGTAGCAGACACTACAGGGACAAAATAGTAAGAATATGCTAGCTAGTTCAACAGGGCATTCATCAGGAATATGAGGTGAGCCAGGAGAGAGAAACGGAGGCAGAGAGAGAGGGAGTGAGAAAGGGAATGGTTTGCTGATGAGCCTGTCGGGTGTAGATAAGTAGGTTAAGATGTGCATGTTTTAGCACTTTTATTACAGATTAATTAACTGGTAGCTGGTGGGAGGTCCCTCCTTCATAGTCCCTGTTGCGATAGAGTGCTTTGTAGTACACTCACCCCTTTGTAGTATTTGAATGTTGAAAAACTGGGTGGGTAGTTAGGACTGCTTATGTTACGTAGTGTTGTGTCTAGTGGAGGACCCAAGATTGTGCTGTTGTACAGTCCACCAGATGTGTAGTAGCTCTCAAGCATCCCAGAGAATGTGACAGACGACGCTGGCGGCGAAGTGAGGCCATAGATAGCAGCCCCCTGGGTCAGAGCTGTGAAGAATCAGAGACTGGAGCTGTCAAGAATGTGGAAATGATGTGCAATCATGCATGCGATGTACGGTAGAAGATAGACAGCTAGAAGGCTAAATAATATGAAAAGGCAGCTCTGGAGCTTGCATATGATTAATTCTTGTGTTGTTCAGATTGCATCAGACCTGCACCGAGCTGAATGGAGGCCTGGTAAATGGCTGCTCCAGCATCCAGCCTGGCTCGGGAGTGAAAGGGAAGAGGGGATGGCCCATTCACAGCACTGTGATAGTTCTCAATGAGGCTGTACACCTGTAGAGTGTTCATGAACAGACAGAGTGTAGTGTCATACTTGGAGCAGAAATGTATTGAGGTATGTGATGCCTCATCATCTATCTTCCTTCAAAGGGCGACTGGTGCTGTTGCGCAATATACTGTGCAACACAAAGATGCTGCTTGTATTTGCTTTCCCTCACGAATTACGTTTTTTAATGAAGTATCTGAGTTTCAGTATGCACTCCACCAGGGTTTAGCCATGCATTATGTGCTCCACCTACCTGCTGACCCTTGTAGTAGTTCCCATCCGCTGCTCCTAGCAAGCTGAGCATCATTGCAGCTGACCCTGAGACAATGGGCGCAGCCATGGAGGTTCCATTCAGAGGACCGTAAGTGTGGGAGATGACTGCAGGTTTGAAGTCAATGGGTCAAAGAGTTAGAGTACAAGATGCAACAAAGAGGTGCCCCATCCTAATAAAAAATCCCTCCTCAACCTGAGATTGAGATGGGCGGCGGATTCTGTAGAATCTCGTAAAATGCATGTATTAAAAAATAAACTCACTTCAAGCAACCGAGTCACGATAGGCGCAGCTGCTCAAGCAATTATTGAAGAGCATGTTACAATGGCGTTGTTTAGACCAATCTGGACTAATTTCTCTCACCTCCCGAGGAATTCTGATACAAGGTGCTGTATATTTGTACAGCAGGGGATCCAATTTGGACAGTCTCAACCCCAAAATTTGAAAAACTTGCCTGGAGGAAAGAACGTAGCGCCATCAGCATGAGAATCGATTGGTGGACATTGGTTGGGAACTTAAAGATGGCATGCATAGCCATGGCGCTTACCCCTCTCTTTAGTAAGAGAGAATAGCTGGTTAAGAATTTTACCAGGTTGTCCTCAGGGTCTGTCCCTCCTACACACAGCACATTGCTGAGGTTGACAAGGCATGGGCAGTAGGAGTAGCCCAAAGAGGATAGCAAATCCATGTCGATTGCTTCATTCCCTGAGTGCAGATTATGTGGTGAGGGGTAAAATGAACTAAAAAGGCTGCTTCAAGTTTTGCAATGGAAGTACAATGGATGTACAAAGGTGTACTTCAGACATGTGAAAAGAATGATAGAGAATTCTATTGCAATAGGCTGAAATCAAAGCGACCTAGAAGATCCACTGAGAGGCTGATTTCTGATCATAGCTATGTCACTTGTGCTCGGACCTATTTTAAAGACTAAACAGCACTTTCAGAGCCTCACCTCCACAGCGTTATGGACACTATGGTACCTCCTGCTGAGATCATTGCTCCGAGATTGCTTCTCTATTAGAATGAGAAAGAAGAAACTTACCTGCAGAGACCACTGCTAAGATGCCTTTCTCTGAGAGAGGCCTTAAGGCAGACACATATGCTGCTGTCCATTGTGCATGATATGAAGGGGCTAGAGTACTAGGGGTGAATCCATATGCATAGGAGGCTCCGAAAGAGCACGAAATGATGTGGGCACCCATTTTCAGGGCATAGTCGTAAGCTTGGAAGACCACAGATGCTTGGATGGCGCCTGTCATACAGTCTGAGACCTTAGCAAAGAAGAAATGGGGATTAAGGTTAAGACAGCTTTGAATTATCCCTTCCCAGAGGGGATAAAGCTTGTCTCTCAATTCAGCAAATGACACTAAATTATGATAATGCAAATAAGACTTGACATCTTGACCAACAAAGCTGATTTAAAGAGCTAGATGGAGTGAAGGGTTTCTGCAAACTGCTGACTTCTTGCTCATGGAGATGAACAGTTCTTATCAAACTGTACCGCCTCTTGTGGGCAATTACGTGGCTGCTGCAAACTATACAAACATACTCTGAGAATCATAAGCTTAATGCCGAATGCCAATCCAGTGATCCCGATGCCATTGTCCTGAGTGCCTCCTGCCAAGCCTGCAACGTGGGTACCGTGATAGTACTCCGGATCCACACTGGAGTCACTGGATGGGATGGAATTGCCACCACACTGAGAGCACATGCCTGTGACATTGCTGTAACCTGTGCACTGCCCCGCAAAGTTGTAGCCGTTCAAATCGTCAACGAATCCTGCAGATTGTTGCGACGGAGAACCATGAAGGATGTGGTTAAGAAGGATGTACAGCAAAGTGACGGACTACCTATCGATTCACCAATGGCTAATACACACTCCCCTACTTAAAGATACAACAGCATCGTCGGTATCCAACCTGTTTGAAGTTAGTTACTAAAGCAGTTATTGACTGGCCCTGTGGCCTGTGGTCACCGTTATTATCGTCATCAATGCCATTGTCGGGTATCTCCCCAGAGTTGACCCATAAGCTAGGCACCAGGTCGGGATGACCCATGTCAATCCCCACATCTATGATTGCAACAACAACTGGGGCACCTGCAATGGAGGGCATGAAGTGGTGCACCTTGCAATGGAGGGTATGAACTGGGGCACCTGCAATGGAGGGTATGAAGTGGGGTACCTGCAATGGAGGGTATGAACTGGGGCACCTGCAATGGAGGGCATGAAGTGGTGCACCTTGCAATGGAGGGTATGAACTGGGGCACCTGCAATGGAGGGCATGAACTGGGGCACCCGCAATGGAGGGTATGAACTGGGGCACCTGCAATGGAGGGCATGAAGCAATAGA
>BEGY01000098.1:39580-85636 GCA_002335675.1 Chlamydomonas eustigma | reverse complement strand
GGAGGGCATGAACTGGGGCACCTGCAATGGAGGGCATGAACTGGGGCACCCGCAATGGAGGGTATGAACTGGGGCACCTGCAATGGAGGGCATGAAGTGGGGCACCTGCAATGGAGGGTATGAACTGGGGCACCTGCAATGGAGGGTATGAACTGGGGCACCTGCAATGGAGGGTATGAACTCTTCAACTTCAGAAGGCCCAGTCCATTCGTTAACTCCACTGCGTTCACAACTAAGTGCACATTGGTCGCAATCATGGGTTGTAAGGAAGGTAGAGGATTTAGTATGTCACTTGACACTTGATGCTTGTACCCAGCCAACCCACTAATGGACTGTCATCATCGAATGCTCATGCTAATGGACTGTCATCATCGAATGCTCATGCTACATGCAAAGTGCTGGGATAGGATCAATCAGCTTCACACCAGATGTGTACTCCCAGGCCCCTGTTCCATTGACCAAGTCGATATAGTACTGTGATCCATTGAGATAGAAGGGGTCATTAACTACTCGCATCTTGCTCCCATCATTCCCCTACAGAAGCAAAGAGGTATGGAACCGTTTCAGAATGTGGTAAAAGTGACCAGAGCATGAAGCATTCGCCCCCAGCAACAACCTAAACCCTAAGCCTCCTCATTTGTTGAGAACAAAACAAAACTGTCGTAGACATTGATAAGTGCAAATTGTGTGAATCGATAGACAATTTCGCACATTTCCTCCTGAAGCAATACTTGACAGCTGTGACAAAATGGATTGGAGTGTGGTGTCCGTGGTGCCTCCAGACAATAGCTCTTGTATGTTTGTGTTGTTAGGAAGAACTAGAGACATATTGAAGTCCCGTGTCAAGAAGTTCAAGCCTGCAGATTGCAAAGTCAGGGGCAGATTCACACATTCTGGTTCTGGAGCGCTTCTGCATCAACATGTATAACAGTTAAGCCAGGTTCAGCCTTGACAGAATACCAGAATTTTAAGAAATGCCTTTAGCCTAACCAAAGAGAGCTCAGGAGGATGGAAAAGTAAAAAGAAGGGACAGTAAGGTACTTGTGTGAGAGTAAAAAGAAGGGACTGTATAGGGTACTTGTGTGAGAGTAAAAAGAAGGGACAGTAAGGTACTTGTGTGAGAGTAAAAAGAAGGGACAGTAAGGTACTTGTGTGAGAGTGAAAAGAAGGGACAGTAAGGTACTTGTGTGAGAGTAAAAAGAAGGGACAGTATAAGGTACTTGTGTGAGAGTGAAAAGAAGGGACAGTATAAGGTACTTGTGTGAGAGTGATGCATGATACTGGAAGCGTTTCCACTCACACACATGATGAAATGGTAATGTGACCTTGCTACATTCATACAAGAGCAGAGACTGATGATGGGTGTGTGTGAGGTGACATGCCACAAATACCATGAACTTCCCCAGAAGGGCCTGCCATTCCCATGCCATGAAGGGCCTGTCATCACTCTGTAGCTTACTTTCTTCTGAGGTGAGGTAGGTAAGCGCCTGCTGCAGGATAGCTTCAGCCTGGAAGTTGAGGATTTGTATATCTGATGAGTTGATTCTGCTGAAGTCTATGTACTGGCGTAGTATGGCTGGGATGAGATCAAGAGCGTCCACACTTGTGTTAAGGTAATGTACCAGAAGTCGAGATGGTCCAGGTGAGAGTACCATCGTCGTGGCCTGTGAGCACAGCACTATACTGTCATCCACTGTCTATGTACCTCAGAATTCATTCCCTTATCAGAGTAACGTAGCAGGTAGGTTCTCAAATCTCAATTGTAAGTCAAATATTTCTGATAGTAAGTTCAAGATTCATCTGAGCTACAGGAGGATTGTAGTTAAAACAAATCCTTTGCCTTCAAACAACATGATGTTTGAAGGCAGAGGAATTTGTTGATATTCACTTGGGACGGTGACTTCTTAGGACATCCGAGGATTGTGCAAGCTGGAAGAGCTACGGATAGCACCAATATACTCAAAATCGCTACTACACATGCCGCAGTACTTCGAGGATGTAATCTGACCTAGTAACAGAAAGGTGTGAGACATGAGAGCGATTGAGTAGCAGGAGAAAAAGTTTCAACAAATCGTTGTAACATCAAACAGCATCGAGCTCTCACCCAGCTGATAAGACCACCACTGCGTGCTGCCAAGACAGTAGAATCCTCTATGCCCTTTTCTGAATATATCTTGTTCATTTTGAATTACTCCTCGTGTTATGATCAAGAGTACCGAATCAGTTGTTGCCTGATGGAAATCTCTCGAGCTTAATACGTGTCAGGAATTATTACACATTACATATAGTTAAGTGTACCAAGCGTTCTCAACAAAAAGGATTTACCTGTCGGTTTTGTTGTACGGCAGCGAGCAAAAATATTCTTTGGTAGACCTGAAAAAATACTATTGCTAGTTATGGCAATAGGTGGTAGGTATGCCCGTAATTTTTTCGACGGTCTCCTCCTGGACCCAGACCAGCTTGAGGCCATGAAGGACGAACTAGACAGGTCACCAACCGGTATTGCTTTAAAAAACAAAACCCATATACTGGAATTGCTGACGAGCTCTGGAGGATGTGGCGAAGTCGTTTCGACGGAGGGAAGCTCTCAGCACAACAGCCAATTTGACGCAGAAGAATCCAGCAGCAATGCCCATTGGAGCAAGCCAGACTCCCCTAACTTGCCCATGCTCCCGGGTACAGACTGGAAAGCCTTGCATGACCATGAATCTGTGCGAACATCAGCCATCGACAGACTGCTCAAGCTGAGCCCCACTTCACCTCGACCTAGCTACTCCTTGTCAAAAGAGGATGAAGACGTGATCAAGGCTGTATGTACCCGCATGATAGACTTTGTGTCTTACCGACAAGCTGCTGATAACGTATCCATTACAATGATAGATGACTTAGAGGAGCATCAGCTCTCAATTTTCAACTCTACTTTCAGAGAGCTTAGAAGGAAACCTCTCTCAGGCAACCCTCCACCAGCATCCAGTTATAACTCAAAAGGAACTCCATCTGAATCATCAGCCTCCAAGCGGAGGACAGCCTCAACTGACCTGCCTTCTATCACAAACACGTTAGGACATCAAAGGACCAGCGCTCCAGCTTCTCCCATCCATTTACCAAAGATACTCACCATATCACCTCCTTCCCCCAGCTTCCAACTACCCTCCCTCAGCGCTCAACCTCAACGACATTCTCCACCTGCGCCGTTAGACACAAACACAATCTCCCGAATAGGTAGCTTCCCAGGGGCCATTCATTACCGCAAGCTACTTGGCCTGCCTGCTCAAATTATGGTATCTGATTCATCTCCTTCAGATCAAAAGCTGCCTATCCTGCATTATAATGTCCGCTCGCGTGCAATGTCTGGAGATGGTACACTGCCTGGGGATCCGAATCCACTGTCCCTGCCATCTACCAGCTTCTCTAACGCCAAACCACCTGCATTGTTCTCTCACAGTACTACAGCCTCCAGACTGCGAACTGGAGGTTGCCAAGATGTAGGCAGCAAGCCGACGTTCAAAGATGATTCCTGGGTCATGTACGGGCCTCTCACCGCCTATATGCAACGTCATCATGCCTCTTGGCATCAGCAGCCATTTAGATGTGCAGGCACGGAGTGGAGTCATGGGACCAGCAAGGGTGTGAAAGAAGCAGGCCAATCTTCGAAAGTGGTCAAGGTGCCATTCAGTCCTGAGCTTCAGGAAAAAATGTCATCGTTGTTCAGGTGTGCTCCTAAGTCATCGTTGTTCAGGTGTGATTTGAAGCTTTGCCTTGTTCTCTCATATTGCCATGTCCTTCCTGATCGTGCATTGCTGAGTCATAAAGTACTAAGTTGGAGGTGTTTCTGAAGGATCCTCCTACCTGAGCTGTTTTCACCATTTATGCTTTGAATGGGTTTGCTGTCTTCATCATTAGACCATAATAACTTGTAGCCATGATTGTCAAGATGCTTTCACTCCTTGCGCATCACTTCACTCTTCTTCATACTATCACATGTTGCTCAGTTCGAGCCACACTGAATCCACTTTCCTTGGTTCGTTATGTTCCTCTTTCTCGAGTTCCCTAAATCACTGCTCGTCTAAGTCTGTGAACTCCTTGTCTGCTCCTGTAAAGACTTCAATTGGATACGGTACGCTACGAGGCAAAAAACCCGGAGAGGAAGAAGGGCATTGGGACAGCCCTCGTAGCCCTATAAATTGCATTTGGGGTAACCATAAGTTAAGATCCTGTTATTGTTGACCTCTCCATGCAATGCGTCGGCTTCATTGAACACCTGTTAATGAGTAGAGAAACTCCTATTGTATATTGAGTGACAAATCCATGTGCTAGCTATGATGTCTTTTTCCATGTATAAATAATATTTTCCTACATTGTATGTTCTATGCTGTGGACATTCCAATCAATGAGAAGTCCACATCGACTCTCATACAGCTCTGTTGTATATTTTTCACTTCTATGACTAATCTTAATATTTTAGAATGCGCAACAATTGCATTTTTCTGTTGTATCTTGGATCCTTGACAGCCAATGCTTTATAACTTATGTGCGGCTCTATGTTTTTGTCCTCTTTTCATCCTTCTGCACATTTAAATCACCCTCTATGTCTTCTGCACGCTTTTGGCACTGGAATACTACCAGGGGGTTAAGAAAGTGTGAATGAAGTTAGTCAGTCAAGAGGGAAAGAACAGCATCATGAAATCAGTCAACAAAACGCTTAGCAGGCCTTACATATGAATATAATTGATAAGTGGCTGTGCACTAATCTTGAAAGAAAGCAACCTCACATGTGTTGGGTTAGGAAAGGTTAATTTCTTAACATTCTGGCTGGCACTTCAGTTCTTTGAACAACTGTGCTAGACAGATGTGACCAGCCTTTGGACAATATACAACATTATCAGCGTCATCTATCCCCTCCTGCCTGTCATAAATCATCAGTACATAGCTTGTTTAGTGCTTCTAGTCCTGCTTAGTGTAGCCGCAGCATTAGATGCTTCACTCAAGTCGTCTGGATCAAGCGTCATGCGCATGCCTTTGGCCAGTCGCTCTAGGACCAACCCAATGTGTTTTCTGAGCTTTGATGTATCTTTCGCGGGCGTGGGCATGGGAATTGATACCGAGGTCTCCTTAGATGACTTTGCAAGGCTTGACCTCAGGAGGTGCATCATCCCAGCCTGCAACCAACAACAGGATCAGCACGCATATTCGAAAAGAAGACACCCCCCATGTTGATAAGTCAACTCATAAGTCAACTCATGCCATCCTGAAGGCTCCCTGGAGTTTAAGCATATCAGACTAGGAAACACAGGAGAGCAGACCAATGGTTAATGCGCAGCGAGCCTAATAGAAAACAGAAGTAGAAGCTGTCAGGTTGCGTATGAGAGCACGCACATGGTATGCGCAACGAAAACGTGAAGCCGATATGCACGTAACTGAAGCCGAATCAGAACCGTAGGAATGACCATTTGTGGTGAATGACAATATTGTAGAACAAAGAAGTAGAGGTCATTAGGCTGAGTCATTACTCAGCAGAAATGTTTTGTCAACCCATCCTATCATTGATGGCACCAGCACTTACTTCAACACACTCTTCCCAACCAATTTCCGGACCATCCACAACCTCTGGTGACAGATATGACTTGAGGACTGAGAACTCCTCAGCAGTGCACTGGAATCGGTACCTAGGGAAAAAAGGATTGATTCAAAGAAGGGCATTGCAATACTCCACATCTATTTGTTCAAAGATGTGAAGTAGCTGATGAGCATTTAGAAATACTTTACAGACATGATCCACAAGGCTTTTGGCACCTGATGAGAATGAGGATGAGCTGCACTGTGCAAGCAAGTTTGTTGGCAGCATCTGCCAACTGCTCCATAGCCACATCCAACACACTCCCAGTCTCCATAATACTGTCATAGGTTTCATCCATCAAGAAATCCAGTTGATTCAGCGGCGAGGGGTTTTTGTCCTGAAAGGAAAAAACAAAAGTGTAGTGGTATGCAAGTGAGACCGCAGAACAAGCGACACTCCATTTTCAGCGAAGCTGAAGCTGAAGCCAATGAGTGATTATAGGTCAGAGGTTGTAGAGAGTGTCAGCAAGCTGATTATAGGTCAGAGGTTGTAGAGAGTGTCGTGCAGGATTATCTTTAATGCATGGAGGTGAAGGTTGCCATTCGGCATTATCTTTGATACATGGAGGTGAAGGCTTTCATTCAGCCTTATTTTTTACGTGGATTCCCAAGCATATGCCAATCCATGCATCAAATAGGAGAACAATCACACCATAACAGTTTCAAGTTATGGTTGATGAGCTGAACCCTAGTAAGATGACTTATGCAGGCTTAAACCTGGCAGGCTGACAAGAGTCAGTGTGAAGTTTGGTGGATTAACACCTGTCCAGCTGAAGACAGATAAGTTACAACACCTCACCTTAAACTTCATCAGAAGACGCTTCTCAATGTTTCGGAACTGGATAGCCCGATCCTCTAGCTTCTTCCTCAAGTCGCCTGCTCTTAATCTTATCTCAAAGTGATGATCCACCACCTGGGCACAGTGGGACATGCAAAGAAGACGTTTTCAAAGAGATTCATGTGTTTTGAAATAATGTGTGGGGATTCACATGTTGAAGATGGCAAACGTTCTTGAGCTGCTGCTGCTGACATATTTTGAGCTGTTTCACCATTATCAAAGTTTGAATGTCGACAAGCTTTCTCTGTCAAACAGCTCTATACAACTTAGGGCATCAGGACCCCTTTACCTCAAAAAAGTCATCCATCGGCAAAGCGTCCTCAAACGTGATTCTCAAAGGACCCTCTCCATCAGAAGGCAGAGCCCCGTCATCAGCAGCCACATAGTACGCATGAAGCCTCTTTTGGAGCTCCTTGATCAACAAAACAAGACACATCAGCAGCCACATAGTACGCATGAAGCCTCTTTTGGAGCTCTTTAATCAACAAAACAAGACACATCAGCAGCCACATAGTATGCATGAAGCCTCTTTTGGAGCTCTTTAATCAACAAAACAAGACACATCAGCAGCCACATCATCTACAGAGTCTCAGTATCAGATACTACAGGACAGCTGCTACCTCATACTTTCAAAAGTGCAGAAGATCTAGAACGGCCCTGTCAGCTGATATAATGTGCATGTCCTGTTTTATTATGAGCATCTCCTAGCCTTACATGCAAGGTAAGCCACAAAGCCTCTAGCCTTACATGCAAGGTAAGCCATATAGCCTCTAGCCGATCACTTTGTAACCGGTACTTCCCTCCCTGCTTGGATACTAATATGGTGCAGTTGTGCCCGCTGTAGTACAGAAAGCTGAGGACATTGGCCCCTGATCAATGATCATGACAACACATGAAGCTCTAAGAGGATCATAACAAATAATTGGCCTTTATGAGGATCAAAGCAACACACAGAGAATTTGAAAAGTGATTAGACGGTACACCCTTCCTGAGGTTCAATAACAATAGACAGCTAGAAGCAGGTCTCCGTTAGGCATCAGGGTTTACTCCATTAGGCATCAGGGTTTACTGCACAAATGTATGGATGGCCTGGACATGCTTCACTGAACAAATGTATTGATGGCCTGGACAGACTTCACTGCAAGAGACATCTGTTACCTGCAGAACCTGAAGATAAAGCCTGGCTAGTTCCAACTCCCACTTGAGATAACAGATCCTCATACAACGCTGTGAGCTGGGGAGGGGTGCGATTGGTGCAAACTGTGATCTTGAATGCTGAGGTGACAGCGAAGACAGATGAACAATAAGAACAGGAGAGAGGAGGCAGATCAGTAAACAAGTACACAGATAAATACAGGAGAGAGTTATGAACAAGCACACAGATAAATACAGGAGAGAGTATGTTATGAACAAGCACACAGATAAATACAGGAGTATGTTAATGAACAAGCATACAGATAAATACAGGAGTGAGTAAGTTATGAACACCAGTTATATTCTACAGCCCTGCGACCGATTTCCTCCTTCAAGGAAGTGACAGTATTGTATTGTATGCATGAAAATCACACTGATTTTGACATAGTCCACATCTCCTCACTTGCTGATTTCACAGGCACAGTGACGCTGCAAAACAGACACAGTGGGAGTTCAATTTCAATGCTCTGAGCACGGGTTTCTCCGGAGGTTGTAGTGTATGATACAGATATGACTGCAGTTGAAGATGCTGGCAGTCCGCCGTTCCCTGGCAAGAATGAAATCAGGGCTAGAGAGGGTTCCAAAGGGTCGTTGCTTATGTATGGCAACACCACGAGGGGCTGCGAGCAGAGAGCAAGAGCGCGTCATAAAGTAAGGACATGGATTTGCCAATGCTGTTCAGGCTTGCCTTGTGTGGAACAGAGCTGTGTACATATGATGCTGATGAGTATGCAGCAGTGATTGTATGCAAACACTCGAGACTAGGTGCAACTGAAAGGATACTGAAGATAAGCGACTTCTTACAACCCACCAGTGGTAATGAGTGCTTCACCATTTGGCTAGATTTGCAGTTTAGAAACAGAGAAGTGTGAAACGTGAGCTCACATTTTCACAGAGAACTGGTTCTGGAGCTTTCACATGAAGTTGTACTGCATCTATTTCACTGGATGGCCCGTGATACACCAGGTACAGCTGTAGTGCAGGGAAAGAAGGGTGAGGTTTCAACAAGGGTAGCAACGCCTAGAAGAAAGTTGAAAAGTGGTGAAAGCATGTAGCAATGATGACCTGCCTGTACATCCTCTAAAATCAACTTATGCCATGGGGCCCACTTGAACGTCCAAGCCATACCTTAACAGTGAGCTTGCGATGTGGCTTGATACCATCGCTGGAGGAGAGCCGGCCGTCTGCTCCGTCATCGTAGTCGAAACGGGAAGGTATCTGAACAGAGAAATGATCAAGCTCATTTATTGACTAGGACGAGCTTCCCGTACTGAAGGATCACATTGCTGACAACCTTCACAAATGGCACTCTACCTCCATACTAACAACGCCATTCATACCAAAATGCGAACAGCTGTCCTACATCCACCTCCCTTAGTCATCCCGCTACCTGTGTCTTAAGCAATAACTGACTAGGTGGCTCTTCACTGAGTCATCCCACTACCTGTGTCTTAAGCAATAACTGACTAGCTGGCTCAACCCTTGCGCCTCCTGAGTGCTCACGAATGACGGCTGCTAAGGATCGATGCTCTCTTGCCATGGCCTCATAATCCAGATCTTTGCCCTGAAAACAAAAGAAATGAAGAAATCAAGGATGAAGGATCAGCAGTACTGAGGCAACAGAACCTCATACTCTTAGATGAGGCTCAAGAGTTAGATCAAGAGCTATCAACTAAATGGGGCTTATGGAATGAAGAATGGCCAGGTGAACTACGGAATTCTCCATCACGACTCCTGGTCGGTCCTAAAGGAATTGCCAACTGGCCTAGGGTGTGATGAGGGGAAGAGTTGCGGGATACATTCTGCGTGCAATACCAATTGCATGCCTCATTCACCTCCATGAGTCCCATGGGAGTAAGCATTGGATCAGTCCCCAAGTAGGACACCACAAGTGCACCACTATCATCCAATGTTATTATCACGCCACGCAGGCTCGGCCCTAGATCTGCAACTGCCACTGCTACAGGCTGTGTATCTGTGTGAGCCGACCAAGCCAAGGTAGTCCCTCGGTACACGAGAAGGTTCCGGGTGTGTGTTGCTACTAGAAGATTCTCAGGGCCTCCAGCGGTCTTAGCACCTGCAACCATCACAGCAAGAGCAGAGGTTCATGGACATGCATGGAGGGTGCAATTGGACATGCATGGAGGGGGCTCATGGATATGTATGTATGGCACTTATGGACATGATTTGAGGGGGCTGATACAGGCAATCTGGTGAACATGATAATGAGGTGGGCTGGGCGAAGGTCAGTTGAAATATGAACATATTGGAACAGCTTGATTTTGTCAGAATCCACATTCATTCCTGTATTGATGTGTGTCTCACTCTTGCCTATTATCAGGATATAAGCTTGATGCAGAACCATAAGGTGGATGGTCTAATAATTCAAAAGTGATGTGTGGATAATGCATTCATGCACCAAGACAGGAAGAGGACACAGATACAACCAGGAGAAGATTAGCAGCATGGGTAAGAGGAGTACAGACCTGGGACAGGGTAGGTGCAGAAGCAAGCTGGATGGTATTCAAGCCTTTTTTGGAATGTGATTTGTCCAATAGAGCTGACCACAAACACGTTGTGCTCACAAAGCACTACGATGTCTGCTTGATAAGCTGCATGGAATAAATGGATGAGAAAAGGTTTCATAAGAGTTTCTCACGGCTTGCGTTCTTAGCACTGCAACATGATGGCGCCAAAATGCGAGGAGAATAATAACGTGGCAGATTTTTGACTAAATGGTGGTAATTGCAAGACATTTTGTACATTCTGCTGCCTCAAGAGCAGCACCCACTGACTTTATATTTGGCATTTTAAAAGTCCCTAACATCGGGCTGCGGCAAAAATGCTTTGGCAGGTACAATTAGGATTAATTATGTTGCTGAACTACTCTCTCTCTCTCTATCTGTATGTTACAAAACAGTTCCAGAGTGTCAAAAAGCACTTACTGTCTGTCTCTGCCATTCGTCTGGCACCCAACATTAACACAGTATCATCCCCTCTTCTATCTTTCTCTCTCACCTTGCAGTCCTTGCGATATCTTCCCAGGGCGAATGTCAAGGGCAACTTCACCAAGCACCAGCCTCCAGTCTGCCTGTACTCGCTTGGATGTATGGTATCCCATACTTGCTGACCCAACATCTAGGATTGATGAGACCAGAGGCAATTTGTTATGAATCTCCAACGCACTCTGTAATGCAAACTTAAGCAAAAGAGCGGTGGCCTTCACTGAGATGATGCACACAATCACTCCATGTATGTCCACACAATCACTCCATGTATGTCCACACAAATGTAGGTAAAAGAACAGGCACAAGGACTACCTGTTGGCTTTTCCCCTGACGCTGCAGCAAGACCCTTGTATTTGTAACTCTCCAATTCAAAGGACGAGCTGCAAGTGACAAAGCTGTCTGACTGCTCACAGTACGCTAAGGGGCCTGCCAGATGTCCCAAGAAAATAAAAATCGGAAAATTGAAACATTTAAAACACTGTCATGAGGTACTGGTGAGAGAAGTTCACAAACGATTGAGTGTAGTTTCAGGTATTCTCCCATAACAAATTTTAGGGAATTAAATATGTTGGTAATGGCTGCACTTAATTTTCCTGACCCTCTTGCATGCATGTAAACTGACCTGGAATAAGGAAGTTGGGCAGGAAACGAGCGAATGTGAAAGACTCGCACTCAAAGATTGACAGCAGGCCATCAAATGATTGAACACAGATGTAGTCAAGCCCTGCTTAGGAGAAGAGGTATGTCATAATCATGCTTTTACATTGTACCAATAATTCCTAATTGCACTATTTGAACAGGGCTAAACAGTTACACATCATCTGCCACTATCGATGCTCATACAGTACTCTCAGCATCAGAAGACAGCATCTCAGACCTGATGCACCACCAAATGGACCATATGTCAAGTTTGCTGCAGTGTGCTCCAGTCCATGCTCAAACAGTTTGTTTAGCTGCATATAATTGCTCTCAACTGACATGGCATTGTACACAACCAGCTTTCTGGGATGCAAGACTGCCAATTGAATGCCACCAGTCCTACACAGAGGCAAAAATCAGTCAAAAAAGATTGATGTAGAACCTGGACTCAATGATTTGATGCTAGGCTACTCACGAGGAGAATCGACCAGATTCAACTTGGAGAATTGGAGCATCTAATTCCTGCTCCAACAAAAGATCATCAACTTTGTAATCTCTGCTTGTCACTCTGTAAATTCTCAGAACGCCCTTGAAGCTCCCCGTCACGATAGTTGCTAAAAAAGACATACGATATTAGCTACATATATTTCAATAAGAGCAATGAATGCATATTAGTGTTCTTCTCACGTATTGAGGAAGTATCCGAAATCTGAATACACATGCTGCCAACATCAAACTCTTCCCCTTGACCAACGCTCGCATGCCACCACTCTCTTGCCTTAAATAAAGACATATGGGGCTACGATCTAATTCATTGTACGCAAGTATGCTGATCTGAAATTGATGCAAGTTGTGCGACCTTTCTGGAAAGATGGAGACATTTATCAGACTTCAGATTTTAACAAATAGAGAACAAACATGAAGGTTCGCTCCGAAGGTAGTGCGTCAAAATTTGAACTGTGCAAGGCAGCATTGTCACAGCTTATGGCACCTCTCTTTCCAGAATAATCAGGCACACGTGCAAAAGTTCTCCGCGCATTCCAGGTCTCACCCATGTAACAGCCATAACCTGCTACGACCTAGGTAGGTATCCAATGAGCAACAACGGCGCAACAACATACAAAGGGTCGACAGCCAACAATAGATCTCAACTGTCAATCTGATTTTTAGCTTCCTGAGGGGCACACTGCTGAAGCTGAAAAGACAATGATGTGGACAAATAATTGACAATAGGATGCTCCCCATAGCCAGCTTTGGTAACTGCATCTGTAAGCTGTACTAACTTCTCAAACTCTAGCTCAATACATAAATTCTTCTGTTCTGTCCCCGCTCCCCTCATAAGACGCTTGCACAGGGACTCATAGACACTCTTAGGGTTCAAATCTCCAGAGTCAAAGGATGCACCAAGGGAACATGCTTCCCCGAAATACCCCAGCTTCACAAGATGAACAACGCAGTCAGATGCCTGCATTTCCACGAACAAAAGAGACTTGAAATAATTCAAGCTGGGGAGCAATTCCCCAAAGCTTGGGGAGAAACTAAGAAGAAACATCATGTCACATACAAAATGATGTATCAGAGTACCCCGTAATCATCGTCTGGCCTATCACTACCTCTTCCAGTGACAAAAGATCTGCACCCTTCGCAACTACAGAAATGGCTGTCGTCAACATTTTGGCATGTATCAGTCTTGAGCTATGAGACAATCTCCCTGAGGATGCTGGGGCTGTAGCACGTCCAACCTCTCGTTGCACTGCCCCACCATTTACCAATGTTTGGAGGAGAGATGCAGAATCGCTAGGAGGGAAGTCAGGCAGCTGGCTTTGTAGATGGTGCTGGAGATCTGTCAATCGATAATCTTGACAAGATTCCATCATTGCCAGTCTGAAGAGGCAGGCCCCCAGATGGGATGGATGAATGTTGGTCCGCTGTATAAGGTTGACAAGAAGGTAATCCAGCAGTGCCGTCATGGACAAGTGACGCATCTTGGCATTACTTTGTTCATACACAACCATATCTTTAGGCAGGTCCGACTTAGACCAGACAAGAAGGAAGGCCGCGAGACTCACCAGCTCCTCTCCTGTCACCTTGGACTGTACAATGGATCCCTTACTCAAAAGCTTTTGTAATTGCAGTAGGAGTAACTGTGCTACCTCCAACTTCATCTTCCACACCAGCTGCATTCCTGCAGGATTGTCTCCCTGGACCTCTAAAGCTGGCTGGGTTTTCTTAGCAAGAGATACATGTTTAGAGGAAATGGATGTGAGGGGTTGACAGCTGTGTATGGCCACTTCCGACAGCAAGTCAGTGATATCAGGCAGTCCCAAACTTGGGCTCAGCTTCCTGAGCAGCCTGAAGAAGCAAAGCAAGCATGTCTCATTAATGAGGATTCTGAGGGTTTGATGAGAGCATGCTCAACCATACAGCATGGGACACTGCAAACAGTGCACAACATACAAGTGTGAAAGAGTAATGATCACACCTTACAGCCTCCCTCATGTCTGACAGCACAGAATTAGAGACAGGCCTATCAGCCCCATGTATCCTGTGAAGCTGGAACTTGATTAGCTCAGCCACTTTTGATGCGAGAGTGCTTCTGCTCATAGGTGAAATCTCCTGGGCCATAGTAGAGTCTTGTTTGTTCACATTCTTGGCAAGGTGCAGCCTTTGCTCCAGAGTTTTCAACAGCCAAAGGTCCAAGTTGAAAACTTCAAGGGCGAGCACAGACAACACCCAATCTGGCACCTGCTTACATAATCGGTAGAACAACCACAAAATAATCTTTAGCTCTGGATTTCCTTCTTATTTCCACCACAGATAGTACCGCCCATGTAGAAAAAGTAAGCCTGACTGCTAAGTAAGAACATTCACCATCCACAGGTCAGATAAATCCATCTGTGAATTTCTGTGAACCTAATTGTCGCCATATGCGTGTCGCGCAAAACTCTGTTCCCAAGTACAGACCTTCACACAATCCCTCTAGAGGTTACACGCTCACAATCAAGACAGGCTCATGCACAAAGCCAGGCCAAACAATATCGCATGTAACAAAGGCTCAGTACTGAAGAGCACTGATTCACCTCGAGTTCTTTCTCCCTCAGCAGAGTCAGGGAGGCTGCCTTAAGGGGTTCCTGGGTCTCACTTCTCAGAACCATCAAGAGTAGACAGAGCTGGCTGAGGCTGAATTCAGGAAGATACAAAAGAGCTGTCTTCTGAATATCCCTGCACAGGGTGACACAACAGGGTTACTTGCAGGGTTCAGATCCTGGAATGTGCAAAATAATAGCTTATTTCTTGAGCATGGTTCAGAGGGTACAGCACGCAAGTGAACAACACATAGAACAGGATTGGGATAGGGTCTAAGTCATCAGCAGTATCAAGAGCAAAGCGCTATACTTAACAAATTCTATGAGGGAAGAAACAAAAGGCTGACATTGCACGAAACACTGTTCATAATTGTATGTCGGCATTGTTCTGTCAATTCATTACTTCTCGCACATGTGCCTATTGACAAAGGCAGAGGTCGTGAATGCTCAACTCATCAAGCTGCAACTTCTTACCACATCAGTTTAGGCTTGCAGCAGCACTGTGACTGCACTGGGTGCTCCTCTGCTAAAAGGCCTGCCAAGCTGCTACCCTGTGGCTTGCCATTCAGAAGATCGTCACCCCCCCATGAAACTTGTCCCCCTCCTTTTAGACGCCATCCAGTGCATGCAGATTGCATAACAAGAGGGCAGTGCTGCTGCTGCTGTTGCTGCGCAAGGTTTCCAACTGAACAGCAGCATACTAATTTGGTGACGGCCAGGGTAGCTGCCAGCAGCTCCGCAGGTGTCCATGAATGTTGGTGCCAGGAGGTTACAGGCGGCTCCGCCATGGCATCCCTGATACCCTGATTAGAGGGGCTTTGTGTTGAAGGGACTTCAGGCACACATAACAATGCCCCCCCAGGCCACAAGCTGGAGCTGGAACGCAGCACTCTGTGGAAGCGAGCTTGGAGCTCAGGTGCTGACCAGGAAACCATGTGGTGAAACAAAACATATCCTCTCATGAGCTTTTTGAGCTCAACAAAGGCCTGACCTTCATGAATCTGCTGCCTGTTCAGGGGTCTAGAGTCAGCACCTGGAGGATGTGTATTCTCACACTGAATGTTCCCAAGAGCCTGCGGATCTGAGGTAGGAGAAGGTACCACTTGCCTTGAATCCAAAGAGGGTACCACTTGCCTTGAATCCAAAGAGGGTACCACTTGCCTTGAATCCAAAGAAGGTACGGAGATGATTTCCATGACATCTATCAAAGCGTCCTTGAGGGATGTGTGCAGCACCAATTCCCCTCCCCACAGTGGGTGCAAGCGAGTCAAGCCCAGCATTTGTTTTCTTGTACTGAGATTCTTTAGCTTGGAAAGATGCCGGAAAGCAGCCAAACAGAAGCTGCGACCCAACATCTCCATGGCCATGACTGTACCCATAGCACGATCCAGCACTACCATGTATTGGTACACTCCCCAATCGGTGCAGAAGACACAGTCTGGGTTCTGCTTCAGGAACATGACAACACGAGTAACAACAAGGCAAGCTGCATGTGCGACAGGAAAGTTCTCTGATGCTTGCAGATCATTGTTCACGCGGATCTTCCAGGTATCCCCTACAAGTTCTTGTGAAGAGTGGGAAGCTGCTCCCAAGCTCTCTAATCTTGAGACCTCAGGGATACCTCCAGGTATGAGACTTATTCCAGGCCGAGTAAGAGGCAAGGAGGGGTGTAGAGACAACACAAGGAATCCTTTGGGGAGATTTCTCACCACACCCCACATGCCCTCTATGTTAGCGTGAATAAGGGCAATGTCAGGATCAGGTGCATTGATGATGAAGTCTGGGAGATCATGAATCAATATGGTAGGTGACTGCCGCTGACTCATGTGAAACATAACCTCATCAGTTAAGCGAAGCAAGCCAAGAGGACCGGACTTTTTAAGCTTTGTCCCATGCACTGATCCTCTCATCTCAGGCTGTTTGTTAGGACTTGCACTTTTCTTTTTATTCTTTTTCCCAAGCGCTGCTTGTCCTATGTCAGGTTGTTCGCCATGACCTGACGCTGCTATCTCCTGTTGCCTGTAATGTCTTGAATCATTCATCTCAGACTGTTTCCTCTGATCCGATCTTTTAAAATCACACTGCTTCACTTTTCTTGAGCCTCCCAGCGCATATTTTCCATCTTTTCCTAACCACCCAGGGGCATGATATTGGGCTTCAAACCCCAGCTTTTTATGTTCTTTAAATGATACCCTTTTTAAAGCCTGTGCTTGATGCATATTTTCCGGAATGCTGACACAGGACTTAGCTGCCTGCAACAACATGCATCAAGAGCAGTTCAGCATGTTCATAAAGCATTAATACATATGTCAAGCTTACAGGTAGCTGGGAAATGTGCCGTTCCAATAGAACCCAGTACAGTTTAGCAGCCGTGTTGCATTGATATAAAAAATAAGATGGTTTAATTTTCATTCTTTCCTGAAGAGTGAAAAATGATTCACAAATCACATCGCTCTCGATCGATAAAATTACGAGGCAAAAATAAACATTGGTTTCGGAGACTCAACCAGCCACCTTCTGTTAAAAAGATGGTTGCGAGCCGTGCAGAAAGGGGGGGATTGAGAATGTTAAAACACAATGATGGGACTAGGATCTCAAAACATAAAAATGCTCTTTGCTTTGCTCCTTTAGTGGTGACTAGCCACCGTAGTATAGCATTTTCAACAAAACCGTGCAATTTAAGCACATTAAAATCTGAATTATTTGTTGTTAAACGCCGATGTTCCAGTCAGCTAAAAGCAGCACCAGAATCAACCTCTACATCATGGACATATCAGCCACTTGAAGTCCAGTCAGTAATTCTAAAAGCTGGGAATAGAGAGGTAGAAAAGATGCAAAGCCCTGCTAGCATTTACTGCATACCCTCTGTGCTCATGACTAAACGGTTGGTCTTCCTGGTTCCTATGTAGATAGTGCTGCAGACTGGCGAAATTGGGAGACAGGCGAATGGGTCCGTCATCGCTACATGTGGAGAGACTGTGAGTTCTGCAATCCAATGTCTGCTACTTACGTGAGCTTCCCATCTCCCATCTTTGAGAGATGTTCCACACTAGCTAGTAGCTTTACAACCTACATTTTCCGGCATGGCTTTTGCAGATGGTGCATGCTACAGCATGCTGTGGCCCTAATGCAACAGGAGATGGAGAGTTTGTGCCTTTCACTGTGAACTATCAAGAGAGATTCAGCGCAGCTGGTAGAACTAGGTACCATCATTCAAATGTTGTAGCTCAGAATCCCTTAATAGAGTTCGTAAGACCTCTATTAGGACCTACTATGTCCTAATATTTATTAATGGTAGAATTCATAGAATGAACCTGGGCTGTATTTCTATTCTCAAATGTCTTTTAGCTTTTCAGCCTAAAACTTTTCCAGTCCCTAAATTGAAATGCCTCGTCCGCATATAACCATATGAGGGTGATGTACACTGCATGGTTTACTACATGACACCACCTCTGTTAAGACATTTCTCAGAATGAGGGAACCCATTTGCGTTTTGAGGCTGCCTGTCGCTGTCACAGCTTTATACCTTGGCTGCTGCATTCACTATTTGCTATTCTTCAACCAGCTGTGTCTATTTGCAGCTCTGGCTACAACAAGAGAGATGGGCGACCTCGTGATAATGAGACGCTTACATCAAGGTTGGTGGATCGTCCACTACGACCCATGTTTACAAAGGGATGGACATTTGAGACTCAGGTACAGTATGAGGCTCATGTTTACAAAGGGATGGGCATTTGACACCCATGTTTACAAAGGGATGGGCATTTGAGACCCAGGTACAGTATTTTAACTTTATATGACAGACGGAGGCTCAGCACCTAGCAAGGAGGTAGATATTTGGCTGTGTGCCAAGCAAGGATGTAGAGATTAAGACTTGATCTCAGTTTAGGCTTCTGGTTGGGATGTCGGCTGCCGCGGCAATTATCTCTGCTTGACAAACCTCATTGACCTGTCTGCCTAGAGATGTTTGGATGTGTATGTAGGTGCTTGAGACTGTGCTGAGTTATGACGGTCTCAACGATCCAGAGCCTCTCGCCATCACTGCTGCTGCTGCTGCGCTTTTGATATCTGGTAGGTATCTGGTAGGTATCACTGCTGCTGCTGCTGCGCTTTTGATATCTGGTAGGTATCTGGTAGGTATCACTGCTGCTGCTGCTGCGCTTTTGATATCTGGTAGGTATCTGGTAGGTATCACTGCTGCTGCTGCTGCGCTTTTGATATCTGGTAGGTATCTGGTAGGTATCACTGCTGCTGCTGCTGCGCTTTTGATATCTGGTAGGTATCTGGTAGGTATCACTGCTGCTGCTGCTGCGCTTTTGATATCTGGTAGGTATCTGCTTGGCTTAAGCTCCTTCACACAAGGATGCTGAATTTGTGGGTTCCAATTACCTTTTTCCAGTCTGGAGTCCTGCGCACAAATTATCTGTTCAAAAGTACTGAGCACAGTGCTTTGGATGTATTGATGAAGGAGAAGTGCATTCTGTAGTTTACCTTCCTGCACATTGGAAAGTGGATTTCTTTTTACTTTCAGTTTCAATGCTGAACCTGACCCATTGAATCTCGTAGACATTCCGTTTGAGAAGGCGGTTGCTGGGGTGCGTGTGGCGTATATTGCTACTGACGACCGTTTTATCATCAACCCTGTCTCAAAGGACATGGTTCGCAGCTCTCTGGATCTGGTGGTTGCAGGCACTCGTGATGCAATCTTGATGATTGAGGGTTTCTGCGACTTCTTAACAGGTGCAGTGACTTCTTAACAGGTGCACTGACATGCCAAGGATTAAGATAACGTGCGTCATTCATGTAGAGGATGTCTTCCTCACACCAGGTGTGAGATTGTGTTGAGGAAAGCAATACATTCATGTAGAGGATGTCTTCCTCACACCAGGTGTGAGACTGTGTTGAGGAAAGCAATACATCCATGTAGAGGATGTCTTCCTCACACCAGGTGTGAGACTGTGTTGAGGAAAGCAATACATTCATGTAGAGGATGTCTTCCTCACACCAGGTGTGAGACTGTGTTGAGGAAAGCAATACATTCATGTAGAGGATGTCTTCCTCACACCAGGTGTGACACTGTGTTGAGGAAAGCAATACATTCATGTAGAGGATGTCTTCCTCACACCAGGTGTGAGACTGTGTTGAGGAAAGCAATACATAAGTAATTGAATTACAAAAGTAATTGAAGATCTTGGAGGCTGTAGCTCTCTACAAAATCTTGAAGGATGACATAATTAAGTGACGTTCTTGCCAAGGAGTCATCAGTGTCATGACCTTCTGTTGATTCTGTTGCTCACCTAATGCTAGGGCTTAAGCTGGGTTCTAGGGTTTATGGGAGTTGTCACATCTGACCTTATAAAGGCTGTTAAATCATGGAATATTTTAGGAGGGTGGATGTTTTGCACACCATGGTTATGCTCAGCGTATCAGGCAGGGCTTTTATTTGGCTTTTAAGGTGTGTGTTTCCTTGACGCAGAGGAGCAGATGTTGCAGGCAGTGGGGCTTGGACATAGTGCTATAAAGAAAATGTGTGCACAGATGGAGGCTTGGGCTCGAATTGTGGGAAAGCCCAAACTCAATCACAAGCTGCTGACTCCAGCAAAAGGCTTGGAAGCCCGCGTGAAAGAGCTCGTGGGGAAGCCGCTGAAAGAGGTGTACATGTGAGTGGGTAGCTGAGGAAAGGATACAAGTGATTTGCTGGGTAGCTGAGGTAAGGATACAAGTGAGTAGCTGGGAAGCTATGAGTGATGTACAAGGGAGAGGCTGTGAAGCCACTTGAATGCATCCTCAGCAAAACAAGGGATACTGTAGCATGCATTGAGTTTGGCGTTGGTTCAGGCCTCAAGGGACATATCCAGGATTGCGGATTTCAACATGTTGTCAATGCTCTCACAGAGTTTCAAATTCATACAAGTGTATACAATATTCAATCATGATCCTGTTTTGCTCCATTTGATCTTTTGAACTTCACAAAATGCACTAATTCAAACAACCAGCTCCTTCCATGTCAGCTTTGTCTTGTACTTTTCTATGTCAGCTTTGTCTTGTACTTTTCTATGTCTGCAAGGTTTTGTCTTGCTTGTCCCCTTATGCTTAGTCCCTTACTCCTTAGGACTTCCTCAACCAAAGAAGAAAGGAGTGCAGTTGAGTCTCAGTCAGAGGCAACTGCCCAGAACATGCTATGCTCTGCAGCCGATGCCTCAAATGTGAGCAGCTTGCAGATCTCAGCAGCGGTGAAAGCTGTGAAGAGCGAAATCATGAGAGAGGTTGTGCTTGAGGCTGGTAGAAGGATGGATGGGCGCACACTGACTGATATACGACCCATTACCAGCAGATGCAATGTGCTGCCTAGGTAGGAGTCATGTAAACCCTAAACCCTAAACCCGGAGTCATGTTTGATGTGGCCTCCATCAGCCTAGCTAGGAGTCATGTTTGATGTGGCCTCCATCAGCCTAGCTAGGAGTCATGTTTGATGTGGCCTCCATCAGCCTAGCTAGGAGTCATGTTTGATGTGGCCTCCATCAGCCTAGCTAGGAGTCATGTTTGATGTGGCCTCCATCAGCCTAGCTAGGAGTCATGTTTGATGTGGCCTCCATCAGCCTAGGACTCCATAGTGCATGCAGCTTGTCTCCATACCTTTTGGAAGAATGCATTGTGCTTCATGTTTCCAAGAATGTCATTCTCATGATTCCGGAGTAGTTAGCAAGATGTAACTGACTTAATGGAGTAGTTAGCAAGATGTAACTGACTTAATGGAGTAGTTAGCAAGATGTAACTGACTTAATGGAGTAGTTAGCAAGATGTAACTGACTTAATGGAGTAGTTAGCAAGATGTAACTGACTTAATGGAGTAGTTAGCAAGATGTAACTGACTTAATCATTCATGAGATGTAACTGACTTAACAAGATGTAACTGACTTAATCATTCATGAGAGATATTTTATGAGTGCCCATTTGGCACTGTGAGCCCTCGACTTAAGTCTGCGATGCATTCGATATCCTCATTTGTTCAAAACCCTAAGCCACAATCTCCATGCAATCTGCCTTCAGGACTCATGGCAGTGCTCTCTTCACTAGGGGGGAGACCCAAGCATTGTGTGTTGCAACGCTAGGCCCAAAGAGTGATGCCCAGCGTTCGGAAAACATCAGGGATGAGACTGTAACTGCCACAGACAGGTTCTACCTACAGTACTTTTTCCCACCTTCAAGTGTGGGGGAAGTTGGGAAAATAGGGGGGGCAGGTACAACGCAACACCACATGGGCGATTGTGCTCCCGCTTTGCTTGTAGCACTAGTAGTGTTGCAGGCTTTTTTGCAGCAACTTCATAAATGACCCCGAGAAGCAATGACCACCTAAGCATTTCCATGTATAATATGTTGAAATCTGCTGTTGTGGTGTGCCACTTGTAGGTCGTCGAGAGTTGGGGCACGGTGCGTTGGCTCAGAGGGCTCTTGCGCCTGTGATCCCTCCAGATAGCACATTCCCCTACATCATGCGAGTGGAGAGCAACATCACAGAGAGCAATGGATCCAGCTCAATGGCATCCGTGTGTGGCGGTTGCCTGGCTTTACTTGATGCAGGTGAGCTTACATGTTCCTCCCTCCTGCATTCTTACCTCCTGTGTAAATTGCCTCAAATGAATCCTTACATCAGCAGACATTGTAAGGTCATTCATGGTTGCCATGGAGATAACTGGACAGAGGATGTTGTGTGCAACTCATCCTTCTTTGGTATGTAATCTGACTGTTTATCTTCCATACCTTCCACAGGAGTCCCCATTTCTAGGCCTGTGGCTGGCATAGCCATGGGCCTCATCTTAGAGCCTGATGGAAGGTTCTCTATCCTGTCCGACATCCTTGGATCTGAGGATGCTCTTGGAGACATGGACTTCAAGGTTGCGGGAGACGCAGAAAAGATCACAGCTTTCCAGATGGACATCAAGGTACGCAGTTTGAATTTAAGATGATGGACATCAAGATATGCAGTTTGAATTAAGATGATGGACATCAAGGTATGCAGTTTGAATTTAAGATGATGTACATCATCTGTTAGGTGTGCAATGGGGTATGAAGTGACTTAGCTTTACCTCTAGACACACAGCAGAGCGTACTGTGGTGTTAAGTCGTGCAAGCTTGGATGGGCAGTTTTCTGCATGACAAATATTCCTTGTCGTGAATGGAATATGAAGGTGGAGGGTATCACTCTTGACATCATGCGGAAAGCACTTGCCCAGGCGGGGAATGGAAGGCGTCACATCCTGGCTCAAATGGGGAAGAGCAACCCTGCTCCCAGGAAGGCTTTGTCACAGTATGCTCCCAAAGTGTTGCGCATGAAGGTGAGCACACTGTAGTCTCTGACTGGTTTATATCTTTGTTTATGATGCCTCCAGGCTTATAATCTCATCAGTGTGACACGTCCTTCTTGTCATGTTTTTTCCCAGATTGACCCTACAAAGAAGGGGTTGGTGATTGGGCCTGGAGGCCGCATCATCAATCAAATCAAGGAGGTGTCCAAGGTGTCAGATGTCACTATGGATGAGGAGGGAAATGTGGAAGTGACTTCAACCATCTTGGAGAATGCACAGAAAGCTGCAGACTTCATCCAGCTTGTTGTGGAGGATCCACCAATTGGCAAAGTGTTCCGGTAACCTTAATCCAATCAACAATTTTTACGTGGCCTGAGGCCTGGTCCTTATTCTGTTTTTCTTCCTTCAGGCGATGCAAAGTCTTGAGCGTACAGATGTTTGGGGCTTTTGTCGAGCTTGGACCGGGTCGTGAAGGCTTGGTACACATCAGCCAGCTGGACATCGTGCCTGTGCAAGAGACGACGACAGTCGCCTCTCCTGGGGGATACATGGATGTTATGGTCATAGACAGTGGGAATGGGAAAATAAGTTTATCCAGAAAAGCCGTGTTGCTCCATGACAGTGGGCAATCTGTTGAGTCTATATTGAAAAGTGGAGGAGCGAAATCTCTGCCACAAGTTGGGCGTAGGATGTGAGAGCCTCGTTATACAAGAACTCCAATGTGTCTTAAACAAATGCCTTCACGAAGAGGTGACGCGAATGAACATATCATCATTTGATCAAGAAATTATTGTAGAATCCTTCTGAGCAAATATGGCCTAATGGTTAGCAAAAGCTTATTAGACTCCATACAGCTTAAAGATGCGTTCCAGAAGGCAGATGTAAGTCTCAATTTTCGCCATTATCATAGGTCTGTGAACTTCCTCAACTTCCCCTTGATTCCACTAAGAATAATTACGAGGAGTACCTGTCCATCATTTGTAATGATGAGCTCCTGGAAGACGTGGCATTCACAATCGAGCACGCAGCCGTCGAGAATACTAGAGAACATGCAATCAGGTTATGTGGCTTGCTGTCTGCAACAGCCACTGGCCGGAGGGTAGGTACTGAATAATGTTCTCTGATGAAATGCGCAAGGATAATTACTGAATCTGTAATCCAACTCATTACGTAGGTACCTAATTCTATGCGAGGTTCTTTATCACAACACAATGCTAAGAAAGTAAACTCTGATTTTCCGTGCACGTGCATCTCAGGCGTTGAACCGTGTTGAAGCTTGGAGGTCACTGATTCTAACTAGGATACGTAAATACTTCCATGTGGTGCCTGAAGACGGTGTATATAATAATGTTCAGAATGCTGGGGAGTCTGAGGAACCTGGGGAACACGTATCAACAGCCAAACGGTGAGGCACTTGTTCGTTTAAGATTGGCATGAGCTTTAATTCTTGCTGTGGCGAAATCTTCGGCCCCAGGCCCAGGCATGGATCAAATCATGGCTAAATACATAACTGCTTCTCTAAGTCATCCTATGTATGGATGTGAACAGGAGAAAGGTAGTAAGTGCAACCCTCCATTCAGCTGAGGAGATGGTGCATGGAGGGGATCCAGAAGGCCTCAAGTCACAGGATGAAGCCATGTGGAAGGTGTTGGAGGTGGTCACAGAGCTGCTGTACGACCCTTCAGGTCCAGACCTGGGTCTTCTTAGCAAGGCCTTGGGCTCAGAGGGCTGCTTGATTCTACTGGCAGCTTTAAAGGCTGGTTGATATACATATCGCAATGCTACAGGAGCCTTTTCTCTCTCACATACTATTGAGTTTAGAGCACTGTCAATGCATAATTATCAATTTTGTTGCCATCATGCCCTATTAAAGTGAGTTGACTGACTGACTGACTCTACATTCCATGTCCGGTCTCTCTGAACCTTCATTTCTGAGACTGTGTCCGGTCTTCTTGAATGTGAAGGTGTGGCATCGCTATCAATGGCACATGAAGTTTGGAGAGGTTTCAAAAGGTTCCCCAGACTGGTTTCAACAGCAATGGGCACAGAAACTTAAAAATTTAGCGGCCTTTGTATGCAGAGTGGCGCTGGACTACCCCTCCGCTCATCATTCATTTACGAGATCAAAGAACAGAGAATCTCCTGTAGCATTAGAGCAATTGCTGAAAGTCTACCAAAGTCGGACTCCCTACAACCTCAACAGCTGCTCAGAGTTATCTTCCATGACCTCCCTAGAAGTCCCTATTTCCAAGTCTGTGGCCCCTGATGTAGCATTGCAACATGATGCAGAGGTTACATCTAAGGTAGCTTCTATCACCCCCATGAGGGACATTTGTTTTGGAGAGGAATGGCTGTCAAGTAATTTATCACAGGATAAGGATGACACACCCCTCACAGCCTCCTTCTTATTGCAAGACTGGGAGAAACAGCCCAGGCATTGGAGGTGTCCACACTTGCCACAAAAAGGTTGTCATGATATCCTGAATAAGGCATTCTTGGTATGCAGAAGAACTAGAGCAATGATATAATATGTTTATTGAACGTTATTAAAAGCCATTACTCCATGTTGCACATCATGGTATGATATGAAAGCCATCACTCCATGTTACATATCATGGTATGATCTGAAAGTCACCGCTCCATGTTGCACATGATGGTGTATGATGTTATGTGTTCACTTTCTGAGGTCACAATGGTCCCTTCATAACTCATTATCCAAGCACAGATAAACTTATTGTACAGCCTGGAAACTTTTTGTGTAAAACAATTATAAGGAATGTTTCGTTCATTTGATTGCTCATGATTATTCCTGTTGCAAGTTTTACGATAGTATGCTTTCGACTTCAAAACAATTATTATCTTCAGGCACACGCTGCTATGTTCATACATGATTGTGCCATTTCTCCCTCCTGTTTGCTTATTTAGATACTGGTCAGTGCTTAATGGATGTTCTTCTTCAACCTAAGATGGCAGCTGTAAAAGGACACTTGGTACCTCACTCCTGTCACATTCCTATGCAGAAATACGACGAGGATGATCCCCTTCAGGTATGGACTGAAGTGTTATTACTTTTTGGTAGGCAAACAGCACGCGAAGGCTGCCTTTTGCTTGAAGGATGGCCTTAGATAGAGGTGTGGCTTTATGTTGAGGTAAAAATGCAGGTATGTGTTGATGGCTTCATAGACTCTTTCAATAAATGGGTGGGGTTTAGGGGGCTTTGCGTTTTACAGGCTTTGCACCGTGCTTTGGCTGATGGTTCACTGGGCAAGCCGTGGCCTTTGGCAGGTCAAGATGTGAAGGTGGTGTGGAATGGGGAGAGCCTTCTGGAAAGTGGGAGTGCTGCTGACAACGATGCCTTACTGCAACATTTGAGGGTACAGGAATATGCGGCTTTGATAAGTAATAAGTGCTGCATGTTGTCATGTCATTTGCATGATGTACTCATGCTGCTTGCTGTCATGTCATTTGCATGATGTACTCATGCTGCTTGCTGTCATGTCATTTGCATGATGTACTCATGCTGCTTGCTGTCATGTCATTTGCATGATGTACTCATGCTGCTTGCTGTCATGTCATTTGTATGGTGTGCTCATGCTGCATGTTGTCATGTCAATTGCATGATGTACTCATGCTGCTTGCTGTCATGTCATTTGCATGGTGTGCTCATGCTGCTTGCTGTCATGTCAATTTGTGACATGACGTGATAGACGTGTGCACAGCCAGCTATGGCTTAGTGTTCTGCAGAGCAAGGATTAGCATTCCTCATCCCTCCATTGTGCTTTGTCCTGCTTACACCCTTGATTCACACTAGTAAATGTGTGAACATCTGACATCAACATTTAGCTGTCTTTACACTACAATACCAGCCATGTGGGATCTATGATATCATGTACTAGGCATGTGGGGTCTATGGTATCATGTACTAGGCATGTGTGATCTATGGTATCATGTATTAGGCATGTGGGATCTATGGTATCATGTACTAGCCATGTGTGATCTATGGTATCATGTACTAGGCATGTGGGTCTGTGGTATCATGTACTAGGCATGTGGGTCTATGGTATCATGTACTAGCCATGTGTGATCTATGGTATCATGTACTAGGCATGTGGGATCTATGGTATCATGTACTAGGCATGTGGGATCTATGGTATCATGTACCAGCCATGTGTGATCTATGGTATCATGTACTAGGCAGGTGTGATCTATGGTATCATGTACTAGCTGGGCAATCTCCCGAAGACTTACTATCATGACTCCTCCCCCCTCACCCCGCCATCTTTGGTCCAGGATGGACATACTTTAGTTTGGAGAGCGCTGGGAAGTCGATGGGGGGGAGGATGCACACATTTACAAAGTGCTCTGAGGGACGTTTTTGGATTCCGCTGTGCGGGTAACCTGTATGTCACACCAGCAGGTCAACAGGGCCTTGCTGCACACTACGATGATCACTGTGAGTTAATAATGTGGGACGTGTGTTTTGGTGAAGGATTTTCAGCTGTGAGGCATGAAGATCAATGTTTGTCCAATCATCGAGTAAAATATAAGGGCAATCCGTGTGCATCCTTCTGAAAGCTTAAGCTGTCATGGGAGACTAGAATGAATTGCTGCTTTCAAGACTGTTGAGGCAAATCTCCAGCAGCTCCAGCATGGTTGTGTGTGCTTTCTGCTCTGGCCTAGCAGGTGTGTTTGTTCTGCAGCTTGAGGGCTTAAAGCACTGGTATGTAAACCCTCCTTCAGCTACCCACATACTCCCTCTGTCCTATGAGCCCAGAGAAACCTTCAAGCCTGTGTCACACTGGTGAGCTGCCCTCTGCTAGCTACTCTGAATAAACGTCGTCTCCCCTGCAGAGCCTCTACTATACCTCAAAATTGAAAGCTGTTTGAAACCTTCATGCCTCTCTTTTACAATTTTGAGAAAATCTAGGGCACACAATGCTTCTCTTAACATCTAGGGCACACACTGCTTCTCTTAACACAATGCTTCTCTTAACATCTAGGGAACACAATGCTTCTCTTAACATCTAGGAAATACAATGCTTCTCTTAACATCTAGGGCACACAATGCTTCTCTTAACATCTAGGGTCCACAATTCTTCTCTTAACATCTAGGGCACACAATGCTTCTCTTAACATCTCTGGAAACATTTCAAGTAGTGTATGGGCAAGCATGATATGAATTGCACATTTGAATCTGTTCATGCTCAGTGACAATGACCCCAGCGTGCGCAAGGTCACTCTGCACCCAGGAGACTTACTGTATATCCCAAGGGGTTGGCCGCACCATGCTGTTGCAGCCGGCCGTAATCTCATGAAAGCCGATAGTGGTAAAGAAGGGGCACCCACTTCTAATGCTGGTGATTCTTTAAAAAGAAGCAGGGATGGAAGCCTTGCCTCTGGTACCGATTCACTAGCGTCCGTTCATGTCACCTTTGGGCTGGAGGTTGATGCTGAGTGTACTTGGGCAGCCTTGATACACCTAGCGGCTGCAATGGTGTGCATTGAAAGAGATGTTGGAGCACTCTCCAAGGCGCCACATGAGGAGATTCGATCCTGGCAAGATGTATCAGAAGCACCAAATGGTCATCCCCAGATTCTGAGGAGGGAGAGCAGACAGGATAGCATGCTGGTAGTACAGGTGTGAATGTTGCATGCTGGTAGTACAGGTGTGAATGTTGCATGAAAATGGCCGAAGACATGGTGATGATCATGTTATCAAAATCCTAGGTACCTTCCATGAGCTTAGTTTCGGATAGGCATAGAGGGTCACATGAGTGTGCTTAAAATGATGTGAGGCAGATATTTTGATTCACTGGTATCTTCGGACATAAGCTGATGGTATTTAAAGCTGTTGCATGTATCATATAATGGTGCAGGCGCTCCTTCATGTATCATATAATGGTGCAGGCGCTCCTTCATGTATCATATAATGGTGCAGGCGCTCCTTCATGTATCATATAATGGTGCAGGCGCTCCTTCATGTATCATATAATGGTGCAGGCGCTCCTTCATGTATCATACAATGGTGCAGGCGCTCCTTCATGTATCATATAATGGTGCAGGCGCTCCTTCATGTATCATATAATGGTGCAGGCGCTCCTTCATGTATCATATAATGGTGCAGGCGCTCCTTCATGTATCATATAATGGTGCAGGCGCTCCTTCATGTATCATATAATGGTGCAGGCGCTCCTTCATGTATGGATCCACCAAACCTCCAAGAAAGTCAATGTAATTCGCAAGGCATGCCCTCTCCTGGCAAAGCCAAGTATGAGACTGGCGCTTTTGAAGAACTTCTGGGCTGCGCTGCATGCTGAGTCATCTGAAGTTGCTGGATGTGGGCCTGGTCCCCCTCAGTTATCATCAACAGGTTCTGCAGCTTCCACACCTGCTTGTGGCCCAAGGATTCCATCATCCATACTTTCAGTGGATCAGAGCGTGGACGCTCCTGAGGGGGACCATTGCTGTTTTTTTCATGCTTGTTGGGCTGCAATGATGGAACGTATTTTGAAAGAAATGTCTTTTGATGACTGTCTTATCCAGCTAGCAGCTCCCATTGGCTCAAGTGCAGAAAGGAGCGTTCAAGACTCCAGTTGTGGCAGTTGTGAAGATGAGGGGAGCGCAGATGTGGCTCTTCTTCTATGTAAGAATTGGATCTCTGAGGCTCTCCATTGGAGGGCGTGGATTGTCGAAAGCTCTAAGGGACAGTCATCCGACCTGAAGGTGGACATCGACATGGATGAGGAGGCAAGACTTATGTTGAATAGCTTTGCACCTGGTCCTGCAATGGGCCTAGCCCTTACCATAACCGCTGTGCAAGCAAGAATGAGGGAAAGAGTGGAAATGGCCATCAGTACTATGGGAAAAGGTAGCCTGTGTGAGGATGTGTGTCTGAGTTGGATGTCTGTACATACAAAAAGAAGGGATGCAGCAATTGCTCTTGAGAAGGTATTTCTCATGATCAATTGTGAATCTTGGGACTTTGAAACAAGCTAGGTATATAGATATAAAATCCTGTAACAATAAGGTGAAAGGTCATTGGAATTTGGGACATGTGATGTTGGTACTGGCATACAATGCCTTGTGCATGTGTTAAGCCTGTGCCTCAAAATACTTGAGTATAATCATGTAAGCAGCAAGTATCGTATATCGTTATAACATTGAGGAACATGAGCCTCAAGGAGGGCTCCTCAAAGTGAGCCTTGGCATCGCTGAAACAACGACATGTACTGATTCAACCATATGCTCTTTATGCTGTAAATAGCATCGCTGTACAGTCATTTGCTTGCATATGTTTGTTAAAGAAATGGATGAAACGTCTTGGTTTCGGTGCTGTCCACGTAGATCTGACTAGGAGGCATTGACGTTGGGCCTTTTCATATGCTTTGGTAATTTTAAATATGGAGTAAGTATCTTGATAGTGTTATATACTTACCAGCATGTCCACTGGGCCGAGTGCTCCCAATGTACCTGCGCATGATGCCGCCCAGGCAGCATTTCATCAACATCAGCAAGATCAAGGTATTGCTCAAGGCCACAGTCAAAGTGCTGAATTCTTCTTGTCAAATTACAGACTCGGGAAGACATTAGGGGTTGGGTCATTTGGGAAGGTAATTTATGTTTGATATGTTGCGGAAAACTTCTTCGATTATTTGAGTCCAATATTACAAAGGTGAAAGTTGCTGAGCATGTTATGACGGGGCACAGAGTGGCAATTAAGATTTTGAATCGAAAGAAAATCCTGGCGATGGACATGGACGAAAAAGGTAACGATTTGTACCTCTGCCCCTCTGATTCTATCTCAACGGAAATTTGTTTGTTGCAGTTCGAAGAGAGATTAAGATCCTACGGCTCTTCATGCATCCTCATATCATCCGGTTGTATGAAGTAATAGAAACTCCCTCTGATATTTACGTGGTCATGGAGTACGTGAAGGTGGGTTTGAAATAGAAACCTAGCTGGCTTAGTTCATCAAGAAGCCATGTAAACCAGGTACCTACTGAATAAGAATTGATCATGAATTGGGCCTGATCAGCATATATATCTTCCCAATCAACATGACTTGCTTTATTCCGTCATCCCCACAAACATTATGGTCGGTTGGGCCTGTCCTCTATGTCATGATCCCTGCAGTCAGGAGAATTGTTCGATTACATTGTGGAAAAAGGACGGCTAATGGAAGAGGAGGCACGTCATTTCTTTCAGCAGATCATATCTGGAGTAGAGTACTGCCACCGCAACATGGTAGTGCACCGTGATCTCAAACCAGAGAACCTTCTATTGGACTCCAACAAAAGTGTCAAAATAGCAGACTTTGGACTTAGTAACATCATGCGGGATGGCCACTTTCTTAAGACTAGCTGCGGCAGTCCAAATTACGCAGCACCTGAAGTGAGTCCTTCCATAATGCTCACTCCATGGGTTAGCATTGAACACTCGTACTTGCAGCTTTGATCATAAATTATGATTTGGACTACTTCTCTCCTTCATTCTGGCTCCTAATGAAACTTTTGCCTAACCAGCTCTGAACATCAGATCATCTGCCTATTCAACCATTGTCATCTCATGGGTCACAGTGGCTGTGAATCTGTTCAGTCAGTGTTCCACTCTTGCAATGACCATGATCACTGTCAGTGAATTATCTCAACCTGCTGATCCCATTTTCTTCTAAGACTGTGATGAATTTGAATCCACCATTGATCTGCAGGTGATCTCTGGTAAACTTTATGCTGGCCCTGAAGTAGATGTCTGGAGTTGTGGTGTTATCTTATATGCACTCCTCTGTGGAAGCCTCCCATTTGATGATGAAAACATCCCAAACCTCTTCAAAAAGATTAAGGGAGGGATTTATAATCTACCCAGTCACTTGTCTCCAGGTCTGTGAGCAAGAATTTAAAGGCTATGTCATCCACCGTGAAGATTTGCAACACTAGTGTCTGATAGTTCTTACAGGTTGAAGAGATTCCATCAATGCAAGTTGATTACTAACGGATATTAATGCTTTTTGTCTTAAAAATTAATATGCACATCTCCACATTCCAGGGGCGCGTGACCTTATTCCACGCATGCTGTTGGTAGACCCTCTGAAACGAATCACCATCCCCGAGATACGGCAACACCCTTGGTTCACTCTTCACCTCCCTAGATATTTAGCAGTCATGCAGGTACAACATTAACAATCACCATTGTGATGTTTCAATCCTACCTCCCTGTCTCTTTAACTGCTACAGCACATTCTTGTTTCTGAATCCTGTTTTGTTGAAAGCTCAGTATTTTGTGCTCCTTGTAGCAGATACTTGGTTTTCACACGATACTTGGTGTCCCCTCAAAACATTGTCTTTTCAGGCTGAGGCAGTGGTGGGTGTTCCTCGAGTTGATGAAGAGATGCTCGTAGAGACTGCAAGGTTAGGATTTGATCGTGAGCTATTGATGGAGTCCATTCGCACACGTTCGCAGAACAAGGCCACCGTCACCTATTACTTACTCTGTGATAATAAGAGGCGGTTACCGAGCTCTGGGTATCTCAGGTGTGATCTGCTGTCCAAGTATGTATTTGTGCAAGTACATGGCTCAGGTGGAATATAGAGTTGATCTGAATAGACCCTGGCTGAGTCCATGTCCCCTCAAATGTGAAAACTCATAGCCATGAATATATGAAGTGTTAGGGACCTCATGACCATGAATATATGAAGTGTTAGGGACCTCATGACTATGAATGTATGAAGTGTTAGGGACCTCATGACTATGAATGTATGAAGTGTTAGGGACCTCATGACCATGAATATATGAAGTGTTAGGGACCTCATGACTATGAATGTATGAAGTGTTAGGGACCTCATGACCATGAGCGTTTTGAGTAGTGATTACGAGTGGGAATGAGTGAGGATCAAAATTTGACGATGGACCCTCTGCATGTCCCGTAAACCTTCACTTGTAATATCCATTTTTTATGGATTCTTGCTTGGAAATATGTTTCCTTTACTTGGAAATGTTATTACTCGGTCCGTCAGGGATACTGTATAGGGCATCAAATGCTCATAGTGATGTAAGAGGGCCCTGATGCCATTCTCTCTTCACACAACTCTCAAGTAGGTCCGAGCTGAGTGAGGGATTGCCCCCTCAACAGCTACCTCCACCAGGAGCCAGTGCAGCCTTGCAATCTAGCAATGTACCTCAGCAGCGCCTACTAGCTGAGAGGAAGTGGCGGTTGGGAATACATGGTCGAGGCCACCCCTCCACACTAATAGCTGAGCTTCACAGAGTGCTGCAAAGCCAAGGTATTGCCTGGAAGAAGACAGCACCTTACAATCTGAAGTGCCGGAAAGTTGTGAAAGTGCCAAGGGCCAAGACCAGCATGTCAGGTAAGGTTGCACATTGTTTTTTCAGCATGTTAAGCTTAGAGCTGAATCTGTTACCAAGCAGAAACAGCATTATGATAACAGGCCAGTAGCACTGAAGACTTACGATGTTAAAGCTTTTTAAATATCTTCTCTATATCTAAATCATCAGAAGCATTTTGCTGCAGATGATGATGATGATGATGATGATGACCAGTTAGTGGGTGATAGCCATATGGATATGGGCCATGAAAGAAATGTAGAAAGTCCTGTCCCTTCACCTCAGACACAGCAAAGTAACACAGTGGAGACTGTTGACAGTGACGTGGCAGCAGACGAGATGGTCCTGAAGTTTGAATGCCAAATGTACAAATCAAGGGACGATGAGTACTTGGTGGACATCCAAGTAAGTGCCATCGGAGCTAATGTCTTACCCAATGAAATGTATTTGAGTGTTTACGCCACAATTGAGACTTACAAGATCATTTGAATGCCTGCGCAGAGGTTATCTGGAGACATCTTCATTTTTATGGACGTGGTCACTAAGCTTATTTTGGAGATGAGAGTTTAAAATAAACAGCTTAGATCGAAAACAGTCCTGATTACTGTATCACACCTTTGCCTTTGCATACGTCCAGTGTGAATCGTATGGAAGTTGAAAATAGAGCGACAGTCTCCGTAAAAGCAGTGTAAGACATATTTTTTATCGTTGTATAGAATTTAATATCTTGATGGTAGCATGGTCAGGCTGCTTCACGTTAATTTTATTACAATTCAGCGGATTATTGTGCTTGATCAGATACAGTAAAGGAAAACCCCCTCTGAGATGGCTTAGAAAATCTTCCTTATATTTGTTAATATGTGCCTTACTGTTAACGTTCCTCGAGATTTACGTAACATGGAGTGTGAAAACCTCTGAGAGTATTCCTAGCGGTCACCCTTATGAAGCAGCAGGCAACAGATGGGATTTGATGGATTGCATAAACCAAAATCAAGACAGCTACAGGGTACGCTCGTAAAAACCAAGACAAAATATGTAGTCTAAGAAATAAGCTAGATTTGAAGTATTGAGGGTTTACGTGGTACCTTCTCCTATGGTGGAGGACATAGGCAGAGGCTTCTGAATTCTGTTACAAGCAGCTGAATCAGCAGGCATCGTCTCCCACACAGCTGTTAATGTGTAAGCTTGACCCTCTCCTCTCCCACAGGCAACCACTTGGGATTCCGCAATGAGTCAACGTTCAGCACCACTTATGGTGGTTGGAGTGTGGTGGTCAGCCAAGCAAGCCTCTGTACCCTTAACTGTCACTACACAGATGTCCGCAGCTCGATTATGGCAACTGAAAGCGTTGTGCATGCAGTACCCCGGCCCGGTCAGCGCCGTACTGTATGTTGGGTCCTCTAAAGGCAGAGTGTTGCATGAAAATGGTGAGCTCCTTACAGCAAGACGTGCATGCCATTTATTTACACCATCTCCTAGATGGGGTGCCCTTAAATGGTGGGTACCTTCAAAAAAGACAATCTTAAGACACTGAGTCACATGCTTCTTTATTCAGGGTGCTCCCAGGTAAGCATGGCACCCTTACTGCCTGTAGACATCACTTAGAGTTGAAATCACTATAACCCAATTTCCTCACATCTTCTACTTACTCAAGGTACTCAGTGCTCCAATATGTATTTTGAATTAATTCATCTCTCTGGGCGCCCTGCATTTATCCACACTTGTGCTCCTGTCTGTGCAAAGGGTTACTCAGCATTATGGTGCGACAAGCAGAGTCTCTCTTCAACGCAATGGAGATTGCCGGTCGTTGCAAATTGGACCTTATGCTTGTGCGGGAAGTGTTTGAGCATAAAGAGGCCAAGATTTGGTATCCTGTGAGGGGCTCCTGCCTGTTTTGTCCACGTCCATCTTACTCAACATACCCAGCCTTGACTTATTGTACAAATGAAATGCTTGCTCCACCAGCCAACGAGGCAAATACACTCAATAATCTCTGATCAGCTCTAAAATGCTCTCTCATCAGCTACATTGAGTCACATGTACCTGCTGTCATCAGCTACATTGAGTCACATGTACCTGCTGTCATCAGCTACATTGAGGCACATGTACTGCTATCATCAGCTACATTGAGTCACATGTACCTGCTATCATCAGCTACATTGAGTCACATGAACCTGCTGTCATCAGCTACATTGAGTCACATGTACCTGCTGTCATCAGCTACATTGAGGCACATGTACTGCTATCATCAGCTAGCTACAATGAGGCACATAAAGCTGTGTGAGGTCACAGACTAATGAGGGTCATTGTAAGTAGCCTGAGACTAAACGCTTTCTCTTTCCTGTAGGTCAATCAACTTAGGAATTATGCCCGCTTACAGGTAAGTCTTTGATGTAAATTTAGCTAGTAGTACCACATTTAGTTATGCGTGTGTTGCCTAGGCATGAATTGAATTGAATGTCATGCTGACGGGCAATCTAAGGCTTGACTCCTCGATGACATATCCTGTCAATATACAGGCCCGTACACCCCTCATTGGCATCATAGATGCTGATCTTCTTGTGTCGCCTACCTTGGTGAAACAACTGATCAAGAGAGACGTGCAAAAGCAATACTTGCGCCAGCTCTCCCAATTGTCTGAGAAGTGAGATGAGTCCTTTGCTGGTTGTGATGTCATGTGGTGGATGTGTGAAGTCATTTGCTGGTTGTGATGTCACATGATGGTGGATGTGTTTAGTCCTCTGCTTGTTGTGATATCAGAGAATTGAAAGGGTTTTCTGTCACTTTTTCTTTACAAAAATGTGTGTTTCCATGTAGGGTTGTGTATGTCTTGCCAGCCTTTCAGACGCCTGCTCACCAGCATCGGGAGGAGGCCACGTTGGTCGCAGACCGTGCGGTCAGCCTGCAGAAGGATCAACTAAAGTCGTGGTATGAACAAGGTTATGTAGTGCCTTTTGATCCAGGGAAGCCAGGGCATGCTGCAACTAATTATTCCAGGTGAAGTACGAGTCAGAGATTGATAGGTAATGATCTATCGTAAATCGCGAGTCATGTATTTCATAAGACCAAGGTCAGAGGTGAGCAAATTGATAAGGAGCAGCCTGTGAATGATGAAGGGAAGCCTGAAGATGCTATGTGGTTTGCTCTGTGCAGGTGGTTTAAAACAGCCTCGTCATATGAAGTTGGTTATGAGAGTCGCTATGAGCCCTGGGTCATGTGTGACAGAAGGAGTGTCCCGTGGCATGATCACATTTTCAAGGTGTACCTGACAGGCCCTATACGAGTCCCTCTCTTAAGCCTTTCCTTCAAGTTATACTTGTTTTCATTTTATAGTTATATTGATAAGACCTCCTTTAATAAGGCCCCTTATTAGATTGAGTTACATGTGCTGCAGCTTTGACTACTGTTGGTTTTTCCACTTAGCTTTTGAAGCTCATCCTTCTGATGTTGAGATCATATCAGTCAAGATAGAGTTTCTGTACTAATGAGGGGCTGTTGCCTCAGAATGCTCACAAGAAATTCAGGCAATCTCTTTTGAGCTTTGTGTGGTACGTTGTAGGGGTATGGCCTCAACAAAATTATGCACTTGGAGCACATGAACAGCACAGGTTACAAGTGAGTAAGGGTATTTTGAATCAGGACCTTGGGGTAAAGTTTGGCGAGCTTAATACAATATTCAGGCGGTAGACTTGGTCAATAGCAATGTGATATCTTCTAATGCTCGAGGTATACAAAATGAAATATGTTGCAAGAGTTCAAGAGTGTGAATTGCCTGCATTTTAAAACGTGATGAATTATCATGTTGGTTAATTTTTATTAACAGATTTATGGTTGAACCCACCACCTTTCTCATACACCGAGCACACCGATCAACGCATGCAAAGAACCTTGTTATCTCTGCTAAAAAACGTCAGAAAATAGCATATCTGCCCGCCCAGCCTGCAGTCCCTACTGATGCTTCTGTGCTACCTTCTTTGGGCAAAGTCAGAGAGATCCATCAAAGTTTTACAGTGTTGCAAACACAGAGGGATGTTGACGATAGAAAGGAGCTGAGTTTGGTCAATCAGGCCCAGGGCGAAGAGGAAGGGAGTTTTGGTGGTGAGGAGGAAGATGAAGTTGGACCAGAAGAGGTGGAGGAGCATTCAGTTGCAGCAGCAGCTGTTGATGAAAGTAAAGGAAGGTCACTCCTAAATGATGAAGATGGAAAAGAAGAATCTACTTATGCCTACACCCAAAGGCTTGGAGCTATGGTGAGTGCTAGTATGAGCATGACCAACATACAGCCATGGTGAGTGATAGCAAGAGCATAATGACAAACACAGAGCCATATTGGGTGTTCTTGAGCATGACCCACTTGTCCCTTGATGTGATGCGAGTGTACTTGTACATTAAAAAGGAGCAAATGAAGAGTGTTTCTCCTCATTTCTTAATCGAAGGCACGACGTAGAATGGCCGCAGGGACATATGAACCACATGTGGATGCAGCTGTTAGGGCTTGCTTGGAGCGACTGCCATGGTGGCGTATTTCTGCAGTCTGAGAAAGTATTCAAGAGTTTGGTAGAACCAAGGATTTATCATGAAAGATGCAGAGTTTGGTAGAACCAAGGATTTATCATGAAAGGCCTAACTACGTTTTTTTCAAAAGGCAAAAATACTGTGTTTCCATTCTTGTAACAATCTGCCTTCAATTTTAGGAACAGGTAATAAAAGATGATGGGGCAAGATGTCTCTTCAAGAGTAGAATGACGACAACGAGTTCAAAAAGCAGCATGAATCTTATCATGTCTGAGAAAGTCGTTGTGCAAAGTTCCAAAATTTACAACCTCGCTTAGAATCAGCCAGGATATATCTAGGTTGTCTAACAACTCTGAACTTGAATGAAATAACATTTCTACTTCTTGCCATGTTAACAGTTTGGTGAGACTGTATGTTGTCTTCAGCATTGGATCATCAGTTCTCCATGAGCTGTTCATAAAAAGTAATATAGGGTGACCTGACGTTTCAGCGTCAATATCAACAGGGTTCAACTCCATTATGTCCACAGGACAAGCCCTGATAGTCATCACAGATTAAATGCCAACATCTTCAGTGTTTAGGGTTTAGGTCTTATAAGGACCAGGCATTCCACCATGACAGCCTTGACAGACAGTATTCTGTTGCAGGATCAACAACAGGGCGAAACAGCCCACTATCCATATCGCGCTTCGCGCTTTCCCAAAGAAGCTTCGAATGCCCGTAAACGGTGTCTAGGGGCAGTTGCCTCTTCAGCCTTGTGGCCTTGTCGTACACTTTCTTGTCCATAAGAAGCTGGGTCCTGCGCACCATCACCAAAACAAAGCAAGAACACGGTGTAAGGGAAGGGTAGAGGAAGCAGGCAGCAACAAGCTCCCACATGAACTTACATGGTACATTGCCTATAAGTCATCCTGACCAGCCTGTGTAACAGAGCATAGTAAGAGAGGGGTCACACACCTTGCAGCAGTGATCTCGTGTGCTCTGTGAATGATGAATGCAGAGGGATGGACCACAAACTTGAACCCGGAGGCGTTAACATGGGCAACATGCACAATCTTGTTTTGACCATAACCCCTAAATCGGACGTCATGCCAGGGAACTGCTTTTCTGTTGACCACCATCCATGGCTCATACCTGCGAACAGAGTACAGTTAACTTTTGATACCTGAGCAACATTTCAAGCAAAACCTCAACAAAACAATTTAATCATTGAAAGTTGTGGAGGAGGTGTGGAGACGATGCAAGTAGCTGAAAAGTGAGACAGGAGGGCGATGCAGGTAGCTGAATGGTGAGACAGGACTAGGGTGATGCATGTAGCTGAATGGTAAGCTAGGAGGGTGGTACAGGTAGCTGAGTACAGTTCCAAATGCTGTTTTTTAGACAGCTGCCTTGGCAGAGACTCACTAAACAGAGCTGCCTTGTTCTAGGGACAATGAGGAGAGTTCAAGGCTCACCGGGCAGAGTATGAAACTTCGTACTGCTTTTCTGTGCTATACCACTCTTTGTAATTTGTGGTGTTGTGACCCTGACAAGAGATTAAAGAGATCACACACTTAGAGGGCAAGGACTGGTTAATTTCTTATTGGGACAGAGAGTGGTTGAACAAAATAAGAAGACATATGGGAGAGGTATGAAGGCTCCTGTAACTCCACATACTCCACATATGGGAGAGGTATGAAGGCTCCTGTAACTCCTCACACTCTTCACACATTTGTCACCACCAAACAACGATGGGTAAAGCCCTTGCACGTAGTTTCAGCACATTTTGCAGATCATGTCTGATTTTAAACCCTTAATCAAAATTAGTTTACAAAACTTTGAAGCAGCAAGGACCTCAACATGCACTCAGGTAGCATGCAACTCAACATGCACTCAGGTAGCATGCAACTCACCAATGAGAATCTGCGTGCATCAAATGGTGCGATGACCCTTGAGGCAACGCTCCTCACTAAGAAGGTCTTTGACTGCCTGACGAGCTTGTCTGCTTGGTCCGCTGCCTCTTGCATGGTACCATACGTCTCAAAGGCTGGTATCACATACACTGTGTTCTTGCGGCATGTATCTATCATGATGGCTGACACCTCTGGCACTAGCATGCTCTTCGTGAGCTTGGATGACACCAACATGTCCACATCCATTAGACCTATGAGCTCAGTCCTCGCTTGTAGCCTAGCCAGGTTCCGGAGCTGGTTGACAGGATACAGGAGGATGGCCTGTTTGTCAGTGTACAGCTCATACACCAGAATGATGTCCAGTTGGCATGCTGGTTCCTTCTCAGACGCTGCATGGAAGTCCAAGATGCTCCTGACAGCCTTCTTCACCGTCTGCTCGTTGCGCAGGGAGAGTGGGCCTACTTGCGACTGTTGAATGGATAGGTGCACAGCTGCCGATAGGGGTCCAGGCCAGCTCTTGCACTGTGCCCAGAGCTGTGTCAACCGATTGACAGAAAGCTGTGTGACCACTGTCAGTGGAATCTGCTGAGGTTTTGCAGACCACCAAACCCCAGCAGCTCGAAAAGAGGCTGGAACATCAGCCATGGCATTCTCCCAGGTTGTGCCCTGTTGCGGAGAATGCTTGTCATTTATACACTGCACGAGTTGTTCAGGTTCTGCTGCAGTGTTGAACAATCCAGCATTAGAGGGGCAGAACAGGGAAGAAAACAGGACAGCCGTCAGACAAAGGACAGCAGTTGCCTGAGATGGAGATGCTGAGGAACAGAGCTGCATTTATTGACTTGTAATCATTTCTAACATTGCTTAGGTAGCTCCATCAACAGAAGACACTTACAATCTGAGGTCGAACAACCTGAGAAATATATGGGTAATGTAAGAAAGGAAAGTTATAACGAAGTATAGCAGTCGAAAGGAATTACCTCAATGTGTATATTTTCGCATTAATCTCTTAACTTGTATCTTCTTAATTCCGTTGATACAAGACAGTCGCAGCGTATGAATGTAACTTTTTAAAGCTTGCTACAGTGGAAAATTTAAACTAGTTTGTTCTGCAGTTGATGTACTTGCCCAGATCGTCAGATGTACGAAATTCATTTCAAACTAGACTACCAGATGCTAGTAATGACCTTTTCTCTCCTAGCATTTAATAACTAATTTTAGGCCGAGAGTAGTAAATAGCAGCAACTAAACTGATGGGGCTCTTCAGAACACATTCCCTATTTCTAGCAATTATCTCATTATGTATGATTTTAGCTGAGGGAATGTACAAGCCCTCAGTGGCTATAATAGACGAAAAGGTGACATTCTTGCTGGGATAAACGTTGCCTGATTCGCTGTTGCAAAACGGAAGAAACTAACACTGACGTCGACAGGCATTTCACTTGGAAGTCGTTGGCGGCCTCTTGAATGCTCTTGCTTCTTATTCTGAAAGCACCACTGTATACCTTCACCCTCTAAATTTCCCAGTAAGCTTTGTTGATTGTACAAAAGCACAGTTTTTGAACAATGCGTTCATAGCACAAAGCGCACTTCCCTGTACTAAGTGCTGTGCATTAATGGTTTGTTTTTGAAATTGAGAATTGTTATAGCAGAGCATTAGCCTGGATGATTAAAGCAATGTTTTTCCATTTCTGTACTGGAAATACCAGGATCGTCCAGTGGATTTTGGGTTTGTTGACATCATTTTGAGAGCCAAGGCACAGCTGCGAGGTCTTCCTGTATTGTCAATGCCGCATCACGATGTCTTAATCTTTGTAAGCCCAGAGTACAGGATAGACTATGTTAGAGAGTTCATAGACAAGTCCAAGCCAAGAGCAGTCATCGCTATGATACACAATGGGGATGCGGAGAGCATCCTGCAAATGAAGACCTTACATCCCAACCTCCACATATTCACACTATCGCCACATGTTGCAAAGTAAGAATGCTGACTCGTGCTTGGTTCCTGCATTATGCTCAATGTTGCAAGTGTTCATGAAGTGCTGCTTAGCACAGGCGCTGTCTTTTGTCATACCGTGAGGTTTTATTGTAGTTTACATTTATTGCTCCTCTATTCTCCATAACAAAGATTTGCGGGAGAGCGCCTGGACATGAAACTGGATTGGATGCTTCCTCTGGCTGGCCATGTTCCTTCAAAGCCTTGCGCAGATGTTCAGCTTATGAAGGGATGCATATCTGGATTTGCAATTCAAGGCAACATGGACAGTCGACGACGCAATTACACTCTGATTTGGAACCAGCTGGATGTGAGGCTGAATGCATCAGATGCCCTTAAAAACGATGATCGCTTCCTCATTAACGTAGTTGGTTCAGGTAAATGTGAAAAACATTATGAAGCGAGCATTCGTGCTAGGCTTTGCTGATGACATGATCTTTAACAAACTAGACTCTTCTACTAAAGAATGCACCTGCATTATTACGCTCATTCTACATGCCTCTTCCCCCAAGGCTCTCCTTCCAAATTGGAAGTCCCAGTAAGACTCGAGCATCGAGTGCGGCCTCATGTCAACCTGCGATTCGATGACTTCTATGACTTGATATATCACAACTTTGCCCTGATCCCTACTATCGCTTCTGAGAATTACTATGACCGCAAATTCAGCTCCACGGTAAGCACTTTGGAGACAGTCCGTTACTTAAGCTACATAGCTACTATGGACTGGAAACTCAAGCTAATGAGAATGTAGCTAAACTTTTGTTGATGATGCACTGTTATTGCGATGGCTCTGGTTTATTAAAAACCACTTGTGACAAAGACTTTTTTTGCTGCAGGTCATTACTTCACTTGTCACTGGGGTCCCCATCATAGTGCAAGAAAGGTTCCTGAAGTCCTACACCTTTCTGACCCCAAGCACTGTCGTATTACAATCTGACGAGGAGGAGATCATGGACGTGGGTATCAGGGTTCTCAACACCCCAGCTGAAAAAATGTCAGAGCTGCGTGGCAATGTCAATCATCTGCGGGAGCAGCTGAATCAAAGAGCTACTAGTCAGCTCAAATCCGTGATAGATTCAACAAAGAAGAAGCTTGACCTAGGCACTTTGCCCCGTAACTGAAGCAAATTTGAAAGAAACATATGATTTCTGAAGAAATGGCCCTGTACATACTGAGTGTCTCTGTACCATGCATGAAACTCACATCATAAATCTCTCCAAATCCTTCAACATGTACCTAACAGATTGCAACTATATTCAATTTATGATGTTGAGAATGTTTTGTCTGTAAGCCACATTACTGGATGAACCTTCACACTCGGCTCAGAGGACTGATCGTTTTTCCACTACCAAGATAGATATGTCATCTTGAGACCGCAGAGTTAGAGCTTGGTTCAATAAAATGTCAGCAATGAGCTCAGCATTGGTTGAGCTGGGATCCTCGCTGTAAGCCTGCAATGAATTAAAGATTAGCAACTCAGCTACCAGCTAAACTCAAACGACATCAACCCTGCCTAGCAATCACAACGAACATGTTAAGGTGTGTCTCTAATAAAACATCAATAGCTCACCTTGATAACCAGACTTGCTGCTCTTTCCTCAGAGAGAACATCCCACAATCCATCGCTGGCCACAATTAAGAAGCCGACGTGTGTAGATGGAAACTCTGTTACTAAGCTCACATGAGGTTCAGCTATGAATCCCAAGTCTTCCTCCTTTAAAAACCTGCGTTCACACAGCAGGATTAAAACCACAATTTTCCAAGATACTGCCTCTAAGAACTTGATGTCACTATTCAAAGATGGTGGAAGTCCCGACCATCACCTTCAAGCCAAGGAATGTCATCTTTATGCAATGTCTTGGTCAGGGCCTTTGCTCACATGGATTGAAAACTAGACTACTGAACAGTCACTCGCCTGTCACCAAGCATTCTGGAGATGTTGAGTCCATACAGTCTTCTCTTCACCGTCAAACCACGCTCCTGAAGCCTCTCTCGCTCAGCATAACTATTGGCAATCCGGTGGTCTGCAGTCAGTTGAGTCCAACTACCAGAGGTAACATCTACAGCTATAGCACTGGAATCTCCAACATTGGCAGCCTGTCAGATGCAGGCCACAGTTGAATAGAACATGTAAATGCAAGACCTTCAGAGAGATAAGAGAGGATGTGGTGAGTGTTAAGGGTGTGTTAGTCCTTGGACTATTTCTTAAGCAGAAAACATGAAAAAAACATTCGTATAGTCACACTTGAGCCAAAGAATTACAATTATTGAGATATGCTGTAATTGCTAGTAACAATTTTGACATTGGAGCTGTCTCATCTCCTTTGCTCTTCATCTTTTGCAAATCATCCAAGGCAAGAGCTGAATCATCATATGTGGTTTTGATCTAACAGATGTGCACAACAAGCAACCCTTGGCTTAATTATAAGACTTTCATATATCGTCACAACACGCGTCACATCAACTCGTGTACACTGAACAGACCCCTCATACCTGAATCAAGAAGTGTGACTCAGGTTGCTTCTGCATGAGCACAACTGTGGCAGTACAGCCGTCATCTGAAGTGATGCTTGAGTCAGCATCCAAAAACACTTCCTTCAATGCCTGGGCTTGTTCATCTTGGGTCCTACCAGTGATGATGGCTCCAGAAACAGGGTCCTGCATTGAAATCAGTCGCAACATGTCGATGATGAATCCAGAATCAGCTCTTAGCCATTGAGAATCAGTCACACACAGACAGCAGCTTAGTAGAATGTAACAATGGCCAGGTGAGAAGACGTTTTAAGAGAAAGGTTATCACGTTCACATATTTATTCACATTAGACAAATTAATCAAGAGAATTAACATTTTGGCACTCAGCAATTTGAAACGCATTTCACTAAATGCAATCCTTGTAAGGATCCAAACCTGAAATTTCCTAGCCAGCAAGTCAGGTACTAGAGATTTAGCGTGCAGGGCTGCTTGGATGCCACTGTGACCATCGAAGATGCAGAAGAGTGCCGCCTCAGACCCCAATGAATCAAAAGGGCACATGTGCAAAACTACATCCTCCATGTCCTTCCCATGTCTCATGTGCTCAGTACCCAAGCGCTGGTGCACCGCCAAGCGCAAGCCTTGAGAGGGAAATTCTTGGACTGTTTGTAGCGGAGGCAGCTTGGTAACAGTGTAGGACTGTAGAGAGCTGGTATGACTACTACCTGAATGCTTGATGCCTCTAGGACCCCACGTTGCTGTACAAATCAAGCAATAAGAAAGGACATATTTACACAGCATTGTGTACATAGCATGTGATCCACATCTCTAATCTCTGACCATCCAATACAGAAACAAGAATCTGATCATGGCTTCAACAGCTGCTAGATAATACATATGTAGCACTCACACGAGTGCAAGCATAGTAACTCTTGTACGAGATAAGAATACACAGGTAGCTCTCACACGAGTGCAAGCATAGTAACTCTTGTACGAGATAAGAATACACAGGTAGCTCGCACACGAGTGCAAGCATAGTAACTCTTGTACGAGATAAGAATACACAGGTAGCTCTCACACGAGTGCAAGCATAGTAACTCTTGTACGAGATAAGAATACACAGGTATCTCTCACACGAGTGCAAGCATAGTAACTCTTGTACGAGATAAGAATACACAGGTAGCTCTCACACGAGTGCAAGCATAGTAACTCTTGTACGAGATAAGAATGCACAGGCCTAACTTCCATGTTGGCAATGACAACATGCAGTCTCTCGAGGGCAATGGCCACACTTAACTCCTAAATGTGCATTGATCCTCAATCAGTAATTTATAAGATCCAAACCCTTACCGGATGGAGTCTTTCTTTTAGCCATGGGCTCAGCCATCACATCTTCAATGCTGACCTTGACCCTTGTCACCTCTCCTAACTGAAGCAGGTCACCATTGCTCAGGCTATGTCGTGGACCAGGCTTGCGATCGTTGGAACTCACAGATTTTCCGTTAAGGTTAGTGCCATTCAAGCTTCCAGCATCCATCTGCATCAAATTAATAATCCATCATCGTGGATTTTGATGAAAATGCAAGCTCATCCAAGTACCAGGTATCACATAGCAAGAGTCAAGCATGAGCCGGCTGATGTCAAGTGCATGAGCCGGCTGATGTCAAGTGCATGAGCCGGCTGATGTCAAGTGCATGAGCCGGCTGATGTCAAGTGCATGAGCCGGCTGATGTCAAGTGCATGAGCCGGCTGATGTCAAGTGCATGAGCCGGCTGATGTCAAGTGCATGAGCAGGCTGATGTCAAGTGCATGAGCAGGCTGATGTCAAGTGCATGAGCAGGCTGATGTCAAGTGCATGAGCAGGCTGATGTCAAGTGCATGAGCAGGCTGATGTCAAGTGCATGAGCAGGCTGATGTCAAGTGCATGAGCAGGCTGATGTCAAGTGCATGAGCAGGCCTTACTAGTTGCCAGCATTCAGCTTGATCATCATACGAGATGACGGCATGACGACTTGAGATCTCCTGATCCATGATCGGCAGCAAGCAAGTTGGCAGCCTTCCAATCACAACCTGGAGAGGCAGCAATACGGTGACTGAGATAACTAAAGAGATCACCAGCATCTCTTCAAGGCCACAGATAGTACTATGACATTCA
>BEGY01000098.1:25180-39074 GCA_002335675.1 Chlamydomonas eustigma | reverse complement strand
AGCGGCTGATGTCAAGTGCATGAGCAGGCTGATGTCAAGTGCATGAGCAGGCTGATGTCAAGTGCATGAGCAGGCTGATGTCAAGTGCATGAGCAGGCTGATGTCAAGTGCATGAGCAGGCTGATGTCAAGTGCATGAGCAGGCTGATGTCAAGTGCATGAGCAGGCTGATGTCAAGTGCATGAGCAGGCTGATGTCAAGTGCATGAGCAGGCTGATGTCAAGTGCATGAGCAGGCCTTACTAGTTGCCAGCATTCAGCTTGATCATCATACGAGATGACGGCATGACGACTTGAGATCTCCTGATCCATGATCGGCAGCAAGCAAGTTGGCAGCCTTCCAATCACAACCTGGAGAGGCAGCAATACGGTGACTGAGATAACTAAAGAGATCACCAGCATCTCTTCAAGGCCACAGATAGTACTATGACATTCACTTTTAACTTTTAAAACGACAGATTTCACACCTCTACATCATCATTCCCAACAATGAGCATTTTCCCCTTTGCTGGACCAGAAATAACTTCTAGCTGCAAACTAGGTCTATGAATAGAGGATTCAGGATGATCTTCTTGAGCCTCTTTCAGACTTGAATCAGCCCCTTCATCAGCTGTTGTGATTGGCTTCTGGATTACAAATTTTGGAGGACCAAACTCTTTGTCCAAAAGAGCTTTGAGACTACTGGAACTGGACTCCTCTTTTTTTGGAACCTGGTACATGCAGTACTGGATTAGGGCTATCAATCTTCTTTGTGCACAGTCCTGTGCACCTCATCTTAAGTGAACAGCTTTGATAGCGTACCGAGAACTTTGGTGGACCTAACTCTGTATCCAGCAGCACTTGAAGAAACTCAGTGTCAACTGGCTGTGGGGTGACATGCAAATGTGCACACTGAGGGAGAGGCTGAGGCTGCACAGCTGCCACATTTGCTTCAAGAGCTGAGAAGGCGATGTCCGATCTGTCATCAGCCGCGACGTCAGACACAATGTCATGAGACCCAGCACGCAGATCTACACCATTATCTCCCTCCAGAGCTTCATCTTGGTTCACTGCTGACGAGAATGCAAGTTCGTCCGATAACAAAGGCTCCTTGACTGTAGTTGGGATCTCAACCTGAAATATGTGGATAAATGATATTTCATAAGGATTCAAGCAAACTCTTTCAACTTAATGTATGAGGGTGAGCTGGAATGTTTGACAAACCTTCACTTTCTTCCTAGTCCGACGACAGAACCATACAAGATTTATGATGCATATGGCAGCTGCAGCAGCTGCAACCCAGACAGTGCGAACGTTGAATGCCATTGAGAACCCTACATTAAAAGCTGGACACAATAGATGGTTTACATACAAGAAAATATTCATATAGTTTTTCCAATGCATATCTTCGTCTGGTCTCGGGATCTGACGTACACCATTCCTGCAACACGAACTTCAAATGTCATCTTGCATCACTGGGTTATTCCGATACAGTTAAGGCCCAGATGCTGACAAGATCTTTTAAGGCTGGCCCATCTCATCATTCCCTTGAGGTTTCATGTCGACAGAGTAGGAGGGCCCGGTCTCAGTCTTGCTTTGCAAGTGCGGATATTGTTGTTGAGGATCGAAGACATGTTACTGCAGATGGGCAGGGGTTGGAGCTTCTCCTAGCTAGACAAAATGAGGTAAGGCATGAGATGCAACCAGTGTTCCCCTCAGGCAGGCGCACATGCACCACTCAAGTTTCTGACATCTTTTGAATATCTAAATAAATGAAATTACAGTGGAATGCCAGTGAACATGATAGGGAACTCCTGAAAGCGCGAACATGTTAGCAACTTTTGGTGCTTGTGTGATTGCAGGACTCTGGGAACCCGCCTATCTTGTTCATCCACGGCAGTTACCATGGCGCCTGGTGTTGGAGGGAAAAATTCTTGCCTTATTTTGCATCAAAAGGGTACAATTCTTACGCCTTATCTCTCAGGGGTCAGGGCAGGAGCGTAAGTGGAGTTACGAGTATATTTCTACTCAGTCTCTGTGAAGGGATATGATCTCAATCTCTCAGAACTTATCACTGATGTTGCAGGATATTGTTGTTGACCAGCTGGTGGCAGGGACTTTGGACACGCATGCTCAGGTACTTAGGTAAACCTGTCAGTGACAGTAAAAAACATTCATGCGCATTCTGAGCTTCATTCAATACCTGTCTTCTGATGTAGATTGTGTTGTTACCTAATAGTTGCAATCAGCCCTAAAATGAAATCAGCTCAAATGCCATCACTCATAAGTCACATGTCATCACTCTGTCCTGCCGTCAGGACATAGCAGACCTTGTTGCGATGTTCCCGCGTCCCCCAGTTGTTATTGCTCATTCTTTTGGAGGACTGATCCTGCAGAAGTAAGTGTTCAAAGTGCGATCATGCCTCGGACGATAAATTAAGGAGAATGAACTGTTGTAGTGACCAACATCTTCTTAGTTGTTGCCTGCTGTGAAATGCGCAGATACTTGTTAGGTGTGCATAATTCCAGGGGTGTGGAACTACCACCCTTAGCAGGGGCAGCTTTTCTTAGCAGTGTACCTCCATCAGGTGTGAAATTGACATGCTGCTGAAGAATCTCCTCAGCAATAGATTCGGGCATTGTCCTTTCAGACAATGAACTGGAGATTGATCCATGAGATCCATTTCTCTTATGAGTCCTCAGGAAACAAAAATCTGGTGTGGCGCTTTTTAAGGAAAGACTTGCTGCTTTCATTGAGAGTTACATATGGATTCATAGCTAAGACAGTGAGTCTTTGGCACTAAAACAACTCTCAGGGTATCAAGTCACATCTGTCCTTGCCTGCATGTTTGTTGGTACCTCCCTGATAACTCTACATGTGAGCGTTTGTTTCTTGCCCCCATTGCTGTTCAAACTCATTTTAAACAGGCAGTGCTTCTCATCATCCCTGAGGGATTTTAATGTTTTAAGGACCTTGCCCTAACCTTACTTGCAGTTTACAAAGGATGCAAATGCTTGCAGAGAGCTCTTCTTTTCACGAGACTTGCCAGAGACAGACCTGTTGAGGTGAACTGCGCTAGTCAAGATTGCATATATATATTTGTAGAGCTTTTGTGGCTGCATTTCCTTTGCATGTATATGTGCATTATGCCTGATCTATAAGCATGGAGCATTGATCACAGACCTCCTACAACATTTCATTGCTTAAATTGCGAGTAATGATGCTCAAGCTCGACTAGGAGCATGCATTGTTACGGTTGTGGCACGTGTTAGCACAGAGATTGTTAAGAACATTAGTAAGAACAACTATCCTAAACCCTAAGCACCTAAGGCCATCCTTGTCCTAAGCACCTAAGGCCATCCTTGTCCTACGCACCTAAGGCAATCCTTGTCCTATGCACCTAAGGCCATCCTTGTCCTATGCACCTAAGGCAATCCTTGTCCTATGCATCTAAGGCCATCCTTGTCCTACGCACCTAAGGCAATCCTTGTCCTATGCACCTAAGGCCATCCTTGTCCTATGAACCTAAGGCCATCCTTGTCCTATGAACCTAAGGCAATCCTTGTCCTATGCACCTAAGGCAATCCTTGTCCTATGCACCTAAGGCAATCCTTGTCCCCTTTACTTGTTCATTATCAATCAAGATACTTCCTGTGCTCAGTTTGTGTAATGCCACTTCCATTGTCAGGTACCAGAACGAGTTGTCCAAATGCAGCCCTGTGAGGCTGATGGATCTGCAAGATGTCAATAAGCAGGTCCCTCTTTCAAAGCCAGAGGGCGAACTCCCCCCCATTTTTGTGCTCGGAGGGAAAAACGATGTAGTTGTAGATGAAGAGGTGAGCTGATGAAGTTTGGAGAACAATGCTGTGGCTGTGTGTGTAGTGACTGAGACCATGTGCTGTGGCGTTAATGGCATTAGGATTAAGCAAAGTTGGGACAGCAAAGGTGGTGAATTCATTAACAAATCGTTGTAAAGATAATTAGATCATTGGTTGTGATGTCTGTTAATCTGCTTTCAGGCCATTCAAGAGACAGCAAAGCAGTTTGCTGTTGATCCTATTATTGTGGATGATGTCGCACATGACTGTATGCTGGACACACGCTGGGAGGAAGTAGCACGTAGACTAGAAAACTGGCTGCAGAACATACCGTGACATTGATATGGATATTCCTCCCTCCTGCAAGTCTGATTAAAGCATTTATAAACCTAACTCTTTAAATCTTCTGTGAAACACAACTGCAAAAAGCTGACAGGGTCATAAACATATTTATGTTAAGGCATGGAAATTTTATGCACTGGGAAGAGGACAGGAATTTTATGTCATAGCAAGATCAAGCAGTGATCACAGCTGCAAAGAGAGACAGCAATAACATTATGATTGTCAACTTCTGAGGGACAAACTAATGATGGCCCTCTTTCTTCCGCATCTCTTCCATGATTCTTTCAACTTCATTCTCCGCCTCATACAGCTCAGCATCCTCAAAACTTGACTGGTAATCAAAATCTGGCATGATGCTTGCTGAGGTCCACAGGCTGATGAGCATAGGCCCAGAATTAGAGCCTGAAGACCGTCCTTGCATCCCAGAGAGGGAAGTCGTGACCATGGAGGTAAAGGAGTTCCTTGTTGACAACGGCCCTGAGCCAAAGGTCCCGTAAGCTGCCTGCTGCCTGCTGCTGGCTTCTGGCATGCCTTGCTGGGAGGACATGCTGGTTACAGAAAAAGTGGCGGTGTCAGAAGCATCTCCACGAGGATGCATGATTGCGTCCGCAGCTTCCGTCATAGCTGAAGCTGCTAGCTCCGCTGCCTTCCTTGCCTTCTTTGCAGCTTCAACCAAGGCTTTAGGGGGGGCTGGAAGCAAAAGCTCTACTGCATGGACTGCAGCACTAATTGATGACGTGGCGTACTGTTTAAGAGGCATAATGGCCTTCTCAACAGCAAGAGGGGAGTCATCTTCTAAATCAAAGTTGATCGCCTCATTCCTCCCAAACAATGTGAAGCAAAGGCTCCCAGCTAGCATGATGGCGATGTTGGGCAGCAGTAGGGCGGCCTCCCAAGAGCTTGTGTGGTCATAAATGATACCCACAGCAGAGACACTGAGGACACCCGCCATTGCGCCAGTGGTATTGGTCAAGCCTAACATGGCACCTGCATGATGAGGAGAAATGGAGTCAGGATACCTATTACACATGGCACCTGCATGATGAGGAGAAATGGAGTCAGGAAACCTATTACACCACACGCAGCCTTAAAAACCAGGTTGAAGTTGGAGATCAGCTCGTTAAGCAATTTAAGATAATCTTTTGTAGAACATAAGTTAGGTCACAGGAACATGTGGTCTCCTGAGTTAACACGAGTTGAATTCACCAAACAAGTTGACTAAGTAGTGGACCACCTAGTTGCCGACTAACTAGACTGACTAGCTAGTTGAATAAGTAGTGGACCACCTAGTTGCCGACTAACTAGGCTGACTAGCTAGTTGACTAAGTAGTGGACCACCTAGTTGCCGACTAACTAGGCTGACTAGCTAGTTCACCATCTAGGTGGATACTTCTAATGTCTGCACTACCTGCATACTTAGGGGACATGTCCTGATGCGTGCAGTACAGTCCTGCCAAAGAGAAGCTGCTCAGTCCCAGAGATAAAGAGATTAAAGGCACCAAGAGTGTCTTGTCGCCTGCCATGATGCCGTCCAGGAAGCAGGCAACCAAGAGGCATGCTGAGGGGCCTAGGAGTGCAATGTTCTTAAGGATGGGAGGAGTGACAGGAGCAGCATTGAGGGTTGAGGGTTTTACAACAGAGTGATGTGTTTGAAACGTTTTCTAGGGTGTTCGTGGTGTTGATATGATAAGTAATATTGATAAGAAATGAATTTATCAGAAAGTTTTATTTGACATTTCGATGATGGGAGGGATTCATGGGAGGCATTGATGTAATGACTGAGATGAGAGGATTGAGATGTCAGGCACCCTTCAAGGCATAGGTACTGTAAGGAGGGTGCTGTGCATGGAGGCAATGCTGTTAGGAGGTGTGGGTAACGTGAAGGCACTGCTGTTGATACCCTAACATGCACCTCATCACCACTTACGGAAGTTCAAGTACAAGATCTCTAAGTAAGAGCCAAACTGAAATTATCTGACATTCCCTGCACCCCATGCAGCCCGAACTCACCTGCATGACCTTCCGTACTAATGGCACAGACCAGCCTGATTTGATCAACGCATCTGCGGCTGGTCCGGCAACCAGGCTGCAGATAATGCCAGCAATGGGTGGCATCAAGGAAGTGTGAGCAGCCTCACTCAAGTCTTCAAGATTCAACACGGACGTGAAGTAAGTAGGAAGCCAGGCTAGCAATGTGTAATGAAACCTAGGCATGACATGAACCGTTTGGGATGTAAGGTTTAGAGGGCTCAAAAACTTTTGTCAATTAAGGGGTCATCTTAACAACCAATCATTTGTCTAAACTTAACACATGTCTTGATGCCTTTTTATAGGCAGGGTACAAATCCGTTTTTTAAGACTTGTCCAACGGACCACTGCATTGACACATTCATATCCTCCATTTTCCATGCTCAGTATAATTTTCAATTTACCAATTGTTCGCAAAATGCGTAAAACAGAGAGCTTGGACTGCTCTGTTTCGGATGAATGCTCTGTAAGGTATGTTGAGTTCTGATTCATTGTCAGGGGTTGATGAAGAGGCCATGGGTGATGTTAGCTTAGCGGCTGTCTCAGGATCATCTGTTTGTACCTCTAACATCAAGGCTTCAAATATAATGTACCACACTAGGCCTGCGGACACAATTAGCTGTTCTCAAAGAGCATGGAGAAATCCTGACACTGAAAGTAAAGACCATCAGCAATACAAATGCATACCATCAGAATGAGGTTTAAATAGGGAGCAGGTGAGCATTCACGAGAACAAGTTTAGATAGGGAGCATGTAAGCATCATGGGAACAATCTCAAGACATTTCCATGACTAAAGAACAGTATGTACTTCATAGGAGGCAGTACTCCTGGAGGTAACATGGAATCCATTTGCATCCAAAGTTACGCATCCTGCCTGGAAGTTGCCTGGAAGTTGCCTGGAAGTTGAAAGTTACCTGGATGGACAAGTTCAGGATTTGTATTGGGTTTCCCTTACGGACGTGTGTTACCTGCAGCTCCAAAAGCCAAAAAGAGCGCCCTCCATCCAGCAGCATTGATGAGTGCAGGTGCAGCTAAGAGGCCCACGATGGATCCTATATGGAGGCCGGTGAAAGCAAGAGACACAGCACTTGCTCTCTCCTCCTTGCGGACAATTCTAGCAATCATGTCCACAATGGACGTTGGAGCCACGGCTTCCCCCAGACCTACCATGGCTCTGAGGCATCAGAGAAGGTGACACAACATTGGATGTGACATTATATACACATAGAGATAACAATAGCAAAAACAAAGAGATGCTGCAATATCCCATCAACTGTTGCACTACCTTCTGGGAAGAATACTCTGAGCAAGGTAGAAGAGGGGACGCAGGAACACTTGCCTCCTACCTGCTCAAAGCCAAGGTAGGCAATGTTGCTGCCATAACCGGTGAGAGTGCTGTTGCAAGGGACCAAGTGCCAAGGCCTATAGGCAGTACTCTTCGACCTCCCAGTCTAGTGGAGAAGTATCCTCCCGGGAGCTGCATAAGAAGATACCCTGCAAAAAAACTGCTTTGTATAATGCCAGCTGCACCTGAGTTCCACCCAAACTCCTGTACAAAGCACAAGAAAGCTTATTCCTGGAAAGAGAAAATTTTGTCTGGAGCAGAGAGCAAAAGCTGGTGCAAGTGTATGGTTACCTGAGTCATGGGCATGATTGCTATACTTATGTTCACTGCAGAGGGGAAGTGCAAGTTTAGAGTCCGAAATCTGCAATCCTCTCTCTCTTAACTCAAATGCCTTGCCTTTGTCCATATTGCTGATCACAAAGGCAGTACATGCTGATGCAATAATCTTGTCCTTCGTTTGGATTTGTTTTAAAGTTTCTCTGATTGGACTTGCGTTGGCATATAATTTAACGAAGAGACGATCGGCACAATGGTGCGACAAGTTTATGCATGCTCTCTTCAAAGGGATTCGCACAAAACTTGCAACATTTGCGATCCCGCTTAGACTCTTACTCTTAGAATCTGTCAGGTTTTTCGAGGTTTTTAACATCAGTATTATTATTAGGTCCGGAGTGAATAGTTTGATTTCCCGAAGGTTGGAACAATTACAGAACAGATTTACTTTGTTCGGAAGGCAATTCACACCTTCTCATAATTTCATCAATAAGTAACATGAATCAGACGAGTGTTACATGGGCTTGCAAGTCTGTGTATGGAACACTTCTTTAGCTTGAACTGCTGCAGAGAAGTCATAGGAATGGAGCCCGTCGATGATGCAAAATCTGCAGACCCGAGGCACTTGGTTGGAACTTCTAATTCCTTGGCTGAGGGAGGTAGAATACATGCGAAAATTGAAGTAAGCAAAATGCCACCTGGATGGTTTTTTGTGGTTGTTTTGTCTCCACAGATAATTTCTGTCAATGCAGGGCAGATATGTCTCTGTACTCCGGCTTAATGGAAATCTGCATGCCATAGACAGTATATGTTTTCATGCTGGAGGACCCTTGGTGCGTTGTGTTGTTGGATGCAGATTCTTCCTCATTGAACGATGTTGAGATCGAGGTCGCGGTAATTCACAGCCTCAAGATCAAGCTGGTCTTCTTTCCATTTCCAGGGCATTGGAGAAATAGAAGACTTGAATGGAAAGAATTGCATTATATGTCCATGGCATCATTACAAGGTATCACCTGCATTGAATATGTGTATTAATATGTCCATGATGGCAGTACAAGGTATCACCTGCATTTTATATGTGTATTAATATGTCCATGATGGCAGTACAAGGTATCACCTGCATTGTATATGTGTATTAATATGTCCATGATGGCAGTACAAGGTATCACCTGCATTGTATATGTGTATTAATATGTCCATGATGGCAGTACAAGGTATCACCTGCATTGTATATGTGTATTAATATGTCCATGATGGCAGTACAAGGTATCACCTGCATTTTATATGTGTATTAATATGTCCATGATGACAGTACACTGGAATGAACTGCAGCTTTAGGTCGGCATCGTATTTTTGTGCTCCAATACATGTTCATACTATGTAGCTGCATGTTGAAAGTTTAACTCAGGTAGCGGAGCTATAGTAACATGCGTTGCTTATTAAATCTGTCTGTTTTGTTGCCTCTTTAGATAGATATAGAAACAGGTGAAAAGTACTACCAAGCAGGAGTGTGGGAGAATGGTAAAATGAAGCCAGGAGCATGGCAGAGGTGGGGGCTGTGTTTCAGATCTCACATTTCTTATTTGAATGCCTCTCTACACAAAAATACTCAGATAGCAGCTAACACAGTTTTATTTTTTAACAGTAATGGGGTAAAACAGAGAGTCCATTCAACCATAGAAGAAAATGGGAACATGTGAGTTGTGGCATCTTGTGAAGTTTTACAAGCTGCCTGCATTTGATACCACTCTATTAAAAAAGCCTTCATGTTAGTGTACTCTCTCAGACCCTGCTCATCTCCCTTCCTGACCTCACCATAAATTTGGTAACAACTTCCCTGCTGAAGTAAATATCTAACAAAAGTAAGGTAATAAGCTAGGTCAACACATGATGCTTGTTGTCCTCCAGGAACTAGGCAACTAGGGTTTTTTTATGATGACCTGAGAGTCATTGATCTTTGTCAACATATCAATGACAACTGATGCAGATATGTCACTTTCTCAAAAGGGACGTTGGTGGACAGCGATGGTTATGCGTACAATGTACCTTGTGGAGAACGTATGAAATCTGCTGGGGACACTAACCAGGCCAGGAGCCAGCAGGCTGTGGGGGGTGATGGGAGAATGCCTTCAGGTAGAGACTGGCATTCTACATGAAAGTCAAGGTGTAATAGATTCAGCTTCACTCCTTCAGAAAGAGCTAGTGGTTCTTGGGGATGCCGAGTCCTTGAGCTGATTGTAGTTGGCTGATCTAATTTATACTACACATTTGGTGGCAATGCAATGCGTTCTCTTGATTGACACTTTCTGACTCTCTTGCCAGGGTACGTACTGAGAAACAATGCTGCTGCAGCAGCACAAGGGTACAATGTCTCTGGTCTATACAAATGATAATTAGTGAAAAGTGAACGCCATACACCTTTACTTCTACCTTTGTCTGTTGTTACCCTAGCACGTGTGTTCAAACACATTGCACTCAGTAGCCTGCTATGTAATAAGTTTAAGGGCAAATTAGTAAATAGCTCCGTCATCTCCTCCATCGTCTCCACCATCATCGTAACCTTCATCATCATCAAAATGCTCACCCTGCAAAAAGATATGCATCATAGCTGATCAGCAATCCAAGTGTCCATGCAACACATGTCAGATTCAAAACAAAGGCAGATCTTCACGAGAAGAATAGGAGCCAGGCAAGCATAACCTCAATCAACACAGCGCCAGGCATCCCACCTGGTAGTAATCATCGAACTCCTGGTCTTCTTCATCATCTGTATCTACGGGAATCTCATCTTGTAGGGCTGCATCATCACCCGCGGCACCACTCCCACTTGCTCCACCTCGTGTTTCAGACTTACTCTCTAATTTTGCAAGCTGCTCCAGCCGATTTATGCCTAGCCACATGGAGCACACGAGCCCATGACATAAAATATTGCATCCCTTGTACATGGAATAATCCCCCTCACAGTTATGGGTGCAGCGAGATGATTACGGACAAATGTCAACATTTTGCTGCAGCATTTAAATACATATACGCTAATGCAATTTACCACCAGTGTCGTCCTTTTTCCCTTGAGCTTTCCAGAAGGCTTCCCTTGCCTTCAATTTCATCAGCCTACATGAGATACAAAGGTTGATGCATGAGAAGCATGGAGTGGTTGAGCGAACTTACTTCTAGCAGATAAGCTGAATCTAGATGAATTGCAGAGCTTGGCAACATCAATAGCAAAGCATTATGCAGAAATGTCGTAGTTGGCAAGGGGACTTCATTACTAGCTGACGCAGAAAGCTGGTAGTTAGGGCAATCATGTCTCTTCTGAACTCAGCACATGAATCATATACCACATGTTCAAGGAGGAGGTGTTAGTTTCCAAGACTCAAAGTACTCCTTTTCTTTTATCCTCACACCTCTTATCTCCAGGACCATACAATTCTTCAGGGAAGTAGTCTGAATTCAATGTCAATACTGCCGCCAGCTGTAGGGGCTCTACTGCTAGGGTCTTCCCATCGTCTGGTTGAAGTGGATGTGCTCTGGTATCTTGACGGCCTGGCCAGGAATTGAAAGAACACCGCAGCCATTACAAACAGTGAAGCATCAAAGTGTCGTGGCTCCTCATGTTAGATGGAAAGAAGGGGTGTTCACGACCTGAAACATCCTCACTTCGTTTTTTAGAGGATGAGGTGTCCAGAAAGAATGGTGAGTTTTTGCTATAGTTGACCAAGTCATGGCGTCGCAGCTGCAAGGTATTGCAAGGAGAGGTCAGGCTCGAACATGTTAACAAAAGTGTTGTCTCATTTGAATGGAGGGAGGAAAAACACATGCTGATAGGCAGACATCACTCCACTGCACATTTAAAGCAATTTAGCATGACTGCTTAATTGGTGGGCACCAGAAGCAAGGCATCTTTGGCTGATTCTGGCTGATATTCAGGTAATTCCATTTCTGGGTACAAAGGAGGTGGCCCCAGTTGCTGATTGGGTATAACTGTACAGAGTTGCTGAGAATTAAAGGCACTCCAACAGAATGACCTCAATGAGAAAAGCAGTCACCTGTTCCATCTTCATCACGAATAGCCGGCCCCCCGGGTGCACCAGGACGGCCAAATCCACCCCCTCGTCCTCTACCTCTCCCTCGCGACGCCATTCGATGTTAGAATCCCAGTCTACAGTTCCCACTCTTGTTGGCTCCGAAAGCAACAGCACAGTGTCTGATGCATAGGTATATCCATTGTTTTTCTGTTTTATTTCGTTGAACAAGTAGAAGGTATGTTGGAGTTATGGCACATGCCTGGATTAATACATTATGTTGTAACGACCCTACATATCATACCTGTACATCGTTACTGTTTATGTACTGCTTAGGTTGTCCTTGGTCTAGCTAACATCCCTTTGAATGGTGAGCTAGACAGATATGTGCGAGGTCGGGGCACATAGTATATAAACGTTCTTTCCAGATGTGCTGTAATTAAAGGTATATATGTGCTCTGGCTTCTTCGAAAGTGACATGTTCATTCGACAAATCCATTTACATGTTGCAGTAACACATTCAGGGCAAGTAACATTTCATGATAACTGTGGTAGTAATACAAAGACACTATAACAAATGGTCAAGGCAGTAAACAAACAAAGATGTTAAACAGGGGTTCGAATCATGCTTTTGATGCACAGTCAAGAGTATTACTTGGTGCGTGGGAGTAATGGAGGATTTCGTTTTTAGACTTATTTGCAAGACTGTACGACAAATAAACAAGCCTCATTTGCACACATCATATTGATGGCAGTCCAGCTTCAACACACAGTTGTTCAGCCTCTGTCTCCTCTCAACATGGTGTCATAATGATGAGACCATCCTTCCAGACACAACTTTTCAACCCCTAGCATAGGCCTCAGGCAAAGAGGATCCTGACTGCCCAGCCAATGCAGCTCCACTCATATACTCCTCAGCCAGTTGCACACGCTTCACATTCTCCTGCTCCTGAACCACAGCCTGTCCATACTTCATCAAGATAGCCAAGCCCATGTTAGGTTTAGCAAAGTTGACGCTGCCGTCCCGGCTGTTAATCAGGCGTTTACCCATGTTCTCCACTCCAATCTCCTTGACAAATTCACGCACCTGGACATGACATGAGAAAGCGTCATATCATTGAAGTTACGAGGCTGTGCTACTCTAGTGCACACTAAGATTTTAATATTTAAGATGTTGTGGAGGACAGTCATGCAATACACTTGAGAGGCTCTTTTATGACATTGCTGTACCATGTTTGGTTTCTCTCACTCGTCGAGTATAAGTGCACTTTAAATGAAGGGACACACCGTCTGACTTCTGAGTACAATATCTCAATTCTTATTATACAATCTCAATGAGTAACACAGTTCACTTAATCATTGCCACCCTTACATACTAGTAAATACTAGTAAAGCTCACCTTGTCATCATACACTCTCGCACGCAGAGCTCCAAAGAAGTCAATGGACTGTCCAGGGAAGGTGTCCACTAACTGCTCCACATCTCCGCGGCTGACGTTGTCCTCTTGGAAGATGCCCATGCACACTCCAATGCGGTCCTCACGAGTTGGGTTCCAGTAGTACTTCTCCATACGCCCATCACGGATCAGAGGGGCATACAGGGTGCTGAAGTCATTACCTTAAAGCAAAACACAAAGACAGGTGTAAGAAGCAACCTAGGATCAAAGACGGGTGTAAGAAGCTACCTAGGATCAAAGACGGGTGTAAGAAGCTACCTAGGATCAAAGACGGGTGTAAGAAGCTACCTAGGATCAAAGACGGGTGTAAGAAGCTACCTAGGATCAAAGACGGGTGTAAGAAGCTACCTAGGATCAAAGACGGGTGTAAGAAGCTACCTAGGATCAAAGACGGGTGTAAGAAGCTACCTAGGATCAAAGACGGGTGTAAGAAGCTACCTAGGATAAAAGACAGGTGTAAGAAGCTACCTAGGATCAAAGACGGGTGTAAGAAGCTACCTAGGATCAAAGACGGGTGTAAGAAGCTACCTAGGATCAAAGACGGGTGTAAGAAGCTACCTAGGATCAAAGACGGGTGTAAGAAGCTACCTAGGATAAAAGACAGGTGTAAGAAGCTACCTAGGATCAAAGA
>BEGY01000098.1:0-23329 GCA_002335675.1 Chlamydomonas eustigma | reverse complement strand
ACCTAGGATAAAAGACAAGTATAAGAAGCTACCTAGGATCAAAGACAGGTGTAAGAAGCTACCTAGGATAAAAGACGGGTGTAAGAAGCTACCTAGGATAAGAGACAGGTATAAGAAGCTACCTAGGATAAAAGACAGGTGTAAGAAGCTACCTAGGATCAAAGACAGATGTAAGAAGCAACCTAGGATAAAAGACGGGTGTAAGAAGCAACCTAGGATAAAAGACAGGTGTAAGAAGCAACCTAGGATAAAAGACAGGTGTAAGAAGCTACCTAGGATCAAAGACGGGTGTAAGAAGCTACCTAGGATCAAAGACGGGTGTAAGAAGCTACCTAGGATAAAAGACGGGTGTAAGAAGCTACCTAGGATAATAGACAGGTGTAAGAAGCAACCTAGGATAAAAGACAAGTATAAGAAGCTACCTAGGATCAAAGCACATGTCATTGACAATCTTCATTCAACAACAAGTCAAAATTTTGATAAAGCAAATCTACATGTTTTGACCCTGACTGAGAGGCTCACCTGTGCACACGACAGGCACACGAGGGATCTCCTCATTCTTGTACACACCGGGAAGCTGCAAAGGACAAAACATGACTTCAAGATCATTTCGTAACATCTGAGAGCTTTGGTTAAATAATCCTCGAGAGACTACAACATTCTACCCATACTTCCTCTCCACATAAAAAAGATAGCATTCCACAATCACTCTCCACTTCCCCAATCAAAAGGACATATTTCAACCCTGTTCCCCTACCCAGCAAATGCACATCATTAACATACTCCAACCCAAGCCATTCCCCATCCTCCTCACCTGCACATTGGTGGGGTTGTCAGCAATGTTCATCAGGGTTGCATTGACCATTTGGTTGTTCACGGTGTACTGAGTGGCTGAACCCATTCTTCCAGCACCAGCATCAAGATCATTGATGAAGAGGGAGCACATCTTTCCCTTCTTCACAATGTCCGAGGCCTGACGACATGCAAATAAGAATTGAGAGTTTCAGTGTTAAACATCAAGTTTATGAACCATTCATCCAAGTAGGCACTATTAACTTGACTCGGGCAGGTTTATTTTGCAGCATCTAACTGAGCAAGGTACAGAAAGTAAAAAAAACTCACCTCTCTGTAACGCTGACGGATGAGTTTGGCTGGTTCGCCAGCATTTCCAGACTCAAGCTCTCCAGCAGACATGACGATGGGAGCAATTCCCAACTTCTTGTAGGCTAGAGCACACTAAGAATATTCAAGGAGAGAAAGATTAAGCACGAAACAAAGAGACGAGCATACTGTGTGAGAGAGGAGAAATCTTGTGAAATCTTTGTTCACTCAAGTCTAACAACCCACACCTGGAATGTCTTTCCTTGTCCCTTTCCTCCCCAGATTCCTAGAATAAGGGGGACCTTAATCTTGGGAAGGTCCATGAAGTTCTTGGCTACGTGGATGGTCATCTTGTCTAAGAAGGCAGGGGAAATATAGAACCCTTCTTGAATGTTGTTGTAGTTGCGGCTGGCAGTGCTCAGGTACTCAGATGAGCTCAGCACAGCATTGTGGGTGCCTCCGAACCCTTGACCACCCTGGAACACCGAGTCGACCATGTTTCTCCCGCGGGCAATGTCCTCCTGCAATAAACGCATTTGATAATGATTATGGTGTATTCATTTACTAATCCTAGCTATGTGTCCAAACTTGAACAGAACATACAGCGGCAGCACACCTGATCATCCGAAGTATCAACACCAGCGTCCATGCTTCTCCAACGACCCATTTGAGATGGTGAAGCCGCCACGATTTGGAGATGCTGTGCTCTCTGTAAACAGATGACGTGTCACATTCGTGACGTTGACTCAGACATTTGGATATGGCATAACTTACCTTGAGGGACGATGCCTGAACAGAGGCATTGAATTTGCCACTTGCAATAGAGCTGCAAGACGAGACAAAATTAGAGAACACATGAAACGGCACTAAACATCAACAAGTCTCTACGTACCCGTTTCTCATTTGGAGCTTCTGCATTCTGCTTGAATTGATCAGGAATAGACTGTGTTAGGTTCTGGAAGTTTCCTGGCGTCATTCTTTAGGATAATGTCACAAAGTTGTGTTTCAGGGTTTACCCTGCGTTCACGTGCGTGCATTAGCCATGACAGTACGGTTCCTGGTGCACTTATAATTCCGTATACATTTAAGATATTTATGGATGTCAGTAGCCACTGGGCACATCAGCTACCGAGAGAATGCTTGGAGTCAGTGACTTTAAAGCTCAATTGCAAAGATGCTTACCTAGTATCTACATTAGTATGCAAGAGCTGGACAAGGGATCTATCAACTGAGGATCATTGGAGGAAAATTCATGGACATAACCTTGGTCAGTGGAAACCTTATTGCTCATCTACACGATTTGCGCATCTCATCACCTATATTATCAATAATGATGGCCATGGTTTTGTGCACAATTTCTACCATGTGTTTCTTCCTCATCACATTGAAATATCAGAAGTGTAGATTGTGCTCAGCTGAATCTTATGTCCTTCACCTGCGCCCTTGACAGGCAAGTTGGGCCTAATGTATCATTCATACCAAGCAAGTTACTCAGCTATTGCTCAAGCAACGTTCAATAGGCTCAGTGGACTGTGCACACGTCATGATGTTTGGAAGGATGCTCATGAACGTTGGGTCACGAGCGTCAAAATCAGCCCTAACGGCACTCGCATAGTATCAGGGGCTATGGACTCCATGGTTAAAGTGTGGGACCGAAACTCTGGCTCTTGGCTACAGTACTTGAGGGGACATAGCAGCGCTGTTTCTTCAGTTAGCTTTCCAACAGATAGAACAGTGGTATCAGGCTCAAGGTCAGCCTTATTATTTGAAGCCTAATGTCTGTAATGTTTTTAAACCCTTTTAAAAGTGCACTGCATAAGCCTAAGCAAGCTGATTGCTATTGCATGACCATGGCTGCGAAATCTTGCTATGATGGAGGGTATAGTATGAAACATCTTTGTTGGACTTTTGTGTCGTAACAATTAACATACAACCTAAACAAGATGGAATGAGAAATTATGTAGGATATAGGACGAGTGAACAAAGCAAACGGTCAGACTTAGAGCTCTTCCTTCCTGAGAACTTTTGGAGCATGATCATGTGCCTGATGCAGGGATGGCACTTCAAAAGTTTGGGACACAGAGACGGGGTCCTGTCGATGTACTTTCATACATGCAGGTGCGTCCATTGTCGCTGATGCGACAATGTGGATGGTCCAAGAGTTTTTTTTAAATAATGTATTCACTTGCAACTTGCTTGCAGGCCATATTTTATTCAGCTTGTTTCTGTTTTCTGTGATGACATTCTCTAGGTGAACGTCAATGGGTTAATGCGGTGGAGGCCTGGAGTGTCAGTGCTTCAGCAGAAGCTTCAAAGAGTCCTGTTACATTAGGCCGCCAAGTGGGTGGTGCTAGGGACATTCAAAATGCCAACAAGTCTTTTTCTCTCTTTGGAAATCCTGGAGGAGGCATAGGCAACATGTCCACTTCTTCCTCACCCTCAGCACTGCTTGTTGCAACAGGGACCTCTAAAGGCCTCTTAGGAGTATGGGATGAACGGATCCCATCCAGGCCAGCAATCGTACTCCAAGACTCCCCTCAGCCTGGAGTCCTACCTCCCACCATCATGGGATCCATTTACTGTGTGTCCGCTCACTCAGGAGCGTGTCTAGCAGCTGGCGCAGCCAGTGGTAATATGTAAGAGCCAGCTCATAATTTGCACATCCCTTCTGCACTAGTTGCTGCGAAGCACAAGGATGTGCTCGTGAATGTACACGTTTCCTTATCATCATCATTCTTACTACAGATGTGGTGATGAACACAGATACTTATTTGACTTGCGCAAAGACACACCCCTACAGACCCTTCAAGCGCACAGCACAGCGGTCACTTGTATGGTTTCAAGGTGGGTTGGCTTGAGCCCTAACACTCTGGAGACAGGATCATTCTTTGCATCTCAAGGTGGGTTGGCTTGAGTCCTAACACTCTGGAGACAGGATCACTCTTTGCATTTCAAGGTGGGTTGGCTTGAGTCCTAACACTCTGGAGACAGGATCACTCTTTGCATTTCAAGGTAGGTTGGCTTGAGCCCTAACACTCTGGAGACAGGATCACTCTTTGCATTTCAAGGTAGGTTGGCTTGAGCCCTAACACTCTGGAGACAGGATCATTCTTTGCATTTCAAGGTGGGTTGGCTTGAGCCCTAACACTCTGGAGACAGGATCATTCTTTGCATTTCAAGGTGGGTTGGCTTGAGCCCTAAAACACTCTGGAGACAGGATCATTCGTTGCATTTTAAGAATGAAATGACATGTTACATGAATGATGAAGGTCAGCTTGTGAAGGTAACTTGACTGATGAAGTTCAGCTTGTGAAGGTTATTTCACTGATGAAGGACTCACCTCCTGTCAAACCCGATGGCTTGCGCTGCTGCAGATCCAGAATGCTGATCAGCGGTAGCCTGGGAGGTTCTGTTTTGGTACATGGTATCAGAGGGGAAACCTGCGAGGTATTGGGGAGCAATCTTGAATTCCTTGGAGGTTATTCTCATGAAGAATGGGTGAGGTCTGTGGACGAAGTGGATGGGTGTGTGGTGTCATGTTGCAAAAGAGGAGAGATAAAGCTGTCATGTTTGAAAGCTGGAGAGGTATCAAACGATCCTGTTGATGCTGGAGGTTTGGAAATTGTTGACACTGCATGGAGTCTCAGTCATGAGGCTAAAGATCCAGGGTCTGGGATGAATTCAGATCTATGTGTAGACCATGCTCATAGCGTGGCTGTAGACGCAAGCGGAGTAGTTGCAGGCTGTCAAGATAAGAGTGTGCAGCTTTTCTGGTTTTCAAAAAATGGTAAGGCATTGATATTTGCATAGGTAAGGAATATCATCTGCTAGGTTGTCAGCAAGCAGGTAGCACTCTTGTGTACTGTTACAGTTTCTCTTCGTCTTTAAGTGAACTACAGACCATTTTGATTGAATGCCTGAAAAGTCTACATAGCCGAACCGAATGTTGCCAAACGAGTACCTACGACCTGCAGTACGTCTCGACCCTGGTATCGAAATATTTGGCCTCCATAAAAAAGCATTAACAGGCATTTCAAATAAAGGGAAGGAAATCAACTTTTTACAGGATGCATTCTCTGCATTCCTCTAAATCGGCATCATGTGGAAGAATCTTGAGAATGACTATCCCTCAGTGCATATCTACACCTTTCAGGCGCAGCCACTGCATGGAGCGTAAGGTTGACGTTGCCCAAGCTAGACTAATTTCATGCCCGGTAAAGAGAGTCGATGTCGTTGTCACTTGTCGTTGAATCAGCAAGACGTACAATCCATATATTTTTATTGGAAGGCATCTGGATCAAGCCTTGTTCCAGAGTCGCCAAAAGATGACCATGCTGGGCATGCGTTTCTCCATGATTTCTGCATGAGCATCCCATACAGTGGTATAACATTACTGGGCGCAGCAGTCATTTTTATCCTACAAGCACAAATGATAGCTGTTCCCTTGGTCCTTGGCGGTCTCATCGTAGCTGTAGCCTCAATTTCAAGTCTAGGAGAGTGGCGAAAGGGTAACAGCTCTACATTGCAAACTTTTGTAGCTGGAGGTAAGCCAATTACATTCAAAATTACAAACCTAGTGCACAGGGCAAAAATTTGTGCTTTTTCGAAGTCAATGACTGTGACCAGCTTTGGCATGATTTAAATGTGACAGTGTAAGTAAGGATTTAGGACAAGGGCATTTACTTGATTCACGTGCATTCCAGATTATGATTATGAGGATGATGAAATGTGGCGACTAAGACACAGCTCCACATTATTTCTTTGCATCTATAATGCAGGTGTGTCTGGCGGACTTGCATATCAATGCTGGGCATACTCACAGGCTTCCATTATTCCCTGGTTGACGTTGACTCTTTGTTTGCTTAGCTGTGTCATGTCTGTCTTCTCTTTCTACAATATTGCTGCTGGTGGGAACCCTCCAAAGCGTAAATAATTGCTTCACCAGGCAATTCTTTCGTCATCTAGGAGAGCCCATGATAACAAAAGGTTTGCAATAAGTTGATGGGAAAATATAAGGTGCTACACACATTATTGTTCAGCCTCAATCACTAATCACAACGAACCCTATTCTTTCTTTCCTTTTTCTTTGTTCAATGGTCCATATCTACAGCAGATTCGATCGTTTCACCATGATTCATATTGATCCCCGCCCCACAGATGTCGTTAAGATTGAACAGTTTAATGTATATTCAATTACTGTTTAGACTTCAGGTACATGCGAGCGATAATAATCGATTTTAATGAACGTCTCATAATTGCCTATAAAGACTATAATTTCATTCCTCACTGATGCATAATTGAATGAGCCAAACCCTTCCAACATCATGGACAAATTTCATCACGTACGACCGGTGATTGATATTTTAGAAGGCACGTATATCAGTCATTGCTCGCCTTACCAACAGCTGTCAGTCCTATCTTCGCCGAAAATGCGGTCGAAATTTTTGATTTGCATATTACTTCGTCTCATCATGATTTTTCAATATGCCAGCCTTCTCAAAACATTTGCGCTCAGTTATTCAAATATTCTAACAACGTGATGTTTGATGCGCTCATAAATCGTCTCTGCTGTATCAGTAGTATTTAGACAACCAGAAAATACCTCATTCTACAGTAACATTGACTGCTTTGTCCCACGATTCCCTCTCCTGCTGGTAATCACATGGCACTGTTTCCTCTTTTGGTTGCCTGTTTCGCAATCGTCTATGAAGGTGAAGGGTTAATGAACATATGAACATTATGAACACATGATGGGCTTGGCTTTTATCTTGTACCCTATCTAGAAGCATGATACATGTAAATGTAAATGCCACGTCTGATAGTAATATTAGACAAGATCTCACATTATATTTAGGTGCATAATGATCAGTGAGGTAGGTAGAAGACATGGCAAGAACCAGCAGACTAAACTACCTCATGATGCCTTAATAGTGTATGGCTACAAAACTGCAAGCCGGTAGTTAATGATACCTTGTGTCCTCTCCAAGTTGCGCATTGTCACATCACTGCCACTTCTACCAGTCATCATCCCTTCATTTTGTCATGGGCCATAAGATGCACTTTTTAAGAAGTTGCACACTTCTTTTCACCTACAGGCATTGATGCCGCCTGTTCAACTTCCAATGCTCCTTTTTTTAGTGTAGTTTGTTTTTCTCTTCCCTGCTGCTGTCTCTTCCTAAACCCTAAACTGTCCCTAACCATGATAGGCTCCAATAAACTCCTTATCTCTCATGCTTACGCGTCTCTGCTGCTCTTGGAAAGCTTACCAAGTTCCTTCTATCATGATAGAGCCTCTTGAATATTCTCCTTCTTAATTCTCCTGCACACCACCTGCAGCCTCTGGCCAAGCATACCTTCCCTCTACCATGATAGAGGCTCTTGATGCTGCATTGTTCTTGAACAGTTTCAAGGTTGGTATAAAAGACTTGAGGGCCATTATTTATTCATAGACAATTATTAATTGCCTGCACAATGTCACATTTACCCACCAGGGGTATCAGCTGCTACTAAAATGATAACTATGCTGTTCTGTCATAGCTGCAATTATCCTTGTCAGGTATAATCTGCGATGTAGTCATATTTTGTGATGTATAGGCCATGAATTTGAATTCTATGTCACAGGCCATGGCTATATCATCGGGTTATGGAGGTCTGCTAAATAGCACGGACTTCAATGGGACAGTCTTCGCTCCAGGTTTGAATTTTGATGGTTAACTTGACACGGCCCTGTTGATCGTAACGGAATGATCTATTGTCTACAGCCTGTTGCAATCATTGCTGCACATTCTTATCATGTAGTGTACTCTCAAGCGTACGTCTGTTATTGATATCTTGTGGATTAATCTTTCACACAATCTCATACTTCAATAGAATTTCAAACTTAAAAACCTTTACAATGTCTATTAAATGTAGAGCATTAAGACATCCTGCTCATAGTTACGAAGACTGTTCTGGTGAAACTTTCAAATGCACGTCATTGTAAATAAACATTACAATAAAACCCTTACATTCACGCCTCACAAATTGTGAACTCTCTCCTCATCTCCTGCAGTGGATGCGGTTAAGTCGCGTTTCTGGAGCATTATAGCTCGAACCTTTACATCAAGAGGAATGCATTATATAGGCAGAAGTGCCCAACCTTAAGGGTGTTTTGCTTGTGCTTTGCAACTGTCTGGATTGCACTCAAGAATTATTTGAGATTAAGTGCTGTTGAGATTTAAGAGCGAGCATACCAAACAGACTTGATGACAGCTCTGTACCTGCTACATAGTACTAGTAGCGGTAGTAGTATGAAGAACAGGTGATAATGCTGTTGATCTTTTTTTTGATTTGCTTTGCGGCAGCCTCTGAGGCTCCCTAGGGTGTCGTTGCTGCGTGTTTTCCCTTCAGGCTTTTGCCACGGTGGCTTCTTTGGATGGCCCACCTTCAGATTTATCAGCTAACATCACAGCTGGAAATTCGACAATTGTCTCTGACCCACTCAATCCTGGAAAAACTAACACCAGCTTCATTGGGAAGACCATAGCTTTTCACATTGTTCAAGGAGTCAAGGCCTTTCCACTTAGTGCTCTGAAAGAAGCTGAAACACTGACTAGCATGGAAGGGAGCCCACTTTATGTGGACCGAAGGTAATAATGCATGGAAGGGAGCCCACTTTATGTGGACCGAAGGTAATAATGCATGGAAGAGAGCCCACTTTATGTGGACCGAAGGTAATAATGCCAAATGCTTGTGGGGATTGTAAGTATTGAATTTTTTATTGTGTATGTTGAGTAAGTTGGTACCTCAATTATTATTTAAACTGATGAGCTCTCAAAGTTATAATATTGTACCCATGATGAATATACCCACTTGAAAAGACCTTTAACCTGCACATGCAGTAATTTATTGTGTTTTTTTCAGTGATTTTATAAACTTGCAGCTAATCTTTTGTAAATAAGCCTGTACTGCCTGGCACAGTGTTCCAGGTGTAGTACACATTTATGGCAATGCGCCAAGCACAGATCCAGCAAATTTTGGGACCATACTTCAGTATCAAGAGATCAAAAATGGGAAGGTGCGCTCATCTGATCTAGCTGATGTGCTAGGTTCATAAAAGCATTTATCATGCAAATGGAAGAAACCATAATATTGTCTTTGATCATTTACATTTTAATTCAGCCCATTTTGATTTGCAGGCTGTCCTGTACGTTATTGACAAAGTGTTGGCCATCCCTAAAACGCCTTAGAGGTGATACTAGCACTTCATGCAGAGGACAATGACACATCTCTGTAACGATGCATAATTCTTTTTCTTAGTTGTCTCTCATTGGCCTTTGAAATTTCTCAAATTTGCGTTTTAAGCTTGTTTGTATACTTGAAAGCTTTGCCCAAGAGCATGATATTTTGTCGCATACAATTTACTGTCCAACTTAGAAGATGAAACCTCCACACAAAAAGATGGTCAAAAGCAAGAAAGAAATAGTCCCCATAGCAATGAACAACAACATGATCGAAAAAGCAACCACCTTGTTGTTTATCTTTGTCCAAGTCATGACATTGTTGATACCCTGCACACACACAAAATGGCTTGGCTAGTACTGGTTAACATTCACAATACATGACCCTGAGCGCAGTGTCAAGCCTCTTGTATGCTCAGTAGTGTGCTATATTCATCATGTAAGTAGCAAATAGGATCATGACAATGTACAGTCCATAAGGCGGGGAACTACACTCATGAATAATGACTGTGAGCATGCGTAACAAGTGGGAAAGAGGTAAACTCACATGCTGAGTTACAAATCAAACATAGTGTACTAAAGTAGCTAAAAATGGCCTAAAACTCACCCTGTCAAAGAATGGAGCTGCAGCTATGGCTAAGCTCAAACGAATAGGCCTCATGAAGTGTGAAGTGACCCAGAGTCCTGCACATCATGACCAGTCAGAGCATGCAGGTTACACGGGACCCAGAGCCCTGAGCTCTATAAATCATGTGTGCTCAAGAGAAGCTTGTGTGTGTGCCCTGCAGATGCTCAAAGATAGAAAAATGCTGATATATAGTGACCGTGCAATTCTACAATCAGAGATCATACCGTATGCAACTGTGTCACACTGCACCTTCAAAAGAATGAAACTAGTTGTATCCTTGTACTAAACGTAATTGTAGAGAATTCATCACTTAAATGAGAATATAAGGTACCTGCATATATAGCCAGAAACTTGGGCCACATTCCTGGTGATATTGGCATAGCACCTGTAGTTCGAACCACTGTTAGCCAGGCAATTGTGATGAGCACTCCAGCATTGACATTGCTGATGACGCCGTATGCACAGAAAGCCCCAAAACCTAATGCTGCTAATTTGGCCTTATCAACTGTAGGCACTCTTATTTTTTTCCACCAAGCCTCTGGTTCAGGTTTTGCACTCTCCTCTGTTACTTCAGTGCTACCATCGTTTGTCGAGGATCTATTGAGAGGCAATATGTCTCCATGATATAGAGGCACATTGGTCTGAATGCACTTATGGCGACAGTCTAGTAATAATCGGGATTGGGAGCGCTGATGACAGCTGCTTTCTACTGAAGATTGCTGATGCAGCTGCCTGCTCCTTAATATCATGATGATATTTTATTTAAGGCCCGAAAATCATATCTCCGGTTTTTCTGGAGCTTCGTGACTTGGTATGAACGTTGCTCTCTTCACCGATAATTGGCATTATAGCAGCAACCTCAGTGAAACTTTGGGAGCTCTCTAAATCGCCAATTTATTGTACGGCTACATAGGACGCATACTTTTTGAACGAATTTTTACATTGCAGCTTCAGGTGATGCCAGAAATCGAGTGCCAGAAATACAAAAATTATAGACTCTTGTTTGTGGGTGCCTACAAAAACCTGATGGCCAGAATTGTCAAGGAGCATTACATCCAGCTCCTGTTTATACAACTTACCCTTGATATTTTACATTCGGCATTTGGTATCATACCTACATCTGAATATTTAGTAGCAGTCTTGTTCCTCTGCTCTTCTCTCTTCCCTTGCCCCATAGATCTAAAGCTCTGTTTGCAGCCTTTTCCTTATTGTGGCAAGTAGTGATATGTCCTTCCAAAATAATCGCAATGTTTATCATCAAATCTGCCGTAAAAGTCAGTGTAGAGCTGAACACCCTCTGTGGGGCGAGGCATATACCTGATAAGAAAAAAGCATGAATGTCTGCAGGGGCTGAATTACTAACATGAGTCATGAAGCTGTCTTAAGCAAAAACAAAAGACTGACACGATGTTCACCTTCACTTTGAAGTCATGACTGACACGATGTTCATCTTGACTTTGAAGTCATGAGAGACATGATGTTCACCTTGACTTTGAAGTCATGAGAGACATGATGTTAACCTTGACTTTGAAGCCATGAGAGGCATGATGTTCACCTTGACTTTGAAATCATGAGAGACATGATGTTCACCTTGACTTTGAACTCATGAGAGACATGATGTTCACCTTGACTTTGAAGTCATGACTGACATGATGTTCACCTTGACTTTGAAGTCATGAGTGACATGATGTTCACCTTGACTTTGAAGTCATGAGAGACATGATGTTCACCTTCACTTTGGACTCATGAGTGACATGATGTTCACCTTGACTTTGAAGTCATGAGTGATATGATGTTCACCTTGACTTTGAAGTCATGACTGACACGATGTTCACCTTGACTTTGAAGTCATGAGTGATATGATGTTCACCTTGACTTTGAAGTCATGAGAGACATGATGTTCACCTTGACTTTGAAGTCATGACTGACACGATGTTCACCTTGACTTTGAAGTCATGAGTGACATGATGTTCACCTTGACTTTGAAGTCATGAGTGATATGATGTTCACCTTGACTTTGAAGTCATGAGAGGCATGATGTCCGCCTTGACTTTGAAATCATGAGTGACATGATGTTATCCTCTAAATTCAATAATTGAGCTAAACCAATAATGGTCATTCCCAATTATTGGTATAGCTCACCTCCACTTTCCACCGATGAGCTTTGCATTGGCGTTACCAGCAATAGCATGTGAGCCTATCTCATCCCCGATGCGAGCCAAGTCATGCTGCTTGACATGAGAGGAGCTCCCATTTCGATGATGAAATGAATCCACAGAACTACCACACGATGGTGTAATGGAGTTGGTTGGAAAGTTGGAGTTGGTTGGAAATGTGGAGTTGGTTGGTTGGAAGAAACACAAAAAATGGATCTCAGTCATTCAATAAACATGTTATCAAGTGGAAGTTATGACACTCAGTCCACACAACATGCCCATGATTACTGACTACATACCTTATGCCTCTGAATATAGAACGTACTAGATATACAAACATACTTTTTCCTAACAGTTGGGTCCCCCATAGCAACGCTGCTTTTGCTCCCTTGTCCAGATTGGAAAGCCTGTTTGATACTCTGCTCTAGCTTGGACTCAGGAGGCGCCCCAGTTGGCTGATAGACACCTACAAAGGACAAAAATCAGTTACACACATTGTGAACATCACATTCCCATCAAGTATAGGGGTTACATTGACGCTGTATCATAGCTTGGGTGTAGCATGGATGTAGCATGGGTTTAAAATTGGGTTTAGCATGGGTTTAGCATGGATTTAAAAAAAGGTTTAGCATAGGTGGAGCATTAGCATAGCATGGGTAACGATCTGCCTTGACTTAATATATATTGCCACGGATAAGAATGCAGCTTACCATTGGTCCCCCGTTTGTTAATGGTTGCGTCCCAACTCAATTCAGACCTGTCTGTGTCTCTGGTGTACCTACGTTAGACAGAGAAAAATGAGGGTTTAGGGTTTTAGTCCAGCAGATCATGAGACATTTTGCCTTCATGACATTAGTCTATTGATTCCCATCTTGTACACAATGCATGCTGGACTACATTCTTTATAATGCAATATTTCACACTGTCACTGCCCAAACCACAACATGAACAGCTGTTGAAGGGCTGTCCCTGAATTGTGTCCCTGTTTCTCTAACTAGCAGCTCACTCTGTCGTTAGAACTGGCGACATGTCATGATACCTGCGGAGCCAGGCGCAAAAAATAAGGTTCAGAAATGTCTATGTCGGGTAATTAGGTCACAAGCAGTTGTCTAACAGCTGACTGCAGTGGAGGGCGGAGGTTTCATTTGCACAAAATGAAAATGCACTGAATCTTACGAGTGTATTGCAGAAATGGCTTTGGGGGCTTGTCCCATGCCACGTGCTAGGTTGATTGAACCTGTCGTTGTCAAAGGCTGTCCTTGACTGTCCATGATGAGGTTAGGAATGGCATCTTGAAGCCATTTTCCATCCCTGAAGATCGCACCAAATACAAGGTTAACAAGTTCTTCTAATAACCAGTACTTACAGCCTGAAAATTTTAAGCTAGAGATAAACCTAGTAGGACAGCCAAAGAAGTCAAATTAGCATTGATAACACAATGGCCTAGTCACACTGACCGACCATCTCCACGCAATATGCCTCTGCCAAACACTGACCTGCTGAGAAAGGGTGGCTGAACTGTGTCCTCCCATTCTGTCCTCTGCCTGCTAAAATGTGATGACTCAGAGGTCTTGCCAGAGGACTTGGAGTTGTGGTTAGAAAGTTGTTGAGTAGTCACGTTTGAAGTTTGGAGCTCCTTGAAAGTTAGGCTTTGCTCATAAGACCTTTGGATGCAGCAGAGGTAAGGAGCATCTGGAGGTCAAAGTCTAGAACCAAACAATGTATAACTGTTTTTAGTTGTCTGGAATGTCAATATCTCTTACTTTGATGCAGACAAGTGCGGTTGTTCGGCTTTGTAAGTCAGGCTTAGATGAGCTTGACGCCGTGGATCGGAAACTCTGCAAGGACAATTGGCTTATTGTAAGCCTTCGAATACCTCAAAGTTATATCATGCAAACAAAATCTAATACTAGCGTGAAATAAATAATATCAGCAAGCAGTAGCGCCCTCCGCAATATATAAGACATTGCCACCTAAATGTGCTCTGTTTGTTTCTCACCCTAAACCGGCCATCTCAAATCGCCGAGAATATTAAGCGAGAGTGTGAGCTCAGCAAAGTGATGATGATGCAGTTGTCAAAATGCATTGCGATTACCATGTACGGCAAACGAGGTTAAGTTGCAAATGATGCATAAGTGTTACCGTTGTATTCCAACTTTCAATAAATGTTGAGAAAAGAGCTTTGTGAGGCTATTCATGATGGTGTGCATTACCAGACGAGCATTCTAATTTCTATTACCTGTGTACAGCTCTCAATTGAAATTACAGTACTTCTTATCTCTACAGGAAACTTTCAGGAAGCCTGTACGATTCTGCATGGTGATCAAAAGTTAGCAGCCAGTAAGGTTGGTGGAAAGCCCATTATTGAGATCGCAGCCAGCTGTGGCCAAGTTCAGACAGTTAAGCTTCTCCTGGAATGTGGCGCCAATGCTAGTTCCATAAGAGATGAAGATGGACGGAGTACCCTCCATTCTGTGTGTGAGGATGACCTGGGTATTGAGATGGCTAGACTCTTGCTGAGAGCAGGTGCAGACCCTAACGCGGCTGATTTTTCAGCCTGGACACCTTTACATTGTTGCGCTGCCATGGGTGCAGTGCCTTATGCTGCTCTGCTGCTTGAAGCAGGGGCCAAGGTAAAGGCCATATTGTTTCCCTTCCTTTTAAGCTGAGGAATAAGGGCTCCAGTCCCTCACAAATGGCGCTAAGAAGATATCTCCTTAATTTGCAGGTTGATGCATTGAATGATTCTGATCAGACCCCTCTACTGCTGGCATGTGAGTCCTCCGACTCACAGTGGGTCAACAGGGGTTGTGACTACCAGGGTGTAGTGTCTCTGCTACTGCAGCACCATGCAAATGTTAACCAGGTAGACTCTTTTGGAGAGACACCTTTGCACATGGCTGTGCGGTTCAGGAAAACAAAGATTGCAGAATTGCTTTGTGCAAGTGGCAGTCTTGTGAACACTGTTTCTGGTGAGTCCAACTGTCAGTGTTGCGTAGGTTCTTAATTACTCGACTTGATTAACTAGTCACTGAGTTAGATTCTGATGAAAGCAAGTGATGTCACGGTGCTCTTGAATGAATGCTTGCTTTAGCCTGAACACCTTTGATCATAATGTTTTGTTAAGTCTAGTTATTGATGCTTGTCAACTCCTGATTGAACATCTCTACCTATCATGGTTTAGGACACCCCAGTGGAGATATGGCTCCACTACACATCAGCTCTTCCCTCCAAGATGTGGAAACAGTGAGAGTGCTTGTAAGGGCGGGTGCTGATGTTGACCAGGAGCATTTTGGCAGTGGTAACACTCCTCTCATGATTTCGATTCAGCAGTCGTCAGATGATCTGCTAGTCAAGGAGTTAATAACTGCTGGGGTAAGATATGATTTGATTCATTATACTGTTGATGATGGTGTTGATGCTTTCTGACAACGAAGAGGATTAGTTTGCTTGGGGGTTAGCGTGTTGCTCAGAGGCAGGTGAAACATACAAGCAAATTCAGCGAGAGACAATGTACTTCTTGATGTTGCTGCCTTTGTACACGACGACATATATTGAGGCTCCTGCAGAGCTCAGAGCATTTTGCAAGGATTTTCTCCATGATTCTTTCTGTGTATTGGATTGTGTCTGCACTGAACATTGCCGCGGAAGTGAAGTACATCCTGTTGTCCCTTAGTTCTTGATGTGAAGTACATCCTGTTGTCCCTTAGTTCTTGATGCCTAGCTTATGAATTATGCAGGCTCGCGCAATTCGACCCTCAACATTATCAGGGCTGACAGCTGTGCACATAGCAGCTCATTGTGGCCACAGACATATCCTCAAATTCTTGATGTCCACTATTGCAACAGCTGACAATGATCCCCCCTACTGCTCTTCTAGTCATGACATCGCTCCAAGTGAGGGACTTCGATCGGAGATGGCAAGAATTGTTCCCACGCCCATGCACTTAGCATGCTCTGAAGGGCACTTTGAGGTCGTCCAATACTTGCTTAATGCCGCTCCTCAACAAGCTAGTTCTAAAGACAGTCAGGGCGCCACACCACTGGATGTTGCGTTAAAAAAAGGCCATCATCTTGTCTCTAATCTTATTATGGAATACATTACAGGCCAACACTCTCCTGTTGCAACACAAAGTGATTACATCATACCGCTTATTAACTCATCATCGAAGAGATGATTTTGAAATGTATTTGTTTACAAAGTCCCTAATTTTAAGTTCTAAGCATTTTCAGCAAACAAATACTCCTCCCAGGAATCTCAACTAAAGAGGCAGCCTGCATGAGATGTTATGTGCTTGCAAAAGATCTGGGACGGTTAATCAGGTAACAATCAATGGTCTTTAGTCGTGTACAACAGTTTCTAAAGAGATTTTTACTGTTGTATATGTAACTAGGGCATGCCATACAAGTAGACGAAGTGAGGAAACTTGAAGAGTCAGCTGAACTTGAAGTGCTGTCTAGCTTCTTCGTGGTTTTACATTTCAAGGAAGCCATTGACCACAACAATCAACATCAGTTCCACGGAGTGGAGGCCCTCATTCGGGCAAAACCTGGAAGCTTGTGAACGCCACGTGCCGTTTTTACCTAATTAAGCAGGACACTTTGACCATCAGCATAGGATGCACAGCAAACTTCTCAAGCATGCTTTACACACTAAAACATTAAAATTTATGGACATCCGCAGCCAGATTTTTTACCGAGTAAGGTGACAGCTTTTCAAGTTGACTGGATGCCCCGCTGACTACTGCTGAGTCAAGGGTCAATCCTGGCCTTGTACGCAGAGCATGCACGCCTGGCATGCTGGCGCCCACCTTCAAGTAATCTCCTTCATCCACCTTAACAGTGGCATCGAGTTACTCTACTTTCGCACTTGACATCATTCATCATCATGAAAATCATTCACTTGTAAACATTTGCCCAAAGCAGATGGGATTCAGGAATATGGAGCAAAAAACCTCCTCTGGGAGAAATCATGACAAGTAAACGATAATTCTCTAAATCATGTAACTACATACCAGCCTGCTCTGATTGAATTCATTTGTCTGTATATCATAGCGGCGCCCATAGTAAGAGCAAGGATCATCTCCACATCGCCCATAGTCTGTAGGTTGTGAACAACTATCCGAGATTACACATGAACATACTGTTATGAGAGCTTGAAATATGGATGCATAACGTTGCATTCGTTGCTGGGGAACCTAGTGTTAAAGACCAAGCCTAGCAAAAGTTGCAATGACTCAAGAATCTGCCGCCATCTTTTGCTTCCATGTATTAGTTCTCATGCATTTATTCTCACAATCTGTGTAGATGGAGTCCCCATCAACGGGTCTGGGGATATATCGCCAACGTCCGCCAACAAGGCGGCAGTTGGGGGTCCCTGCAACAATGTTCTTACCCAGCTCCTCAGATCGATCAAGGTCCTGATGATGTAGCAGAAGAAAGACGCGTCTCATCCTGTACTGCCCCATCAGGCTTGTGGATATCTAAGCATTCAAACTCTCAATTTGTGTGGACAAATTATGGCAAATTTTATGCACGCCATCATATCCTTTTCAACAATAGGTCATGGACAGAAACCCTGATCAAACAGTCTTACCTGTATTTTGAGGTTGTAAGAACCATTCAATCGATTCCAGAAAGTTCCTGATGGAAATCAAAACAAAATAACTATGGCAGGGTTTGGAAGCCAAGCAGCCATTTTATTTGTTGTCATTTATTTTGGGGCATGTATCTGGTTGAGACAAAACCACTCTGTAATCGGGTATGAATGTCATCAAGCAACTGCACTAACCAACAAGAGAAAAAACAATTCCACTTGAACTCAATACCTATGGACTCGAGCCTTGCTTGTGAACTCCCTATGGTCTTTGCCTTGGAAGTGGCTGTCAGATCCTCTTCCTGGGGGACATATTTTGCAATAAATCGTGATGTTGTACATCCCTTAGCAAATAAAAACCTAGATGAGAAGCAAACAGCGACTCCCTACACCAGAAAAATCTTTTCTTACTAACAACAAATCATATGAGATGTCATGCAGTCTGATACATATCCCAACAACACAGTTATCACTCCCATAAACTACACTTGAAGTTTGAGGGGTCAAAGATCTGACTGACGCATCTTCCTTTTTTACTAATCGTGGATAAAGGGGCCTTGTCTCTCATCGATGTGCATAATGGCATGGAAGCGTAATCTAAATGGATTTGTTGGTGGATGGATACTGCTGAGATGGCACTTATCACTACCTGCATCCTTTGCAGAAGTGATAATAATGCTGATAAAGATGTTTGTCGTTCATTTACATGGCAAATAGTCATGAACACTCACTTTCAGTGGGTTTGAGCGTTGTTGTGCTACTGGCAACTTCAAGGTTGAAACAGGATCAGATGCATCTCCCTCATGGACATGTTCTGCAGTGGACACAGGTGAGATGTCGTAGTAAGTATGAACAGTGGTCAGGGGACGCAGTGATTTCTCCCTCCCATTATATTGCCCTGGCAGCAAAGCTTTCAGAGTCCCTGTGGCGCTTAAAGGCTGTGCTTGGGATTCAGCAATCAATGACGGTATCTCCTCTTGCACCCATTTCCCTGTTGGACTTAAGAACCTGTGGATGCATTACAAAGAGTTCGCCGTGTGATGACCAATATTAAATCGTCTGTTATGAGATTTACGTACTTAGGATGAGCATCTCCATTTTTTGTTTTCGGGCCCGAAATTTCGAAGGGAGATGGAACAGGGGCAGTCACTGGCCTTCGAAGGCTATTAATTCCCGTTGGATCTGGCTTATTAGGGCCAACCTAAGCATTACGAGACAACAGTACGCATATCAGATGTGAGGTAACTGAGAATCATGACTTCTCTTACCAAATATGATTTCAACGGAACATCCAAGCCGCTGTGATATGGAAATGTATAATGTTAGGAACAGGTAGGTAAATCGTGTATATGTAACTTTTGCACATTTCCACCTGGTACCCTGAAATAAAGGGGGTCTTTGACTGATGGAATACGCTACAGCAGAATGTCGCCGTGGATCAAATCTGGAGGAAAGCATTTCAACATGTTGAAAGTGTTTTGAAATGTCAGCGTGATTTGACGTAAAGCAATATTGGATAGATTTTAATCATTTTAAAGGGTAAGTGAGAGTTTGCACGCATCTTAAGGGATTGGTGTGCTTAGAACAAATCGTACCCTGACATCTCCTTGTAAAGCTTCAGTTTATTAGTAAAGTCACTTAAGCTCAAGTATTCTAGATGTATATAGTTGTGTTGAAAACATGTCTCGTCTCTTGTCAAGGAAAAAACTGAATTCTAACCAATCCTGCTATCGTAACAGTGTCCGCCAGCAGGTCATGCAGTCGCACCACGCACTTACAAACAAGACTATCGTATCATGTTTTATTACAAGTTAAGAATTTTTCATAGGCAGCGCGTAATGCTGATTGGTTCATTTTCGACATCATTTCACCTAGCAGGTAATATTTGAGAGTTTTTGTTCGCATTCTTATTCAAGTGTATTAAAGATGAAACAACAGATCAGGTTTACTACATCTTCAGCCTGCCCTTTTTGTTCACTGATGATTGTAGCCCAGCCTCTGCTGCTGAGTCGTTATGATTTTTTGTGTTAATTGAAACGATATTACATGATCTTGGTCATGTAATATCGTACATTACAGGGCGAAGACGGAATATTACTTTCACTACAACTAGACGAACGTTTTCATTCCGCTTAAATAAGCACGACGAAATAAAGGAAAATATTAGGTTCAATATAATGAGGAGGAATTACAAGCGGATAAGGATGTGTGGCTCCTTATTTTTCTGCTGAAGGTTATAAAGACAAAATAACAAAGAGGATTTTGAAGCGGAATAAGGCCGGAATAAAGTCTTTTTTAATTGGTTAAAGAGACTGTACAATTGGGCTTAAAATAAAGAGCCTTGGTATTGATGAATAAGCCATCCATTATCATCATTATTATTGTAATACGACCATGCCCTGCTACAGCGGCCTTCTTCAATCGCTAAGCCCCTCCAGGTGTTACTCTGCTAGAAGTCCGCCAGAGGTTCATGAGCAAAGCACGTACATCCTGTTGCCTGTTATGAGTTAATCGTCTTCTTCCAACCTGCAACCAATAATAATGGAATGATGAATAAAAGCAGTATCATCTGGTAGCGATGTCATAAACTCCTTCACAATGTCCATTATACCTCATCATGATTACTCATATTAGGATACCTAGTCATATTGATTCATATAATTCATAGCAGTCTTTGATAATATCCTCTCCATGCTGATTTAACCAAAACTACCAACACCTGTCTTTCGCATTACTCCAGCTTGTCATCCATCGCATGTGAAAAGTATCATTGCTGAAAATCACTAGTAGATGGTTCAAAGGAAGCCTCGCATCGTCTAAATCACTAGCAAATATAGTAGATGACACAATAATGGGAGCCTCGCATCTAAGTCACTAGTACATGGTTCAAGGGCGGTCAAAGCCTCGCGTCTACCACTTTGCAAAGATATGCATAACAAATCTTAACATACATAGGTAGCAGTAAGGGCATTTTTACCTTGAGGATGGTCATTACCTACATGTGGGCGGATGATGTCCCACTCCTCTCAGCTATTTGTGCTATGCTCCTAGTACAAATAAGGACAAGGTATTATGTAGTGATCTGTACAAAACATACACAAAATATGCTTCATAAGAACGACTGAGTTATTCCAATAATTCCTCACCACTTGCATGATGGTCATTGCTGTGGGACAATAAACTCATGAATAACACGCTCACCCTCCAAGTCTGCATTATTAAGGCAGAAAAACATCAATCTACCATATAAGATGCATAGAGATAACAGGCAAGAGTGAAAATCATGCATGTGCTCCTAATAAACAAAAGCAGCATCCTGCTTAATGAGCTTTTTCACCTTCTTCAATTAAGGATACTATGGGTACACCAGTATTACAGTCCAGGCCACTTCCCTGGCCGCAGGCGGGAAAGCAGGAATAATTGTAGTTGCAAAAGTGCAGTCAATTTCATGCTTGAGTTGGGCCCGAATCAGCTTGAAGTGACTGCGCACATCCTGCCTAGTTTCCTGGATTCAGCTGACCTCATTTAGGACAGGATTCCATGAAGACGCATTCCGTCCAGCTCAACTATCATCCTCCTCGGTGCACAATCCATTCAGGAAAATTCCTTGGAAATGGTTTGATGCTTACTCCTAATGAATGCACACGACATACAAAAGAGTCATGCTAGTCATGCTGAAATGCTGCTAATGCTGCACTTGATGTCACAACTTCTGTCGACCCACCTCCTGATATCATGCTGTCATCACCTGCAAAGGCTTATCGTTATTATTTAAAATCTAAACGCCATGCAGTTTTTCTTGCCATGATCACTCCTTCCACACATGAGCAACCTGAACACCTTTCAGATTTTCCTGCAGCTCATGAGGATGGCATGGAATTAGATCAAGTTCCAGAACTTACTAGCACCAGTATGAATAATCCATCTCCATCTCATCTTAACCATGTGCCACTTCCTTTTCGAACTCAGCTCCTTGCACTTCTTGCTACCTTTCATGTTATTTTCAGTGAAACACCTCAGGCAGGTGGTGCCAAAATCAAACCTCTTGAGCACACAATTCAATTACTTCCTGGTGCTAAAACACCTTTCGAGAAAAATTACAGACTTTCTCCAGCTGAGTTCAAGGAACTTAAGAAGCAAGTCAAGGAACTTCTAGATAAAAACATCTTATTGCCTACCATATCTCCTTATGGTGCTCCTGTTCTGTTCATTAAAAAACCTGATGGCAGATTTGTCTTGATTATCGGGCACTCAATGATATTACTATCAAGTTTAAGTACCCGCTTCCTAGAATTGATGATCTCTTAGATGCTTCCAGAGGTGCAACATGTTTCTCATGTCTAGATATGGCAGGAGGATTCCATCAGCTACCTATTTATAAGGAAGACATTCCTAAAACTGCCTTCACAACTCCTTGTGGACAATACGCATGGCGTTGTCTCCCCATGGGATTGTCCAATGCTCCTAGTCAATTCCAGAGAACTGTCAATCAGATATTTGAAGAATACATCCGTCAGTTTGTTCTCATATATCTTAATGATGTTATGATCTTGTCCAAAACTCCTGCTGATCATCTTGAACATCTTCGTCTTGTGTTTGATAAAATCAGAGCACATGGACTGCAGATACGCATGTCTAAATGCAAGTTCCTCCAGTCTCAAGTCAAATGTAGAGGACATACTCTATCTGCTGATGGTGTTCAAGCTGATCTTGATAAAATCAAGTCTCTTCTTGATTGGGAATTTCCTGTCTCTGCGAAAGGCGTCATGCAATTCCTTGGTCTTGCAAATTACCTCCACAAATTTATTCCTAATCTTGCAGCCCCTTTGTATCGACTTACAAAGAAAGGCGGCAAATTTGAGAAGGGGGAGGAAGGCCTGCTAGCTTTCAAGGCTATCAATGAAACTTTGATTTCGCCTCCTGTTCTATCATACCCTGATCCTGAACTTCCTTACGAGTTAATTTCTGACCCAGTTTAATTTCTGGTTGCGGAGCAGTTCTCACGCAAGAAGGACATCAAGTTGCTTACATCTCCTCCAAGTTTAGTAATGCAGAACGCAACTATACTACTGGTGAGCAGGAACTTCTTGGTATTATAAAAGCGCTGAAGGAATGGCGTTGTTATCTAGAAGGCTGCCAAGGTCTTACAATTGTGACAGACCACAATCCTCTAACATTCTTCTCCAAGCATCCAACTCTGTCCAGAAGACAAGCTCGTTGGAGCGAGTTCATGTCTCGATTTCAATTTACAGTTAGTACAGGCCAGGAGCCTCAAACCCAGCTGATCCATTATCAAGGATTCATGCAGAAGCTGCAGTTCTTCTAGCTCTGACTGATAGTGAGTTCAACACTGACATGTTAGAAAGAATCAAGTCTGGATCAATTCAAGATACTCATTTCCAGACAAGTGACAATGTGAAGAACTATGTCCAGAAAGATGGCTATTGGTTGTATGACAATAAAATAGTTGTACCTACTTCCATGAGAGAAACAGTCATTAATGAACATCATGGCAATCTAGTATCTGGTCATTTCAGTTGGTCACGTACTCTTGATTTGATCACAAGACATTTCTGGTGGCCTAACATGCGCCAACATGTCCAAGATCATGTTCAGTCATGTTTGTCTT
>BEGY01000097.1:175844-211687 GCA_002335675.1 Chlamydomonas eustigma | reverse complement strand
CAGCAGTTCGGGGCTGCCAGTGTTAAGTGTGCAGTGGGGTGCCTGGGCTGGGGCCGGCATGGCAGCGGGTGGCAGCAACACCACTCGACCCTCTACTGCCACTGCCACCTCAGATGGTATTGTTGCGCGGAAAATCCAGCGATTAGGACTAATGATGCTGCCCCCCTCCTTAGGGCTACAGGCTCTAGGGCAGGTACTAGGTGGGGAGGTATGCAGCGCCCTCAGGAGAGTATCTGAAGTTACAGCAGTGGTGCCTTTCCTATGGCCACGTTTCTTATCAAGGTTAACTAATAAGCAAGGGAGCACTTTACGCAGTGGTGATGTAGGAGCTGGTGCTAGGGGCAGTAGCAGTAGTGTGCTCTCCCTGCCATTTTTCTTCTCTAACTTCAGTGATCAGGCTGTAGCTGAAAAGACAGGGGATGGCACCCCTACACCTGGAAATGGAGTTGGGGAGAAAGTGCATATTACAGGAAAGCAAGCTACTACGAGGGATACAGCACTGCAAGTATCTCAAAAAACGGGGGGCCAAAAGGTGCAACAGGAAGACGTTTTGCTTTCAGTGCTGTCCATTGTTGAAGGAGTGACAGGGAGGTATGATGTGGATCTTGATGTTCCCCTCATGTCCAGTGGACTGGACTCCCTGGGAGCTGTGGAGCTGAGGAACAGCTTGGAGGCTGCTTTTGGTGTAAGCCTGCCAAGCACCCTTGTCTTTGATTATCCGACTATCCAATCCATTGTAGACTATATAAAGAGTGCGGCCTTGTTCAAAAGCGGGCCAGGCTATGATGATAGCTCAGATGATGAAGGTTCAATTATCGGGACAGAAGAAGATGTGTCATCATCATCAGAGGAGGAGGGCAGCAGCATTACGGACAGTGATACATCATTGACAGTGGACGAAGTGAGGAGGCGGGTGGTAGAGGTGGTGGCCGATGTCCTTGGAGGAGGATTCGACATTGACTCAACTATGGGAGAGACTCCTTTAATGGCATCAGGGCTTGATTCCCTTGGAGCTGTGGAGCTCCGAAACACTTTGCAGGTACACATCTAACACATCATAGCACATATGTTAGTGCTGTTCTGATACTCATGTCATCTTTTGATTCAAAAAAAGTCATCTTGATACCCTAGGATTTTAAGTCTTCCTTTGTTGTGTACAAGTGCTGACACTTCAATACGTTTTCAATGTTATAGACCTCATTTCAGACCTCTCTACCAGCCACTCTTGTGATGGACTACCCAACACCCATGGCAATCAGCACATTCATTTTCACTCTCTTGAAACAAACTACTGTTGTAAACAAGCAGCTGCTGCCATCTAGCAGTACAGTCAGGTCCTCCACCATCAGGGTTCAGCGGGGGATGCAGCTTCTTCCTCCATCTAGCAGTACAGTCAGGTCCTCCACCATCAGGGTTCAGCGGGGGATGCAGCTTCTTCCTCCATCCACCCTCTCTGCAAGCCAGGGTCTGTTGAGACGAGCTTCTCTCACAGACAACCTGGTGGGCATAGCAAGTATGTGCACAATTACTCCTGGTTGCTATGCATCGACAATACGAACAACAGCCGCTGGCCATCTAGCTTGTTCAGCTGCTGCATTGAGCAGCTGTCTCTCTGATAAAGTTGTAGATGCTGTTGGGAGCATCCCACATAATCGGTGGTGTGTTGAAGATCATGTGGACCTGTTTGAGAAGTCCAGTGGGCCTGTCAGGTGCAGTGTCATGCAACGACTGCAGGCAACCTACAAAGTCGTTTGATGCTATGATGAGACTGGACACCTCACATATGGTTCACATGAAGGGGTATTATATGAGGCTCAGAATGTCTTGGAACAGAAGCCCTAGGAGGATGTATGCACTGTTTTAAGCCGCTTTGTATAAATGATCATGCAGGCATGCAAGCATCCTGATAACCTGTCTAGTTCCATCTTTTATAGCAGTCCTTCTGATATCCCTCCCTTTGTTTTCTGACTCTTGCTATCTTCGTCAGGTTTGGAGCCTTCTTACCTGCAATTGAACTCTTTGATGCTACAGCCTTTGGGATCAATGAGCGTGAGGCAGCTCTGATGGACCCACAACAACGCCTCCTCCTTCTGTCTGCAGCTCAGGCAATACAGGATGCATCATCAGAGCATCAATCTATGAGTAGCTTGGTAGCTGGTGTCCCAAGATCAAAATGGGGAGTGTTCATCGGAGTGTCTGCCCTAGACTATAGCCGAATGGCTTCCAGGTGATGTTGCAATGTAAACTCATCCAGGTGATGTTGCGATGTAAAAGGGGAGGCTTATCTCATCTAATCTCTTCTCATCCGGCACAATCCAAGCAAAATCAATGCGGAACCACAACTTGTTTCATGAGTTTTTTTGCCAGAATTCCTATATTTTTGACGATGTCTTCAGAACTTGAGCTTTCTTTGAACTACATTTCACATCACTTTTAATGACATCTCCACGCTTCTCCTTGTTTAAGGTACTGTCCTTCCTCCATCACTGCCTTCACTGCCACTGGCTCCCTCTCTCTGTCTGTGGCGGCTGGGAGATTGTCTTACACTCTGAACTTCAGAGGGCCTGCCATGGCCTTGGACACGGCGTGTTCCTCCTCTCTGGTGGCCTGCCACTCAGCCATGGAGGGACTGAGTGCAGGAGGGTGTGGAGGGGCCATGGTGGGAGGTGTGAATGTGACACTCATCCCTGATACACCTGCCATGTTTCAAAAAGCAGGTGAGTGCTCCAGAGTGAATAGTAATTGATCATGTCCATACTGTCTTCAGATTTTTAGAGAGACCAGTGTTCTTGCAATCATGGCTGCAGATTGCATGCATCCTGGCTGCCCTTGAACGTCTAACTAGGCAATTTATAGCTCTCTCAATTTTACCTTTGACTTAACTGACTTAACTAACACAGGGATGTTGTCACCTGAGGGGAGATGCAAGACTCTCGACATGTCAGCTGATGGATATGTGAGGGCAGAAGCTTGTGGGGTCGCAATGCTGGTACCCTTGAATGCCAATGTGAATGAAGAGGTGCAAATAAACGGTAACCGCACCTCAATGAACACCTCCTCTCTTTCATCCCTAACAGCCATTATCAGAGGTTCAGCTGTCAATCAGGATGGCCGCAGCAGCGCCCTAACAGCCCCCAATGGGCCTGCCCAACAAGAGGTTATCAGGCAGGCCCTATCCGCCGCTGGTTCTGTACAGCCTTCAGATGTGACTTCCTTGCAGATGCATGGCACTGGTACTCCTCTGGGTGACCCCATTGAAGTTGGAGCCGCAGCTGCTGTTTATCAGTCCTCAAGAGGCTCAGCTACAGAGGAGTGCTTCAGCTACCTCTCAAGCAAGTCCATATTTGGGCATGCTGAACCAGCTTCTGGTACGTTCACAGCAAGCACTCTGATTGCTCAGTACTGCCAAATCATTTGACTGTGGGGGTCGTTATCACCTATTATACATTCAAGTTAAATACTCCGATTGTTGGACGTTGAACATTGCAAAGTGTACTTCTCCCTCCCCAGCCCTGTGAACCCTAGTTAACCTTAGTGAACCCTAGTTAACCTCCACACTGATGTCCTCAACAGGTGTCCTGGGGATGCTGATGGGTGTCCAGTCCCTTTCAAATCTCACCCAGATCCCTATCAACCACCTCCATGCTCTGAACCCATATGTACTAACTGCCAGTCAGCGGGAAACAAGGAATGGATCATCTTCAGGCATTTGTATGCCCAGGCAGCACATGGGCAGGCCCTTAAGCAATACAGAGAGAGGGAGTTCTCACTCACAGCATACATATCCCACAGCCTGGAGAAAGGCAATCAAGGAAAATGGCCAAGTACATGACTTGTGTGGTGTTAGTGCTTTTGCCTTTCAGGGCACTAATGCTCATGTGTTGTTGGGCAGAGCATCATCACATTTATCATTACACACCCATCTAAACCCTGAACATGGAGCATCGCCTAGGTCCCAAGATGGGGGAGGGGCTCAGGAATGGCTGCTGCTGCCATGGCATCAGCAGTATTTATGGCTGGTCCCTCCTAACAAGCAGTTGGCACAAACAGCTTATATATTACAATTGGGAAAAGCAAGCAGGCTGAAAGCAGGCAACAATGACCATGAGAGGGTCTGTATGTTTGAAACCCCACTTCAGGCCTCACCTCGGCTTGCGTACATATGGGACCATGTTGTGAATGGCAGGCCTCTCATGCCTGCCGTTGCCATGGTGGAAGCTGCTCTAGCAGCAGTGACCACTCTTCTGCCACCAGACGTTGCTGTCTCCCTACAGGATGTTAAGATCTCTTCTCCTCTTCTCCTTCCAGCCATCAAGAAATCTACCTCTTTTTCTCTGTTACAAGATGACAGTTGTGGAGAAATGACAGGCCCTACTAGACGTAGCACAGGCATGCCTGGTGAAGTAGTGATGAGGGTGTTGGTGGCTCTAAACCACGGTTCTCTCCGGCTTGCCTCTGCTGTACCTGGTTCAAGAAGAACTGCCACACGACACTTGAGTGCACATTTTTCAACTTCTCCATCTTTCTCACAGCAGTTACCCTTATCATTGTCAGATAACGAAGTAGCAGACACAAGAGAGGTGGTAACACTGTCCCTCAGGACCAGGAGTCAGCTGTCATATTCACTGTTTTCAAGCCATGCAGCAGCACTCAGCCAATCTAACAACTCTTCCGGAGCATCAAGCATTGGCTGCATCCTATCTGCTTTATCGGAGAATGTAAATCCTGGGGGGCTGCACGTTGGAGGGAACGTGATACACCCTGCTGTGGCAGACAGTTGCTTTCAGTTGGGCGCTGTGCCTCATGCAGGAAGCATATATGACAAGCATAGCAAGGCATCCAACTTGCAGTCTGCACTTCCAGCTGAACATCAAATGAGGGGACGTGAAGGGCCTGCCCATTTGCCACTCCAACTCAGAGTTCCAACTTCCATTCAAATGGTGCTTCCTCTCTCTGTACGAGATCAGAGTATTAGCCAGAGCTCTGTTTCAGCAGGAGGTAGGATCACTAGTCCTTCAGCTTGGGCTATAGCATATCAAGCTGTATCAGTTGGAGCTGCAATACCTTCAGAGGCAGCATGCACTACATCAGGAGGCAGCTATACAGAGACCAGGACTTCCTTTGCATTGCAACTAGCAGGATGTGAGGGGGTCTCCTCTGGGCTACAAAGCACATCATCTGCTGGGTGTATCTTTAAAGACTTGGTTGCCACCCCCATCTTCAAGGCACATCCTGTTAACAACATGACATTGAATGACAGTCATCCAGTTGTAGAGGGTATTCAACAGCTGTTAACCACCGCTACGGAAGGAATTGAGGTCTCGGAAGAAGAGCCGGGTTTGGTATATCAGACTCATTACCTGGTTTCAGAGCCATGCAATGGCCTTGCTTTTGAGCAGGCCCTGCAAACTGAAGATGTCCCATGCTTAGTGGTAGACCAAGGCAGACGAGGGCCATTGTCTTCTGCACCTCCTGGTGCATCCCTCCTGTCTTTAATGCAAAGTTTATTCAGAATCACAAACTCTGAGGGTCAAAACAGCAGCAGTCAGCAGTCAGATCCAGTGCAGGAGTTCACTCTGAAGCTGCCTTCGGAGCCTCTTGTCATGTCCAGCAATAAACTTGCAGGGCAATACTCATCGGCAGGCGGTACACAACTCAGCAGTACAGATGTGCTGTTAGATGGTTGCTGGAGTGGGATGGTCAAGACAGCGGTGCTTGAGGGTGGTGCTGTGCCCTCTGTCATGCTGAACACTTTCAGCATGGATGCCAATGCTCCTAAGCATATGTCAAGCACCAGGGCAGCTGTCACATTATTCCCAAGCAGCAGCCAAAGCTCTGGATCCGTCGTCAATGACATGAGCATGATTCAATGTGGGATGTTACTCCTGCCTCGACTCCAACCTGTTGCATCAGCATCGGCTGTCGGCAGTAAACTTGTGGAAGGTTATCGCCTTGTGCCTAGGCCTCCTGGGGCCCTCAGCAGCTTGGTTCCGGAGGCAGTGCCTGCTGCCAGTAGGATGCGGCAGGATCAACAGATGACAGTGAGGGTGAAGTCAGTGGGACTGAACTTCAGGGACTTACTGGTGGTGAGTGGATGAACTGGTGATGGTGATGTGAGCCTAGTTCTGGATGCATATAAGCTTTAATGAATCATCATGTATACTTGCTAGTGCATGCACAATTTTTAAACTGTGTGTGCCCTTCAATACAGTTATGGTGTAAATAAGGCAGAAATGTCTTTGACTAACTGTGCCACAGGTTCTGGGCATGTACCCTGGATCAGATCTGGATCCACCGGGTGGTGACTGCTCTGGAACTGTCTTGTCCTCCAGTACCTTACCTCCAGGCACCTCAGTCTTTGGACTGGCTGCTGGCTGTCTAGGCACTCTGGTGCATTGTCATCCTGACACCATGGTGGTGATGCCTGAGCAACTGTCATTTGAGCAAGCTGCCACCATGCCCACAGTCTTTATGACAGCTCACATGGCCTTTGACAAAGCAACCATTGTGCAATCAGGACACAATGTATTAGTGCATGCAGCAGCTGGTGGGGTGGGTCTGGCTTCACTTCAAGTGCTGAGAGACAGAGGTGCTGTGATGGTGGCAACTGCTGGAGGGCCTCCAAAGCGAGGTCTCCTGCGCAGTCTTGGATCCAACCATGTATCTGGATCCAGAGACACCTCATTCATAGAAGAACTTGTGCTAGGTTGCAGAGGAATGGACGTGATCCTCAACACCCTCACCTCACCTGGTCTTGTCTCTGCTGCCCTGTCACTGATTAATGAAGGGGGTAGCCTAGTTGAGATCAGTAAACGTGACATCTGGTACTCAGGTCGTGCTGCTCAGGAGCGCCCTGATGTCAACTTCAGCATGGTGGCTGTTGACTTCCTCCCTAGTCATCAGGTGCATGAAGCCATGTCCCAGGTTGCAGCTGGTGCTGCTAGAGGTGTATTGACTCCCCTCCCAGTTGCTGCTCATGGCCTCCACAGTGTGTCATCAGCACTGAGGCAGATGAGCCAGGCCAGGCATGTGGGGAAGGTGGTGGTCCTTCTTAGTCAGCCTCTTCTCCCAGCTCCAGTGCATGACAGTAATCAGCAGCCCTCAGCTTACTCATGGTCTCCTTCTAAGGGCTCTGGACGAGTGGTGATATCTGGAGGGGCTGGCGCCATTGGTCAGCTAGTAGCTGAGTGGCTGAATTTGTCAGGGATCAAGCATATTCAATTGCTCAGCAGGTCTGGTAAACTCAACTGCCCTTCAGTTACCATTGAAGGCAAGCTAGTCCATTCGTTTGGACAGATGATATGCTCGTCGTGCGATATAGGCGTCGCCTCTGACCTGCAGATAGCATTTGGCACGAGAGGAGCTGTGTTTAACATAATGGACAGAAGAGCTGCTGAAAGCCAACCGATCCTAGCTGTCATGCATGCTGGGGGTGTGCTGGCCGATGCCATGCTCCAGAACCAGACTCTGGAAGGCCTCAGGTCAGTGATGGCACCCAAGGTAGCTGGACTCAAACAGTGGACTCAAGCCACAGCATTGCAACCCTCTACTGGTCATGTCTTGTTCTCCAGTGTGGCCTCTCTCCTAGGCTCCCCTGGTCAAGCTAACTATGCTGCTGCCAACTCAGCCCTGGATGCTGCTGCCTGTCAGTTATCATCGAGTGGTATGCCTGTGACCAGTATCCAATGGGGTGCCTGGGCTGGAGGCGGCATGGCAGCTGCTGATGCTCAGACTGCTGCCAGGGTTGAACGCATGGGCATGAGTCTTCTGGCACCTCTGCATGGATTGAGCGCTCTAGGACACGTCCTTTCTTACTCACTAAAATCCTTGCCTCAACTCAGACCCCCATACTGGACTGTGGTACCTTTCAAGTGAGTCACAGTCATGATTGTTTTCTTAGCAGCATTTTATGAACATGATTAGTGGCTGCTGCTAGGACCCATGAGCATGTTCCATATTTTCAGCTGCTTACATGTATTACTCAGGTGGCCAAAGTTCCTCTCACCTCAGCTTCTACATAGTAGCTCTGCTGGTTTCTTTGATGAAATGAAGACCCTGAAAAAACCACGAAGGGACTCGTCAAGCCAACCATTACATGCGCTCCCTTCTGCACAACCAGCTCAAACAACCAGCTGCAACATAGCATCATCACCAGTAATGAGTCAACCTCAGGGGGATCCAAACTCTGTTCACACCAAAGGATCATCCGCCTTGAGGCCATCACCTTCTTTCTCATCAAGGAGCCAAGCTGATATCTCCAAAACCCTTCCAAGGGTATTGCAGATTGCTGCAGAGGTTATTGGTACTCATGTTCTGCCTGACTCGCCTCTTATGTCTAGTGGTCTGGACTCGCTTGGAGCTGTGGAGCTTAGGAACAGTCTGGAGGCCTCTTTTGGAGTGAGCTTGCCAAGTACCCTGGTCTTTGATTTCCCAACTGCAACAACCATAGCCCAGAACATTGTAGATCGCATTTCTCCTCAAGTAATGCTGCCGTCAAGGCAGGCCCTCTTAGGCCCTGCTGCCTCCAGCCGTGAGGTAGTCAGGGAACCTTCTGCTCTGGCAGGCATTGCAAGGAGTCAGAGGTTGGGACCTGTGTCTCTTCAGAACCTATTGCAGCCTGATCCTATATCTTATATGCAAGCCTCTGTACTGCAGAAGAAAGTGATAGCAACAGTACAAGAGGTAACAGGGAGGTCTGATGTGGCCCTTGATGTTCCCCTCATGTCCAGTGGACTGGACTCCCTGGGAGCTGTGGAGCTGAGGAACAGCTTGGAGGCTGCCTTTGGTGTAAGCCTGCCGAGTACGCTGGTTTTTGACTACCCCACTCCTGCTGCCATTGCACTTCACATATTCTCGATCCATTCCAACAAATCGTCTGCAAGGGATTTTCCTCTAGAGCTGGGCACAGCAAGTAGCCGTCCTCTAGCAGTGCTGGGCACAACAAGTAGCCGTCAGCCTATCAGTCCAGAGGATCCTCCTCTAGAGCTGGTCACAGCAAGTAGCCGTCGTCAGCCTATCAGTCCAGAGGATGATTGTGATGATTTTTTCCAGCTGCTTGACACCGCCATGGATGCTGAAGACGAGTTTTATACTTCATATGCTGAGCAAACAAAGATATCTCTGAGGACAACAAGTACTGAAGGGCTGCAAGCTCTAGGGAACACGTCATGGGCAATCAAGTCAAAGATGTCATTGGCATCTTATCATCCAGACCTCTTTGAAGGGGCTCCCTATTCTGAAAGCGGAGGATTGTCAAGTGTGGCAGTTATGGCAACTGCCTGGAGGCTACCTTCTCCAGGGGAGCAGGCTCTAGGAAGCAGCAGCAGCAGGAGCAGCCTCTGCTGGGGAGATACATCAAGGCCAATCCCTACCTCAAGGTGCATTATGCCTAAAAAACTTTTAGGTTCACAATTGCAAGCTAGTGGATGAACAGGGTCATTTAGTTGCGCAGATCGTTAACTATACCCTTTGGTACAAACACGTGGGCACCTCTTATCCGACATCTAAACGGGAACTTTTTGCGCTTGCATGTGATGCCTGTTAATACTGTTAATGGCCTCAGTGTTATTGCTGTACCCTGTACCCTGATGCCTGTTAATGGTCTCACTAGTGTTATTGCTGTACCCTGTGCCCTGTCGTGTGCAGGTGGGACATGGAGCAAGCATCTTCCAGGATGGGAGACTTATCTGTACGTTTTGGGAGCTTCATAGACAATGCTGAAATGTTTGATGCCGCCGCTTTTGGGGTTTCAGACGCTGAGTTGGCGTTGATGGATCCTCAACAGCGCATCCTAATGGAGTGTACCGCAGAGGCACTGACTCCACAACACTCCTCACAGTGAGAGCACTGTGGCAATGTTTCTAATTCTTTCTAGTATCCATTATGTCCCTCTGATTTATTCCCTCTGATTTATTGCACATCTCTTTCGTTATTGCTTTATTCAGTCCGGCTTCAGCTGCCTCCATTGTAAGCAATATGCTGGCTGAAGTGTGAAAATGTGTTCTGCACTCTGTGGTCTGTTGTGATTTTTAGGGCCAGGAGTGCAGCACCACAGTTGTATGTTTCAAAGGAAAAGGGTGTCTTCATAGGAGCTTCCTCCTCTGACTACCTTCGCCTTGCTGCTGTACATGGGGCAACCTCAAGCGTGTTTGCTGCGACAGCGGGCACCCTGTCTGTTATCAGTGGTCGCCTGTCCTTCACCTTTGGCCTCAGGGGGCCTGCCATGACAGTGGACACAGCATGCTCATCCTCGCTGGTGGCCTGCCAAGCTGGAATTACAGCTATCAGGCTCAGGCAGTGCCCTGATGGGGCTCTGGTGGGAGGTATCAATCTCACACTCATGCCCGACACTCCTGCAATGTTCCAGAAGGCTGGTAAGATTTGTTTGGATTTAGTTTTGCGCTATTGAAGGTGATGGAAGATTTGGACCTGGCATCGAAGCACTCAACCTTTCTCCTGTAATTATACAATAACAAATAGCCTTTTACATGATGGCTTTGTTATTGGCAAGGCGAATAATACCAGGACAACTTTCGTATCAGCTCTGGTAGAGGCAAGGGCAGTGTATTTTTGCGGGCGATGCAATTAGTTAAAAGCTTTGACTTTTGAGGTTGGTCTCTTCTTTGTCACTCTGAAACTTGCAGGTATGCTTTCATTTGAGGGTCGCTGCAAAACCTTGGATGGTTCAGCAGATGGGTACATGAGAGCAGAGGCTTGCGGCTTGATGTCATTGCTTCCTCTTCAATCCTTATCCCCACAACTGCTGGCAGAGGGACCGTCACAAGAAAGTGGGGCCATGACAGTGAGTAGGGTTTTTGAAACCATGCCTCTCTGTTTGCTGGTGGGAGGGGCCATTAACCAGGATGGCAGGAGCAGTGCTTTGACAGCACCCAACGGGCCTGCCCAGCAGGAGGTAATGAGGCAGGCCCTGGTAGATAATTGTCTAGGGTTACAACCAAGGGATGTCTCAGCACTGGGCCTACATGGAACAGGCACTCCCTTGGGAGATCCCATCGAGGTGGGTGCAGCAGCGGCTGTCCTGCTTGGACAAGCCAATTCACTTCAAAAAGATTTCAGGGCCATGGATCCTCAAGGAGGTAAAGGTCTTACTATCAAGGGAGCTGAGACAACCTCCAAGGTGCTATCTTTCTTGTCCTCCAAGTCATGGGTGGGCCATGCAGAACCTGCCTCCGGCATTGTGGGGCTGCTGCAGGGTCTGCTGGCCTCTAGTCATCAGAGTGGCCTGCCTCTGCTGCACCTGAGGACATTAAATCCACACGTTGTGGGTGCCTTGGAGGCATCAGGGGCCAATCCTCTGCACCAGAGCTGGTGTATGCCGAGGCAGACTCATGGGAAGTGTAGCTCATCAGCGCTTGAGAGGCAATTAGTGGGTGTAAGCTCTTTTGCATACCAGGGCACCAATGCTCATATCCTCCTAGGCATGCCGTCCTCATCTCATGGTCATGGTGTGGAGAGAGAAGCGGATGCTGTAGGAGGTGGCTCCGGAACTACATCCAACATATCAGATCATCATTCCTTAAGATTACACTGGGTGAGGAAGCGGCACTGGGTGACCTCTTCTGTGAATTCCCTCCTGGACTCTGTGACTATTTTAACGGCTGTAGCAGCAGAAGCACCTAGCACCCGGCGCAACTATCTGCATTCTCAATCTCCCCCCGCACCAATCTTACAGTACCAGCTGAACATCTCAGCAACCGCTGGACTAAGTTTCTTATTAGATCATGTTGTGGCTGGCAGGCCCTTGGCACCTGCAACAGCTTTGATGGAGATGGCAGTATCAGCAGCGTCTTCTGCCCTGTCTCCCTCTTACACCAATCAAATCACCAGCTCCAGTTATACTCCCGTCACCTCTTTAGGGCTTGGTGCTTCTACAGAGCACTCAGCCAACAGGATGGATCAACAGACTCTTATGTGCTGCTTGTCAGACGTGACGATACCAGCTCCTCTCCTATTGCCTCATGACTTGCAGAGACATTCCACGACCCTCAAAGCAGCTGACAGCAACGCACCCAAACTTGTGATCCACTGTTCAGTGGACACCTCAAATGGTTCCGTCAATCTGTCCTCAATTATTCCCATGATGCATCATAGTGGGAAACGCAGCACGAAGCCTCAGGTGCACCTGACAGGGAGAGCTAGTGCAGCAGTACTGCCACTCTCAATACCAGTCACAAGTAGTCCTGTACTGCTGTCACGGCAGACAGTACATGCCACTAGGATGCAGTCTACTATTGGGCTTAGCAGGGCAGCAGTCTCCGCTAAGGTGGTGTTGGTTGCATCCATGGCTCGATCCTTGAAACGTCACAACAACGTCCTCTGTATGATGTTGCCTGCTTCAAAGTTGGGTCCAGCCTCATTTGCTGTCATAAGCACTCCTGCAGATATGACACCAACTGCTTTTAATCTCAGCCCTTCAGCCATGGATTGTAGCTTCCAGCTAGCTGCTACTTGTGGACAAGGTATTGCCTCTATCAATGCAGCAGCCATGAAGGAAGCTGATCCCTATAGCTCCTCTAGTTTCCAACTAATGGTGCCCACTGGAGCTGGCTGTATATCTGTGCCTATCAGGAACCATCATGAAGCTATGCTCTCAAGCAACAACAGCAGCCCCTCTAATGTAGCTTCATCTACTTCATCCTTTTCATTGAGAAAAGCTGATGACGTTTACCATCCTACAGAGTTAACTAGTCATCACGCAGTGTCCAGGTCTGTGTCGCATCTTACAGCAAGCTCTGACTGCAGGAACTACCTGGCATTTAATTCATACCTCGTGCAGACAGGCAGTCTCAGCCAAAAGAACACCTCATACGGCTGTGCAGTAAATGGCTTGCTAGTCAAGCCCATTGACCAGCAGGTGTACGTCTCTACTACAGCAGTAGGACCAAGAAAGACCCAGGGAGTAAATGCACCAACTGCAGTAGCTGAGGCTGCCTTGCCTCTTGCCTCATCTGCAGACCTAGTGGATACAGAGGATACTGAGGGCCTGGTAGGCATGATGTACGAGGTTGAGTTGACAGCTCACAGCTGCAGTACTGGTGATGAGACGGGGGCTATCATAGAGGAGTTGACATCATCTGATCAAGCTGTTGCCTCATCCCCTCTCAGAGGATCCTCTCAAACAGTAAAGGCACATCACAACCTGACTGCAGACATCCAGTTGGGACTGGGAGCTTCTGTCCTCGCTTCCTTACAACAGTACTGTGCACTGAGGAAGAGTCCTACAGCATCTGATGGGAACGTAATCCTTGCAGAGATGATTGGGACTGGACAGCATGCTCTTCTGGAAGCAGTTCAATTTACTGGTGGAGGCAGAGGATGCGGTGAAGGGTTGGGTGGGATTGTCTCAGGTCTCATCAAAAGTGTGAATCAAGAGAGGTTAGGACAGCCCCCAGTTCAGATGAATTATGTTCATTCAGGCAGCACTATTAGTGAGGTGGAGGATAGAGGCCTAGGAGCAGTTAATCAGTTGCTGGGAGCCAGTATGACCAAACTCCTGTTGACAATATCAGATACTACTACTAACACAATGGCGGCCAAGAGCGACATGGCTTTGTCTACAGGGATGCAGGGAGTTGAGGCTATAGACAGTTTATACAGCCGACATGACAGAGGCAGCACATGCTTCCTTCCAGTGCTGAAGTGCCTTGATGGTGGCAGGCCACTAGGGGCCTTAGAGGGAAGGGACTACCGACTGGTACCCAGGCCCCCTGGGGCCCTCAGCAGTTTGGTTCCGGAGGCAGTACCTGCTGCCAGTAGGGCTCAGGGTCAACAGATGACAGTGAGGGTGAAGGCAGTGGGGCTGAACTTCAGGGACTTGCTGGTGGTGAGTGGATGGGATTATCATATTGACCTGATGCAGGTATCTGTGTTTCTGATTGTGGCTTCCATTTGTGATGTACAAAGTTGATGTTTGTGGGAAGAAACTCTAAATGCAGAAAAGTGTTGCAATTTATTGCTGTTTAAGAATTTTCTGCTGATATGTGTGTGTCACAGGTTCTGGGCATGTACCCTGGATCAGATCTGGATCCACCGGGTGGTGACTGCTCTGGATCTGTATTGTCCTCCAGTACCTTACCTCCAGGCACCTCAGTCTTTGGACTGGCTGCTGGCTGCCTAGGCACTCTGGTGCATTGTCATCCTGACACCATGGTCGTGATGCCTGAGCAGCTGTCATTTGAGCAAGCTGCCACCATGCCCACAGTCTTTATGACAGCTCACATGGCCTTTGAAAAAGCAACTGTTGTGCAATCAGGATACAAGGTATTAGTGCATGCAGCAGCTGGTGGGGTGGGCCTGGCTTCACTTCAAGTGCTGAGAGACAGAGGTGCTGTGATGGTGGCAACTGCTGGAGGGCCTCCAAAACGAGGTCTCCTGCGCAGTCTTGGATCCAACCATGTATCTGGATCCAGAGACACCTCATTCATAGAAGAACTTGTGCTAGGTTGCAAAGGAATGGACGTGATCCTCAACACCCTCACTTCACCTGGTCTTGTCTCTGCTGCCCTGTCATTGATTAATGAAGGGGGTAACCTCGTAGAGATCAGTAAGCGTGACATCTGGTACTCAGGTCGTGCTGCTCAGGAGCGCCCTGATGTCCACTTCAACATGGTGGCTGTTGACTTCCTCCCTACTCATCAGGTGCATGAAGCCATGTCCCAGGTTGCAGCTGGTGCTGCTAGAGGTGTATTGACTCCCCTCCCAGTTGCTGCTCATGGCCTCCACAGTGTGTCATCAGCACTGAGGCAGATGAGTCAGGCCAGGCATGTGGGGAAGGTGGTGGTGATTTGTAAACCTAACCTGATCTCACTCCCAGTATCTTCAGACTCTGCACCTGTACAGAATTGTACGGCCTTGAGCTCAGTAGGCTCTTGGGTGGCCTTGCTATCTGGAGGCAGAGTCCTGATCAGTGGAGGTTCTGGGGCTATAGGACAGCTGCTGGCAGCATGGCTATTGTTGCAAGCACCCAGAACAAAGGTGGATCTGATCAGCAGATCCTCTAGGATGGCATTAGGAGGGACTGTTGGGGGAGGGACTTCTTTGGTCAGGTCGATTATGTTTGACATATCTGTAGCTGAAGATGTAGCTGAGCTCATGTCTCATGACAGCCTATACAATGAGGTCCATATGTCTCCTGTGAACATGGTGCTCCATGCTGGGGGTGTGCTGGCTGATGCCATGCTCCAGAACCAGACTCTGGCAGGCCTAAGGTCAGTGATGGCATCCAAGGTAGCTGGGCTCAATCAGTGGACTCAAGCCACAGCCTTGCAACCCTCTACTGGTCATGTCTTGTTCTCCAGTGTGGCCTCTCTCCTAGGCTCCCCTGGTCAAGCTAACTATGCTGCTGCCAACTCAGCTCTGGATGCTGCTGCCTGTCAGCTATCATCAAGTGGTATGCCTGTGACCAGTATCCAATGGGGTGCCTGGGCTGGAGGCGGCATGGCAGCTGCTGATGCTCAGACCGCTGCCAGGGTGGAACGCATGGGCATGAAACTGGTGCAACCTCAGCTGGGTCTGACTGCCCTTGGCGTTGTCTTGTCTAACCTGGGGTCAATCAGCCTAATCCTAAAGGCAGCGTCTCAGTCAGTTCAAGCTGTGATTCCATTTGTATGGGATCGCTTCCTTGACAGATATGTGAAGGACAGACAGCCTAGAGTAAAAGGGAGCTCAGACACAGTCCCATTACAAGGCGCTTTGTCACTGCAACCTCTATCCAGTATCCCATTATTTTTCTCAAATGTATCTGAGGGCCTTCATACTATGAGCAAGTCAACGGTCCCTGTCCTTGCTGAGAGCATCACCAGGAGCTTGACAAGGCTATCAGGAAGTGAGAAGATTGAAGAAACTTTAGAGTTAGGGGTGCTAACCAAGGTACGTTACGCGCAAGCATGTGAAGCACTGATGTATGACCTGCTTCAACTTACCTAAGGCTACTAAGGCTTAAATTAGGTTTAGATCCTATGTACTGAAATGCTGAGTGCATGCACTGCGACACATTCAATTTTGCCATGAGGTTGGATACTATGTTTCAGATGTCGATCTGTATTATCTGTATGCAGGTCAGAGATTGTGTCAGGAGTGTGTTGGGGCCTGAGAACGTGTTCTCTTTAGAATCCCCCCTCATGTCCAGTGGTTTGGACTCACTGGGCTCTGTTGAGTTGAGAAACAGATTGGAGGCTACTTTTAGCTTATCTCTACCCAGCACCCTGGTCTTTGACTACCCTACTGTGCGCTCTATCACTGAGCTCATAATTGCTTCAATCGTGACACAGACAACTGCTATGCGTAGCAGTCAAGGGCAATGGGCAGTGAATATTGCACCTCATCAAGCAGCCCTTTCCTCTATTCAACCCAAACGTAAGCTCGGCTTACGAAAAAGACGGACCTTATTGGGTCAAGTATTTTCCTCAAGGCAACAGTTAGCTGCCGCCAAGGATGTGGATTTGTCTCAGATGCAGTTAAAGGTCACAGAGGCAGTGCAGCAAGTGACAGGGAGGTCTGATGTGGCTCTTGATGTTCCCCTCATGTCCAGTGGACTGGACTCCCTGGGAGCTGTGGAGCTGAGGAACAGCTTGGAGGCTGCCTTTGGTGTAAGCCTGCCAAGCACCCTTGTCTTTGACTACCCCACTGTCTCCTCCATCATAGAGCTCATAAAGAGCCTCCTCTACACTTCAAACACGGTTGCAGTCCACAGCTCTTCTGGAGGAATGGTGCAAGGGGAAGAGTACGAGTATGTACACTATTACTCAGACAGTGTCAGTGGAACCATGAGCTGTGATGAGGAGAACATTCGTGAACCCCAACCCATGAGAAGTTTATTGGAAGGGTATCACACTAGATTAAGTACTGTGATTGCTGGCATACAGGCGGCCTGTTTTAGGCTGCCTGGAGCTTGCAGCCACACAAGTTCCATTGCTGCATCAAAAAGCTATGACATATTGTCATCTGGATCATGCTGCACTGATTCAGTTGGGCGCGTTCCGTACCAGAGATGGGATGCAGATGGTCCCCTGGCAGCACAGATCAGCTCAGATGCTGTACTGCCTGTCCAGTTTGGAAGCTTTTTGGCATGTGCTGAACTGTTTGATGCTACAGCCTTTGGGCTCTCACCTAAGGAAGCCGCTCTCATGGTGAACCTTTGTTTAAACCAGCCTCTAAATGCACCTAGTGATTTGACGCTTCTCCTTATAGGCGCCCTTTAACCCTGACTAGGTAATGAAGTGCTCTTAGGTAACAATGGTGGCATCATTCTACATGTAGGATCCCCAGCAACGTCTTCTGTTGGAGTGTGGATCAGAAGTACTAACATCTGTGAGGACCCCCTCCCCAGGCAGCGTAGTAGAGACTGGGGTTGCACATGCAGTCTCTGTTGTGGGCTTTGATGCTGAGAAGTGTGGGGTGTATGTGGGGGTGTCATCTGTAGACTACATGAAGCTCTGCATGATGTACAGCCGTACTGCCTCAGTGTACAGCGCCACAGGTCGGATAGATGCAATTACATTTCTATGCCAGTTTCTATTAATCAATGCTATATTATTTAATGTTATGCTTGAGAAGGATTCTGCCATGATGTGACTACATTGTAAGACCTCGCATCAAGGTATGCTGAAGAGACTTGTCAATTCTGTGTCATTTACCCATGCTTGATAAACCCACAGCAAGACCAATGCACTGCGTCCTACTACACGACTTGCCGAAGCCTCATCAAACTATTGTGACCTTCTTCCTCAGGCAGCACACTGTCTGTGGCCAGTGGCCGTCTGTCATTCACCTTTGGTCTGAGAGGGCCTGCCATGACTGTGGACACGGCATGTTCCTCCTCTCTAGTGGCCTGCCATAATGCAGTACAATCGATAGAGCTGAAACAGATCAGGTCTGCTGAGAGATTTATAGTCCTTGCTTCGTCAAGCTGGGCATGAGGCTACATGCATGGCTTTAGATTTAAAAAAGGTTGCTTTTGTTGCACATCTGCTTCATTAGATCATCCCTTTCCTTCAATCCTCAGGCATGCACTCATTGGTGGTGTGAACCTTGTTCTTCATCCAGACACGTGTGCCATGTTTCAGAAATCTGGTGAGGGCATATGTTGTATTAGTATATGCTGTGTAATCATTGCAATTAACACAACAGTCTTCTTGATGGGAAAAACAGCATCAGCTCTTTCAAGCAGCAGTAGCAGCAGCTTGGTTCATAGTACTGTCACAACACTCAACACTCTTTCATGTCCCAAGTCTTTGTTTTTGGACTGCAGGCATGCTTTCGCCCGAGGGGCGGTGTAAGACAGTGGATGCCACTGCAGATGGCTATGTGAGGGCAGAGGCTTGTGGAACATACCTCCTGACCGCAATGAATCCTTCCTATCCCCCTAGTGTCTCATCAGATGATCATGGGCCGCAACAGTTAGTCCTTTGTATGATCCAAGGTACTGCAATCAATCAGGACGGCCGAAGCAGCGCGCTGACAGCACCCAATGGGCCTGCCCAGCAAGAGGTCATAAGGCAGGCCCTGTCCACCATGCAGTTCGGCTCTGGCCTTACACAGTCCTCCATGGTTGCGATGTCATTGCATGGCACCGGAACACCTTTGGGAGATCCCATTGAGGTGGGAGCAGTGGCAGCGGTTCTGGAGCTGAGGGGAAGTCATCCTTCAGGCAGTATGAATCAGCAGCACAACAGAGTCTTTGAGACTCATCCTCGTTGCCTGAGCCTCTTGTCCAGTAAATCTTGGTATGGACATGCTGAACCTGCAGCTGGTGAGACGTCATTTTGAAATGAATGGCAAGATAAGCAGTAGGTACTTTATTGCCATGATCGCTATCCGGATGGTACTTCATGGCTGATGAACATGGTTCTGTTGCAACTGTTCTGCCTCATTATTTAAGGACAGAGCCTTGATGTTCATACTTTGTCACACACACAGGGGTTGTTGGAATGCTCCACGGCTATCAGAGCTTGGCCCTGAGAGTACAGCTTCCTATCACGCACCTATCTACCCTGAACCCTTACATTACTTCGGCCCTCAAACCTCTCTCTGTGGACAGTCAGGCTGCACCACAATCGATTGTTGAGCATGGGGACCTGGAAGCAGACACAACATCCTTGTGCATCCCAAGGCAGGCTACTCCCCAGATGCAATGTGTCGCCAGGTCTGTACAACCTGAATATTCAAGCCCTGTTAGTTTGCCGTACCGTGGTGTCCCTCCTACCCCTCTCATTCCTGCTCCTGGCTCATTACTGGCTAATCCTCCTGAGAGGAACAGGGCATGTGCTGGGGTCAGTGCTTTTGCATTCCAGGTATGATCCTAAGATGCATACATATTTCTGGTGTCAGACTAAGGTGCCTGCTGGGGGATGTTAGTACTGCAAGCATTGCTGGCTCAGACTATGTCATGATCATTGCTTAGATATTATGAACAAGCTTTTACAAAATAAGATATGACCAGTATACCTTTTTACTTTAACACATACTTCTATTACTGGACTTCATGTCCTCAGGGAACCAATGCTCACGTCATACTGGCGCTGCCTAAAGCATTGAGGGAGGAAGATCACAAGCCAAGCACACTGTCTAGCACCCAGTATCGCCAGCAGAGTCATGCTCACAACACCAGCACGCTTCCCTGGCAGCATCAACGACACTGGGTTCTCAGCGCAGGGCACGAATTGATCCTGAGGGTCTTGACCAGGAGTCAGACAATCAACAGAAAGAAAAAACAACTGCTCCGCTTCCCTAAAAAACCAACAGGCGCCCTATCAACCCATGCAGGCTCAGCCATGATAAGCTTCCAAGTAGATGTCACATCACCTGCTTCAACTTTCCTTTATGACCATGTTGTCAGTGGTAAGAGCATATGTCCAGCTGCAGCTTTCTTGGAGATTGCATCAGCTGCTGTAAGGCTGACTAGCTTGCTTGACAACTCTTTAATAAATTCGGAACAACAAGCAGCAGCAATGGGACTACTGCAAGACGTAAACATTCCTTCCCCCCTGTTCCTTAGCTCACCTGACAGCAGCTCAGGTAGCCTCACAAGGGGATCTGAGTCATTGGCATGTATCTTGGATCTCAGTGCCGGGAGTCTTAAACTGCAAACAGAGAGATCTCATCAACACCCTAAGAGAGGGCGTCAGGCTGATAAGAGAAGTCGCAAGCATTCTGAAGTATATTTAACAGCAAAGGTATGCCGGGTGAGCTCTCTGGGAAATATGAAGGAAGGATTGTTGTTATGTAGCAGTCAGTTGAAGCTGGAAGAGGCTAGCACGGTACAAAGGGTTCAGCTGACACCGGCATTGAAACTCCTGCGCACCCTTGTCTCACCTTCTCTCGCTCCTCAGCAAGGGATCATAATGCAGTCCTTTAGAGCTAGCATTCCTTGCACCTTCTCAAGCCTGGCACCAGCAGAATGTTATAAAGGCTGCGGTGCGCAGCGCAACACAGAGTCCTCCTGGCTGTTCCATCCTGCCATGCTAGACTGCACCCTACAGCTGGGAGCAGTAAGCTTGCTTACCAATGCTGCCAAAGAGGATGCGCCTCTTGGCATCGACCAATGCCACGGACATCATGCGCAAGCCCACCTGGCCCCTAGGAGGCGGAACACTTGGGTGCCTGTACAGCTGGAGGGTCTGCTGATCCCTCTGGGACCTGTTGGTGCTGCTGCCTCTCTAGAGGGTGCGCCCCATTCTCACATGGACAAGGGCTTTGCTATAGCTCAGCCCAGGGCACAGCTGCCACAGTCCAGTGGCAGGGAGGCGACTGGTGACTTCATTGCCATGCTGCCAGGTTGCGGTGGTGAGAGTCACCCGGTCAGTCTCAGGGGCTTGCTATCTCGTGATGTCTCCCTGATGCAGTCAGATACGTTACCTCCTCCAGAGCATGCTACAGCGTCTGATGTCCACAGGAGTAATGAAATCGGAGGAATTCTTCACTCTAGTGCTCAAGGAGGGGAGGAAGCTGATGAGCACCTGCTGTACAGAGTTGAATGGTGTGCCGCAGGTGTCCCCTCAGAAGCTCTTGATGCAGCATCTGGGCACTCCGTAAAATTACTCATCATGAAAGGGATGGAGTCATGTCAGGTATCAGATAGCAACAGGCCAGTTCTAAGCGTACCTACATCACGACGTGGTTCCCAACTCTCTGCCAGCTCTGCCGTGGCATTATCAGCCATGCAGTCCCTTCACACAATCCATGCCACCATCATGCAAAGGGGTCTGGAGCTTCAGCTTCAAGGTGACCCAACTTCATTTCAGCATCCTCCTTGCTGCACTCAGAGTGCACTTATAGGTATGGATCCAAACTACCTTGTGCAGCACATGCTGGCGTCCATGCAACGGTGCTCTGACCTTGAAGGCAGCATGTCAGTTGGATATTCAGCATCAGGAACATCACAACCATTGTCAGTACATACTGGCTGGCAGGATATTCACAGCCCAAACAATTCTGGGTGGCAACACGCTTGCCAAGATAACTTGTCCGTGTATTCAGTTAAGAAACCACAAGGTGGCTTTAGCCACAGAGCAGGTTCTGAGCTTGATGAGTTATTGTATGGCTGTTACAGTCAAGCAGCAGTGGAATACGTTGCTAGGCTTTCACCTTTTCAGGAGAAAGGTCACAGCAGCAGAACAACGGCAGATTACCAACTGGTGCCTAGGTCCCCTGGGGCCCTCAGCAGTTTGGTCCCGGAGGCAGTCACTGCTGCCAGTAGGGTGCGGCAGGATCAACAGATGACAGTGAGGGTGAAGTCAGTGGGACTGAACTTCAGGGACTTACTGGTGGTGAGTGGATGAACTGGTGATGGTGATGTGAGCCTAGTTCTGGATGCATATAAGCTTTAATGAATCATCATGTATACTTGCTAGTGCATGCACAATTTTTAAACTGTGTGTGCCCTTCAATACAGTTATGGTGTAAATAAGGCAGAAATGTCTTTGACTAACTGTGCCACAGGTTCTGGGCATGTACCCTGGATCAGATCTGGATCCACCGGGTGGTGACTGCTCTGGAACTGTCTTGTCCTCCAGTACCTTACCTCCAGGCACCTCAGTCTTTGGACTGGCTGCTGGCTGCCTAGGCACTCTGGTGCATTGTCATCCTGACACCATGGTGGTGATGCCTGAGCAGCTGTCATTTGAGCAAGCTGCCACTATGCCCACAGTCTTTATGACAGCTCACATGGCCTTTGACAAGGCGACTATTATGCAGTCAGGACACAAGGTATTAGTGCATGCAGCAGCTGGTGGGGTGGGTCTGGCTTCACTTCAAGTGCTGAGAGACAGAGGTGCTGTGATGGTGGCAACTGCTGGAGGGCCTCCGAAGCGAGGTCTCTTGCGCAGTCTTGGATCCAACCATGTATCTGGATCCAGAGACACCTCATTCATAGAAGAACTTGTGCTAGGTTGCAAAGGAATGGACGTGATCCTCAACACCCTCACCTCACCTGGTCTTGTCTCTGCTGCCCTGTCACTGATTAATGAAGGGGGTAGCCTAGTTGAGATCAGTAAGCGTGACATCTGGTACTCAGGTCGTGCTGCTCAGGAGCGCCCTGATGTCCACTTCAGCATGGTGGCTGTTGACTTCCTCCCTAGTCATCAGGTGCATGAAGCCATGTCCCAGGTTGCAGCTGGTGCTGCTAGAGGTGTATTGACTCCCCTCCCAGTTGCTGCTCATGGCCTCCACAGTGTGTCATCAGCACTGAGGCAGATGAGCCAGGCCAGGCATGTGGGGAAGGTGGTGGTTTCTGTTAAAACCCTGAAGAAAAGTCATCTGGATTCTGGTGTCTTCTCTACTTCGTTGAGTTTAAGTCCAGCAGTGCTGTCTGAAAGGGCTCTTACTGGCAAGGTCTTGGTTACTGGAGGGATGGGGGCTCTAGGTCTGTTGGTGACTCAGTGGTTAGTGACAGCTGGTACCTGCAGCATTCAGCTTCTTGGCAGGTCTGGGAGACATGGCAGTTTGGAGTCCATGGAGACACTTCTGCATGGGAAGAGCATGATCAGTAGCACAGCATGTGATATGGGCGCCTACTCTGATGTTGGTAGCCTGTTTGACACTAGTCATCCTAGCACAGCATCGGAGCCCCCTATTCTGGCTGTCATGCATGCTGGGGGTGTGCTGGCCGATGCCATGCTCCAGAACCAGACTCTGACAGGCCTAAGGTCAGTGATGGCATCCAAGGTAGCTGGGCTCAATCAGTGGACTCAAGCCACAGCATTGCAACCCTCTACTGGTCATGTCTTGTTCTCCAGTGTGGCCTCTCTTCTAGGCTCCCCTGGTCAAGCTAACTATGCTGCTGCCAACTCAGCCCTGGATGCTGCTGCCTGTCAGTTATCATCAAGTGGTATGCCTGTGACCAGTATCCAATGGGGTGCCTGGGCTGGAGGCGGCATGGCAGCTGCTGATGCTCAGACTGCTGCCAGGGTAGAACGCATGGGCATGAAACTGGTGCAGCCTCGGCTGGGTCTGGCTGCCCTTCAAGGTCAGAATCAATTTAGCTTAGTGCTGTTTAGATTGTGGCATTTACTAACCACAATGCTGCTATGTAATATAACTATATATAATACAACTTTTTCTTTCCCAAGATTTTACTAGTTTATCTTTTTTCAGGGGTTTTGACCTCGTCTGGCCTTGGGACCTCTCCTTCCAATATTTCTGCCGTACCCTTCATGTGGCCTCAATTCATATCTCAGAGGAAGAGAATGGGGATGGGGAGTGCCAGGCCGCCTGTTGGAGGTCCAGGAGTACTCATTCATGAGGGATTCTTCTCAGCGTTTTATACCTCTGCAGAATCTTCAAGGTCTGAAGAGACTGAAATTTCTGGTAGCGCTGTCGGTATCAGCTTGGGTGGCGACGTCAAAGTAGTGAAAGGTACGTCACTCATGTCTCTACCTCAAGACCTTGGGCTGGAGGAAAGTCAGGCAAAAACTCTGGAGGTTCAGCAGAGTGTGAATGAGGTGGTAAGGAGGGTATTAGGAGGAGCTGGTGATTTGGTCTTGGATGCAGAAACTCCCCTCATGTCCAGTGGACTGGACTCCCTGGGAGCTGTGGAGCTGAGGAACAGCTTGGAGGCTGCTTTTGGTGTAAGCCTGCCAAGCACACTAGTGAGTCCTCTGATTGTGTTGAACATTAGCTCTTACTCTTATTAAAAGAGTGCCTTTTGAATTTGAAGTTTTTGAGCTGGCCAGAGACCTTTAAAGTGCATATTGGCATTCATTTGGCTGCAGGTCTTCGATTATCCCACCATCTTCTCCATTTCAGCCCTGATAATCTCCCTCCTGCCAAGACAGCTTGCTGAGGCACCATCCAAATCACAATCAGCTACCACGGGTCCTGGACCTGAAATGAGGCATAATAAAAGCAGCAGGCGAATACAGCTCCGCACTCAGACAAGACGCATGGGCCCCATACCACCTAGTCAGCAGGCTGTTGCAACAGAAGCTGATCCTTCTCTTGTTCGGATCGAGGTCCAGGGCATTGTGAGGAGTGTGATAGGTTCTACTAGTGTTGAAATGGATCCTGAGGAACCTCTGATGTCTATCGGATTGGACTCCCTTGGGGCTGTGGAGCTGAGGAACAAGCTGGAGGTGGAGATGGGAGTACAGCTTCCCAGTACTTTGGTGAGAGGATGAAATGGATTCGCTGTTAATTTTGGGGTCAGATTGAGAATCAGTTTATGCTCGCAGCTTAATATAATTTCTGTCTGAGTATTACTTATGAACATGTCATAACTTATTATGCAACATCTATTAAAAAGTTTCCAATTTGCAAAAGAATTTACTTATGTGTGAACTTAGTGAGACTCTGCATCGCACAGATACCCTGACTCCCTAGTTTCCTGCCTTTGTTCCTCTATACTTATTTGAGTCATTACCCCGCAGGTATTCGACTACCCCACTGTCTCAGCTATCACTGCTCTCATAGTCAGCCAGAGATCATCATCAGCTGTACTAACCAGGACCTCTGGCCATGCATACATTCACCAACACACAACCACGTCAGTGCAACCAGTCAGAGATCAGATGGTGAGCACTGATGAGTGGATCTCCAGTGACACCTGCTCTTCAGACTCAGGAAGCTACACTTCAGCTACTACTGACATTGTGGAATACTCAAGATCTGGGCAGATTCTCCCTAAAGGAGTAAGGTCGCCAGATGGTCCTGACTTCTATGACTTCTCCAGAGCTGACCATAAGGATCAAAGTCAGCCAGGTAGGAGGCTTGTCATTCACATTACAGCGACATCATCCCGCAGCCCCGGTGGAGTGCTGAAGAAGCTTCTGGATGGTCGTGGGAATAATGGACTGCAGGGCGTGGATTGCTGCTCCAGAATCCCGCATATCAGGCAAGGGGGGCCCTCTGTCCCAAGGGGGGTTCTATGGATGACTATAATTCCTAGTGGGCTGTTTGACCAGAAGAGATGGCCTGTAGTACCTTTAGGTCCACCAAGAATCATAGACGCATTTAAATGTTCAGCGAAGAATGCAAGATTTTCCTGTACGTGCTTGTCCTAGATCTTGCTCTAGATCTTGCTCTAAATCTTCCTCTAGATCTGCTGAAGGGTAATTCCCCGACATGCAGTGGGCTGAAATTAAGTACTGATTGTCAGGTGGGATACCATGGCTGCACCTGCCAGCACATATGTATTGCCTGGAGAGGGGCTGGGCTTTCCAGTACAGTTTGGATCTTTTGTGGAAGATGTGGAGATATTTGACGCAGTTGCTTATGGAATTGGGAGGCATGAAGCAGCAGCCATGGGTGAGAGGGCTGCAGGATACATTTATAAAGCAGCTACGATGGACATTGCATATCATCATAACTATGATTCTTGAGAGCTTACTTTGTTTGTTGGGGTTGCACTTTTGCCGTTATGGTGTCTATGCTCTCTAACCTTCATTCTTGCACCCTGTTGCAGATCCTCAGCAGCGCCTTCTGCTGGACTGTTCAGCTGAGGTACTGCTAAGGTCTGGAGACCCTGGTGCAGCTGCTGGACTGCCCTCAGATCATGCTGGTTCATGGAGTACAACTCAATCAGTTGTTGGAGCATTTGTTGGAGTTTCTTCAGCTGATTATAACAAGCTTGCACTCAGGCAGGTTGCAACAATATTACCCAGCAGTCATTAGGCATCACACGAGGCTCCTCACTACAATATAGACTAACAGTCATTAGGTATATAGACTAACAGTCATTAGGTATGTAGACTAACAGTCATTAGGTATATAGACTAACAGTCATTAGGTATATAGACCAGCAGTCATTAGATATAACATGAGGCTCCTCACAAAAAATACTGCACTCTTCGTGTTTGTAACAAGCATTAATTTCACCTTATCCCCCGATATTTATTGATCATTATTCACAGAATTTAGCGCCTCATTATGCGCTCTGAGATATGTATACACTAGACCTTCAATGACCGAGGCGTGACATTTTGCATATATGCAAAACCTAGCCCACATGACCACACTTTGCAGGTATGGGGGTGACAGCCAATCTGGCAGCACCAGCAGCAGTGGTATTAGAGGTGGTGTGAGCGCCTTCTCAGCCACAGGTGTCAGTTTGTCGGTTGCAGCCGGAAGGATAGCCTATGTTTTTAACTTGAAGGGGCCGACCATGACCATTGACACAGGTGTGTTTTGAGTGTGAACATTGACACAGGAGTGTTTTGAGTGTGAACATTCCAGAAGTCTCTAGTCATGGCTAAACATCACTCAATACACTCAATGATACAATGGTGTATTGTATGATAATGCCTCCTGTCAGGCTTATAAATGAGTAACTATGGACATAAAGTAAGGGTATGAAGGGGTATGAAATGTGCATCAGCATGATCCCTAAATTCTATGCCTTGCAATTACTCCTTGCAGCTTGCTCATCCACACAAGTGTGTCTTCACAGTGCACGAGGTGCGCTACAGCTGTCACAGTGCTCCTCAGCACTAGTTGCAGGTGTGAACCTTACTCTCACACCTGACACCCCAGCATCCTTCCAAAGGGCGAGCATGCTATCCCCAGACGGCCGCTGCAAGACGCTTGATACCGCTGCCGATGGGTATGCGAGAGCTGAAGCTTGCGGGGCCATCATGTTGAAGGGTGGTGCGAAGGGAGTGGAGGAGGGAGGCTCAGTGGAGGGGCTTGCAGTACTTTGTAGTACAGCAGTGAACCAGGACGGCAAGAGCAGTGCTCTGAGGGCTCCCAATGGGCCTGCCCAGCAGGAGGTCATCAGGCAGGCCCTGGGGGGCGCTGGGATAAGGGCTAACCTAGTCAACATTCTCCAAATGCATGGCACAGGTGGAAGGCGCATGTGCAGTCATCAGATGCCATTATGAGTACTGCATGCAATGTACAATAATAGGCACTGCGCCTTTATAAGGCTGCTTACCTCTTATAAGGCTGCTTACCTCTTATAAGGCTACTTACCTCTTTTAAGACTTGTCACACAGGTACTGAAGGCAACTCTCTACGTTTCTACCTCTTGAGCAGGTACTGAAGGCAACTCTCTACATTTCTACCTCTTGAGCAGGTACTGAAGGCAACTCTCTACATTTCTACCTCTTGAGCAGGTACTGAAGGCAACTCTCTACGTTTCTACCTCTTGAGCAGGTACTGAAGGCAACTCTCTACATTTCAACCTCTTGAGCAGGTACTGAAGGCAACTCTCTACGTTTCTACCTCTTGAGCAGGTACTGAAGGCAACTCTCTACGTTTCTACCTCTTGAGCAGGTACTCCTCTTGGAGACCCAATAGAGGTGGGAGCAGCAGTGACAGTCCTTTGCAGATCAAACAGATCAACGCTTACATCTCCTAAAGGCTTGTTCTTACCTCTCAAAGATGACTCATCAAAATACCTCAGTCATCAGCCTCTCAGTGCACTCTCACTCCATGCATCAAAGTCTTGGTCTGGCCATGCGGAGCCTGCCTCGAGCATTGTGGGCCTCATGCACACCATGGCTGCACTCAGGCACCATGCAGACCCCCCCATATTGCACCTCGGTGCCATGAACTCTCATGTCATGGGGGCAGTGGATTCCGTGATGCCTGGAGCCGGATCTAGGTCAGTGAGTCGACAGCCCTCAGGAGACCCCACTCAGCAACAGCAGCATGATCTGAGAGGTGTGAGAGCTGCAAGGCAGCTGGCTCCCAATCCCAGACCCAGAATAAATGAGGAGAGGGTATCAGGGACTGCTGGTATCAGTGCCTTTGCATTCCAGGTGAGAGTGATTGTGAGCTGTTTGAATTGTAGGGATCCTTGCAGGTCTCTATAGATTCCAGTGTCCAAGATCATTTGTGCTCAGTGTTACTCTAAGGCTCCTTGCCTTGCATCACTTCCCGCTGACCCACAAAATGACTAAAGGCCTGTCCTGTTTTGAACAGGGAACAAATGCTCATGCACTGCTAAAAGAGCTCCCTTATCGGCATCAAGCAACAGCTACAACTTTTGTGGTACACAACAAGGCACCTCAGGCAACTCGGCAGCAGGATCTCCACTGGAGTCAAGCAGAGCGTTTGTGGATCACTCATATGCCCACACTTCTGCTTCACACTTTCTGCATGCCTCATCATGACACACACATTCTTGCCCAGGAGGCTGTGGAGGCTGCAGCCTTTGAGGCACAGGAGCAGGCACAGGATCAGGAGGGCTTTGTGATGGCCTCTAACATGTCCCCCCTCCTTATGACTCAGCTCTCCTTAGGTAGAAGAGTGACCCATGAGCTCATTGTGTTTGAGTGTCCTCTTGGATTGGCATCCCTGTCCTCACTTGCTGGCCTGTGTGTCACAACTGTGAGCGCTGAGGAGGATCCATGGGAAAGATCACCAGGAACACATCCTGAAGGAGGGAGTATGGCGGATGTCTCCATGTCTCACTTGGTGCCACCAGCACTCTTGCTGTGCTTAGCAAGGGAGGCAGCTAGAGTGTTGACATCTGCCACGCAGATCAATCCCTTTGTGCTTCTCACTCAGGGTCAACTTCTTCCTCAGGTGAGAACGTCCTGTATTTCAGAAGGCTCTCCTCGCATGGCATGTTCTTTGATGTCCTGTATTTCAGAGGGCTCCTCACATGGCATGTTCTTTGATGTTGTGGATTTCATGTGTCATGGACATTAAGCTTAAAAACTGTCATTTAATTCAAGACACTTCATTTTAAAAGCATCATTTTATGTCACGAACAGGTTCCAGAGGATTCATCCGAGGTATATTTGTTGTCATCCCTGCTTTGCACCGTATCCCCCTCAGAGGGCTCTGTCTTCATTTTCAAAACAGCACCTCCTAATATGAATTCTGGAAACAGGGAGGATATGTATGCACTTCCTCACCCTAGCTTTGAGGTCATAGAGGAGGGAGTTGAAGGTAGTTTAGATGACCCAGGATGGGAGGACGATGCAGAACCCTTTGATCAGTTTGAAGAAGTTGGTGAGAGGGCACTACCTTGTGAAACTATGCCAGTCATCCCTACTCCTCAGCTGCTCATGTCAGCGCTCATCACACACACTGCTAACATAGAGGAACTGCCAAACAGGGCTCCATTGCAGACTTCAGAGACAACCCGAGCACTCAATACACAGCTAGGCCAAGAAGTGCCTGCTACATCTGGGATCCCACGCGGCACAGAAGTGCCTGCTACATCTGGGATCCCACGCGGCACAGGCCACATGCTACCCAGAAGTATGGCAAGGCCAGTGCTCATAAAGATGATGAAGATAGCACTTACTACAGCAGCTTTGACTAAGACAGATGAGGTTGCAGCTAACAGAGCAGAAACTCTGGCGGCCTCCTGGGATGGATGTGCGTATGCTGTGATTCATCAGCCTTGTGGAGTTGAAGAGCTGGTGGGTGGAGTGTGCAGAGAGGAAGCAGCCTTCCTGCTTAAGGAGCAGGGCCTGCAGGGATGCTTGATGAGTTCTTTTGAGAGCTGGAGTCTTGATATGCTGGAGCCTTAGTTTCACTATATTTCACAGACTTAATTACTACAATAACCCAGCGTAATTAGTTTTGGGACAAGCAGATCTGCAGTGAGTTACTACATTTACACGAATTCTGCATCATCGCAACTTGAGGCATGCTATTGCAAAATCTACCTTACAGACATCATAAAATTATTGCCGAAAATTGTTACGATGACGTGGATGCGTGAAAGGGCGCCGGGATTGCGTAACTCATGCGTAAGTAACGCATAATACAGCCATTCAAGGTGACTGCCTCTGATGTGATACTTTCACTTTTTACACGTAAGAATGCATCGGCTGCAAGTTTTGTCAAAACAGCTTACATCGGGGGCCTTAACAGGTAAATTCTATGAGATTGCAAACGTAGTAAAATCGATGACCACAAGTTCACTTTTGCATTTATTTAGAGCGGCCATCAACTATTTCATCATCAGCCGATTATGAACGCCTCTACAAAAGAAGCATTGAAGACCCAAATGGTTTCTGGGCCGAAATGGCAAAAGATTTCGTTTGGAGCAAGACGGTATGGCCCTTACCAAGAGGAGCTCTTACCAATACAGAAGAAACACGTGCTGACCTTTGTACTTGACAGGTCAACATGCTGCTTAGTTTTGGGAGCTTTTCAACTCAACAACACATTCCCCTGCCCTTTGCTACCTACACTGCAGTGGGATAAGGACCATTTCAAGTCCAATTTCAATGTGAACAATGGTCCCATCTTTACACATTGGTTCAAGGGTGGAAAGACCAACATTGCATTCAACTGCTTGGTAAGAATCATCTCAGTTTAGGAAGTGTGTATGCCACCTGCATGGCAATATGCCTGCTCAGCTTCCTGCAATCTTCTTGAGAAGGCTTCTGAATGGTGGAAGAATGGAAACTAGACCTACATGATCGGCGGAAAAGGATCAAACATATAAAATTGTTCCCCTTACTTTGTTGCCACCATAACTAACAACATAGTTGCCACCATAGCGCCTCCACTCTTATATTGTGATCACCATACCTGGCCCACATCGATGTACACAACCATAAACCCTTTTAGGATCGCTGGGTGGCTGCTGGTAGAGGAAGTCAGCCGTGCTTCCTTTGGGAGGGCAATGAGCCACATCAGCAGCGCACAATGACGTATTCTGATGTGTTGGCTGAAGTGTGTAGGTTGGTGAGCGGGATGCCAAGAAGTAGGGATGCATAGTTAGGCAGTGCTTCTGATGTGAACAGGGACTGTGGAAAAATACGTTTTGTTGTATGGAAGGTAAATCATTGTAGTGTAATACATTGAAGTACTGTGAGACATCCTGTGTGGGTGCGAATTTGTCGTACTTGATCTCCATGTATCATATTGTCATGATCTCCATGTATCATTATGTCGTTATCTCCATGTATCATTATGTCATGATCTCCATGTATCATTATGTCATGATCTCCATGTATCATTATGATCAAAAATATGGGCCATCTCTCAAGGTCTACTAAGTTGCAACTTGCTCCTCTGCAACTAAACCTGTTATCCTATTGATTTGAGGTCGTGTCACCTCCTCAAACTTTATGATGTGCAATGTTTACAGTCAAACTTCATGATGTGTAATGTTTACAGTCAAACTTCATGATGTGTTATGTGTGCAGTCAAACTGGCTCCTCTGTCAAGGTGTGAAGATGGGGGACACAGTTTCCTTGTACCTGCCCATGGTGTGTGAGCTCCCTATCGCCATGCTGGCATGTGCTAGAATAGGAGCAGTCCACAGCGTCATCTTTGCAGGCTTCAGTGCTGATAGTCTAGCACAGCGCATCATGGACTGCAAGTGAGTCCATGTTTTGGTGACATTGCAAGACAATGCTAGACATCCTGATCTATGTAAGTGTATTATATTTTAACGAGAAACATCATCTTGCTGTCCATCTCTCTTGATTGTCATGCTTTCATCTGTGTTGCATTGTTTTGGAGGAGAGGGGTTAAAAGGCATGGATGTCATGATGAGATAAGAGACCTAATCTTCCACAGCATCCAGACAGGCAAAATATCTTCCTATTGCTGTACTTCAGGAGCCGTGTTGTGATCACCTCTACTGGCACTATGAGAGGTACCAAGCCTGTGGACCTTAAGGGTATTGTAGACAAGGCACTGGATTTGTGCAACAAGGGAGGCCACAAGGTGACAGGCTACCTTTATTCTCATGCTTCAAATCACTCTTGGTCTGGTGTGTTATATTATGTAAACAAAGAGACTGGAAAAAGGCATTGCTAACTCACTTATTCTGTGTGATCCTACATAACATATTGATATGGGACACAATAACCTCTGTTTGATGTGGCAGGTTGATCGTGCCTTGGTGGTGGAGGACTCTTCATGCCCTCTGCAACCTGGGGTCGGCTTCCAGGCAAGCAGGGATGTGTGGTGGCATCAGCACATCCCTCAGCAGGCTGCCCAGTGTGAACCAACCTGGGTGGATTCGGAGCAGCCCTTGTTTCTTCTATACACAAGTGGATCAACCGGGAACCCTAAGGGTGTTGTCCACACCACAGGTATAAAGGACAGTATGTAATACTACCCTTAGATGCCTGCTTACTCACATCTTTTGAATGACGTTCCGTTTAGCTTTCCCTCAGCTCTTAGGCCTCAGCTCTTAGGCCTCAGCGCTCATGTCTTGACTTTCACATGCGTGCGTTTTATGATGGTGCAAAAGAAGTTGTGTTGTGTCCCACACAGGTGGGTACATGGTGGGGGCTGGTGTGAGCACGAAGTATGTGTTTGACATGCAGCCAGGCGATGTGTACTGGAGTACTGCTGACTGCGGCTGGATCACGGGCCACACCTACCTTACTTACGGGCCTCTGCTCAATGGAGCAATATGCGTCCTGTTTGGATCCACTCCTACCTACCCAGATCAAGCTAGGTGCTGGCAAGTCATTGAGAAGTACAAGGTGAGCTTGCTGTCTTGGTTGACAAGTTCATGATTTGGGGCCTGTAAACCAGAGCTCATGAAAGCAAAAGAAGGCAGCTGCCATTAAAACAATGGAAGGCTGCTGCTCTAACTATTGTTGCAAGGAACACCTGCGTTTGTGTTCAGTGTTTCTCTAGCAGTTGGACTGAATGATACCCCCATGTATTATATTTGTGCACATTTTGACAGCACCTCATCTTCTCATTCTGCAGGTCCGTCAGTTTTATACTGCTCCCACACTTCTGAGGTCCCTCCTGCAGCATGGTGATGACTGGGTGACGAAGTATGACCGCTCCTCCCTGCGTGTGCTGGGTTCTGTGGGGGAGCCCATCAATGAGCATGCATGGCACTGGTTCCACGAGGTGGTGGGGGAGAAGCGCTGCCCAATTGTTGACACATGGCGAGTCCTGTCAAAGCATGTCATGCTATCCATGATCCAAGGGAGTCCTTGGCATGGCCATGTGCATCACATTAACGAAAGGTGTAGAGATATGCAGAGAAATTAAGTAGAAAGGATTGCAACGTCATGTAAAATGAAAAAAGTTTTGGATTTAAACGTGACATGGACTATTTAGCTAGAAGTGTTCACATTTCTGCTGGCAACAGGTGGCAAACTGAGACTGGGACTCACATGATCACGCCTTTGCCTGGCTCATGGTGCAAGCTTAAGCCAGGCTCAGCAAGCCTACCCTTCTTTGGAGTGCAGCCAGTGCTGCTGAGTCCAGAGGGCAAGGAAGTCACAGGGCATGGGGAGGGTATCTTGGCTATCAAGGTAGGTCGTGCAAGTGTCATCATGAGGTAATCGCTATTTCACCAGTCATAAGGTTACGGAGGAGGAGGAGAAGAGGAAGTGGTTAATCGGTTGTATTTTCAGGCCCTCCAGATCATTGCTTCTTGGAAAAACGTAGGGAGCGTGGCCAGGCATGGCTAGGACCTTGCATAATGACCATGGGCGTTATGAGTCCACCTACTTTGCTCCGTTCAGCGGGTACTATTTCACTGGAGATGGTGCACGACGAGATGAGGATGGCTACATCTGGATCACTGGGAGGGTGGATGATGTCATCAATGTGAGCGGACATCGTATCGGGACAGCGGAGGTGGAGGGTGCCCTCGCAGAGCATCCTCTTTGTGCTGAAGCGGCAGTGGTTGGGTGAGACTATATCAACGAAGTGCCGCTGCCATGTTGAGTGTTGCAATGATATCTACTTAACAGGAGCTCTTATTGCGGCTCACTGGGATCCTTGTCGTCAAATCATGGTGTACAGCATGCATGATGTCTGATTCTCATTCTCTCTCATGCAGAGTCGATCATCCCATCAAAGGGCAGTCAATCTACGCTTATGTCACCTTGACAGACGCTCAGAGACAGGGGAAGGAGATGAGACAGATCCTGGTGGATCATGTTCGGAAGACCATCGGGCCTTTTGCTGTTCCTGATGTTATTCACTGGTGAGGGGTGTCAATAGCATACAATGCTTTTGTAACACCACATTTCACCATTCGCTGACTAAAAGCTGCTGCCACATAATATGAGTTGATTGCCCTTAATTCTGTAACAATTATGCATGTAGTCAGTGTGTCAATATCTGGATCAACTTGTATTTAGCAATTTAGTGTATACTATTATTATTTAAACCTAGTAATCCTGGCATTCAAATCTTACTTTCAGGGCTCCTTCTCTGCCCAAGACAAGGTCTGGTAAGATCATGCGCAGAGTTCTGCGCAAAATAGCGATGGGACAGGAGAAAGAGCTGGGTGATGTGAGCACCTTGGCTGATCCCTCTGTTGTGGACTTGCTCATCAGCCTGAGGGGGAAGTGATGCTGTTTTTTAAGTTGGGGGCCACCTTGCATCACTGAGATTTTTACATGATGATATTTTCTTCCCTGACAACATGTGAACTGTAATCCTTATTGGTGTGTGCTTATCCAAGCTTGCCCTGAGTTGCCAGTTCTTACTAGCTTCTTGTTCTAAAATAGTTAGAGCAAACAAGCAAACACGTACTACTTGTGTGCTGTAGAGTACAAGTGATCCTCCCCTTTTCATCTAAATTTTGTTGCTAAATGTTTTTCAAAAGTTTCTTTTACATAGTTTTAGTTTAGATGTACTTAAATGCCATCTAAATTCGTCTAAAATGTCTGAATGTACAGTCTTGTCATGTCCTCCTCTTTCTGCGGCTTGGAGCAGTTTCAAGTGTCTTCACCATGTAATGCCCCTCCAAATGATACCCTAATTTCCGGTAGTAATGTCGGGTCCCCACACCACTAATCACAGCCAGCTTTGTGCTGCGATGTTCAAAGCGGGCTATGCCCTCAGCTTCCTCCATCAAAAGAGTTCCGTACCTGCATGGGTGGGTACCGCAGTCAACATTTGAAGTTCAGTACAAATGTGTTGACGTCCTACAACACTCATTTGCATCCATGTGCAACTGATTATGCTAAATAAGTAGGTAGATACCTTTCCACATCCTTTCAAAGCTTAACTCACACATAATGCTCCAATAGAGCTTCCCACACTTACCCTTGGTGCTGGAATTTTCCCTGGTCGCGTGCATGCACAGCGATAGCTGTCCCATACACATGCAGCTCCCTCACAACTGAGCAGCGTCCGCGCAGCTCGGGTTGCCTACTGTCATCTGGTCCTAGGCACTCAGAATCAAGCAGAAGTCAGGCAAGTCTCACCATTTCTGGCGCTGGATACCAGGGATATTGAGTGCATGAGGAGTGATTACTAAGCCATTGGGGGACCGTAGGAAAACATCCTTAAATCTGAGACATTCTCAAGCACCAAAAACCCTTGGCACCTGCAATTACCACAAACCCTGGGCACCTGCAATCACCCTAAACCCTGGGCACCTGCAATCTTCCTTAGCACCCCAAACCCTGGGCACCTGCAATCACCCTAAACCCTGGGCACCTGCAATCACCACAAACCCTTGGCACCTGCAATCTTCC
>BEGY01000097.1:44987-153587 GCA_002335675.1 Chlamydomonas eustigma | reverse complement strand
CATTACACAACTTATAGACTTCCTACTTCATTGCAACCCGTAACATTACACAACTTATAGACTTCCTACTTCATTGCAACCCGTAACATTACACAACTTATAGACTTCCTACTTCATTGCAACCCGTAACATTACACAACTTATAGACTTCCTACTTCATTGCAACCCGTAACATTACACAACTTATAGACTTCCTACTTCATTGCAACCCGTAACATTACACAACTTATAGACTTCCTACTTCATTGCAACCCGTAACATTACACAACTTATAGACTTCCTACTTTGTTGTCTATGATGCCACGAGTATGAAGTACCTCGACTTCTTTATTTTGTTCAGCTGGATGGCCCCAGAGGTCATAACAGGGGTGGGCTATGGCAGACGAGCAGACATTTGGAGCCTGGGTAAGATTTGCTTGTTTGTCCCTTTAATTAGCTGCCTCCGCTTGGAAGTTTAGAACCTGCATGTGCAGAAAGGCATGTCTTCTCAGAGAAATGAGACACCCATCATCTTGCAAGGTTCCCACTTTTTGCCTCAGGTTGCACTGTGATTGAGATGCTGACTGGGAAACACCCTTGGCCCACTGTCGACAACCAGTGGACTGCAGTGAGTGCTACATGCCTTTTCCCTTTCACTGTTCAAAAGTGACAAGACTTCATATAAATAGAAATGGGTTTTTGAATTTTAAGGATTTGTTGCCTGTGCAGCTAATAGCGCCTGGTGCTCAGAAGTATGTGATAATTGGGCAGAGACTACACAAGATTTAATATGGTTTCATTTACATCTGATCCCGTTCAATTCATCAGATGCATCAAATAGCAAGCCGTCATGAGGGACCCCCTCGGCCTCCTGACTGCAGTGAACTGGCGGCTGACTTCCTGAATCAGTGCTTCAAGTATGAATGGCATATGAGACTGTTTTGCTTTGCTCTCAGCCCTAGTATTGAGGTTTGAATGATGATCAATATTGCAGTAATAAAGCATACAGGAGGATTATGTGAAGGCTGTTGTGCACAGAAGGCTACTTCGTATTGCCCCTTGACCTTCATCCCTCGCTTTGTATTCTGTGCTGCAGGTATGATCCTGCAACACGCCCTAATGCCACGGAGCTCTTGCAGCACCCCTTTGTGTGTCCTCCTGAGGTCACACGCCGCTTTGATTCCCAGGGAGGCGCAAAGGATTTAAAGCGATCTATTTAGAGATAGCGATGTGATAAATGGTGGGGTGACATGTAAATGGATACAGGAATGTAGTACGTAGATAGTGCATTCATACTCTGTTCACTGCTGTAGACATAGTGATATTCTAATGTAGCGCTCAAGGCTACATTTAGTTTTAGTCTGCTACTTGCTTGATAAATGAACAGTATGCCTGCATCTCATATCTAGCAAACAGTCCTCTTTTAGGTGAATTGGTCCTTCTAGAAGACAATCCCATAAGTATGATGAAATTTTTGATTATTGGAGCCTTGTTAAAAACTCAATTATGTATGGTAGGCAAGGCTCTGTGTAATCAGTTGTTATCTTTCAGATTTCCTGTTCAAGGGCTTGCCTTCATGGCTCCCCGACGTTGCTTCAAACCTTTCGGCAAAGCATAGATACCATATTTCAGACTTCAAGAAGTTCCAATTAACTGGTATATGAATAGTCCACTGTCGATATGTTGACAAAGGTAAGTAATTGAGAGTGCATGTGAAAGAATCCTCTGAATGTTCACGATTAAATTCCTAACAAATATGTATATATTTCTTAATAAAATCTGAAATCGCTGCTGCTTCCTAGTTCGAAACAAAGGTGAGAATCGAGCTACATGCCTCTGGAGTCTCTGTGACGATACATCCACTTGCTGACAAATTTCTTTTATTGTTTTTCAGTCTAATCGGGTCAAAGGTCTGAGTTTTCACCCAAAACGTCCATGGATCTTGGCCTCATTGCACAGCGGTGTTATTCAGGTCAGTCATCAGTTGTTTCAAAATATATCTCCGATTATCAATCATCTACGAATTCTGCTCTGCAGCTATGGGACTACCGCATGGGTACTCTAATTGATCGGTTTGATGAGCACGATGGACCTGTTCGTGGTGTACATTTCCACAGAGCTCAGCCATTATTTGTATCTGGGGGTGATGATTACAAGATCAAAGGTCAGGATCACAAACCTTGGAGTCAAATAAGAAGTACCTCCTATAACTTGCATGTGGTCCTGTCCATGCAGTTTGGAATTACAAGTTGAGGCGATGCCTATTTACCCTGCTGGGTCACCTGGACTACATTCGTACAGTGCAATTCCATCAAGAGTATCCCTGGGTTGTCAGTGCCAGTGATGATCAGACAATCAGAATCTGGAATTGGCAGAGCAGAACTTGCATTTCTGTGCTTACAGGGCACAACCACTACGTCATGTGTGCTTGCTTCCACCCAAAGGTGCCAGTTATCCCATTCATGCTGTTTCTTGCTGTTTGCGTTGCCCAAGCTTGAAGGGCATTTACATTCAAAATGGGTGTCCAGTCCTGCAACATCTGAAGAACATCAAGGTTGCACTCACTGCCGAGTAATTAAACATTGAACATTGATACCGTGTCACAGGAAGACCTTGTTGTTTCGTCATCTTTGGACCAAACTGTTCGGGTCTGGGATATTGGCGGTCTCAGGAAAAAGACAGTGGCTCCAGGAGGTGACGACTTGCTTCGTCTTCCTCAGGTGTGTGTGTCAGATTTTGCATTTGTCCTGGACTAATTCATGACATAACTGATGAGTTAGACTAAGAGATAGACCTCTTTATATTAAGTATATATATATATATTTTTTTTTTAATGTTAAATATATATATGTAGATGTTTGATGAAATATAAACTTATATCCCGCTCCCTACATATGTGCATTCCAGATGAACAATGATATGTTTGGAGGAGGTGATGCTGTTGTCAAGTATGTGTTGGAGGGGCATGACCGCGGCGTCAACTGGGCCTCCTTCCACCCCTCACTCCCGCTCATCGTGTCAGGGGCTGACGATCGCCAAGTGAAGCTGTGGAGATACAATGGTAGGACAATGAGGCTGCCAGTAAGCATTTTTGTTAGACATGCATGCTAAGCTCTTCAATTTTGGTGATTTTGTCCCTGTGCTACATTTGGCCCATGATTAGCCCTGACCTCGATTTCTTTTATTACAGAGAGCAAAGCATGGGAGGTGGACACTCTTCGTGGTCACACAAACAATGTCTCCTGCGCTCTTTTCCATGCCAAGCAGGTATGCTGATAAAGTATACTCAAATGTGTGTTTGCCTCAATCATGACACTGGGATGTAAGGTCAATCATGTCATTATAACCTGTATCCACAGGACCTTATTGTCTCTAACTCTGAAGACAAGAGTGTTCGAGTCTGGGACATGTCCAAGAGGCAGGGAGTGCAGACCTTTAGGAGGGAGCATGACCGCTTCTGGATCATGGCAGCTCACCCTGAGATCAATCTATTGGCGGCAGGACACGATGGGTGAGCTGCAGTACATGATGGGTGAGCTGCAGTACACGATGGGTGAGCTGCAGTACATGATGGGTGAGCTGCAGTACATGATGGGTGAGCTGCAGTACATGCTCCATACTCCATAGCTTGTGGGTGATCACGGAAGCGACGCCTTCCATGCAGCGTACAGTGTCCAGGAGGATTCATCCCCATCTACCATCATCATGTCTCTTTACAGTTGTTAAGTTATTCCTACAGCTCCCTCTTTTCCGCTTTACATCATCCACAACACGATCCTGATGCAGGGGTATGATCGTCTTCAAGCTGGAGCGTGAGCGTCCTGCTTTCTCAACCCATCAGAATACTTTGTACTACATCAAGGACCGGTATCTGAGAACATATGATTTTGCATCTCAGAAGGACAACCCGTTGATTGCAATCCGCAGAGCAGGAGCTGCGGGCGCCAACCAGGTGTGTGAATACAAGAGAGGAATGACAATTAAGGACTGGATTGTAATCACATTTCTCTCTATCTATGGTCTGCATGCAAAGAATTAACCAAGCCGAAATCATTAGCATGAACATCTAGTCCCATCTTGCATACCCACATGTGTCTGTTCAGGCTAACAGGCTGTGTGATATTGCTTGAGGGTCACATATGATGTAACCTGAGAGTGAGAATTGTGTGAATGGTACCTTGGCTCTGATGACTGTACGCTACCTTTCAGGGCCCCAAGACTTTGTCCTACAACCCAGCAGAGAATGCTCTCCTGGTGACCTCTGATGTTGATGGAGGGTCCTATGAGTTGTACATTGTACCCAAGGAGGCAGCACGAGGGGACACTGCACCGGTGAGAGATCAAGGCCTGATCCAGAAGGAAATTATGGACTGAGCAGTCAAGTCAACTGCATGATTCTCTGGGCCTAGGCGTTGAGATTACAATATCCATGTGCTGATCAATTGTAGCTCATCAAGCACAATTGAACAACTGAACTTTACTCTGTAAATTCTTAGGAGGCCAAGCGCGGCCTGGGCTCCTCTGCAGTGTTCATCGCGCGAAACAGATTTGCTGTATTGGACAGAGCTGCAAACACTCTGCAGATCCGCAACCTGCAGAATGAGATCACCAAGAAGTGTGCACCTCCTTGTGCCACGACTGATGCCATTTTCTATGCAGGCACCGGAATGTTGTTGTGCAGGTCTGAAGACAAGGTGAGAATATGCACATCTTGAGGGATGACACAAATGCCATAGTTTAGCTTTTTTTTAGACACCCTGCATTATGCCTTGAAGCCTCTGTCAAGGCTCCCCTCTCACACCTTTCATTCATGTCGAGTTTCTGGACATGAATTGGGTGTACACTTCACTCACTGCCTTTGTTTGCAGATGACCTTGTTTGATGTACAGCAGCGAAGTGTGCTGGCTGAGCTGTCCACCCCCTTCGTGAAGTATGTGGTGTGGAACAATGACATGACCATGGTGGCTCTGCTATGCAAGCATGCTATCATCATTGCTGATAAGAAGTTGGGCGGGGCTCAGACTGTGCATGAGACCATCAGAGTGAAGGTAGGGATCTTATGTTTGAAGTCAGCAACAATATCTGGTCCTTGCTGTTGTACTGGAGACCAGGTTTGGGGACCACATGAAGAAGCGTACCCTGAAATAGCTGTGATGTTTTGTTGTTGCTTCAAACCCTAAACCCTGAACTTGCTGTGATGTTTTTGGATTGATTCACTTCATGCAGAGTGCTGCATGGGATGACAATGGAGTCCTGGTATACACCACCCTGAACCATGTAAAGTACTGCCTTCCTAATGGAGACAGTGGTATCATCCGCACTCTGGATGTACCTGTGTACATCACCAAGGTGTCCAACCAGGTCCTATTTGCTCTGGACAGGGAAGGGAAAAACAGGCAGATCCAGGTGAGGAATGTAGACACTGATTTTGAAGATGATGTTACAGCTCGTGTACCTGGCATGGGCACCAGATACAGAACGTAAACTCAGGTGTGTTTCTCAAATGTTAAATTTTGAGACTGTTAGCACTCAACACTCATTTATTCCGCCTCCTGGTTGGTCTTTGGTTCATTCAGGTTGAGAGCACTGAGTACATGTTCAAGCTGGCTCTACTGCAGCGCAAGTACGATGCTGTCATTGCCATGATCAAGGGCAGTGCACTCACCGGGCAGGCCATCATCCACTACCTGCAGCAGAAGGGGTATCCTGAAGTTGCCCTTCACTTTGTAAAGGATGAGCGCACGCGCTTCAACCTGGCTGTACAGTGCGGCAATATTGAGGTGGCACTACAGAGTGCACAGGAGTTAGATGATAAGGACACCTGGTACAGACTGGGTGAGTGCCGAGGCATGATGATGATAAAGCACAGGAGTTAGATGATAAGGACACCTGGCATAGACTGGGTGAGTGCTGAGGCATGATGATGATGAAGCAGAGGCTCTTGAATGCCCTGACTCTATCAATCTCTCTAAGAGCAGAAAAAGCATGATCCCATCATTTCCAACCAAAATCTTCTCTTCTTAAGGTAGATAGGTAGTGGTAGTGTATGCCAAATAATACGGCCTCTCTGGAACCCCATACATTCTCACACAAATATACTTAATTGGTTGCAGGTGTGGAGGCACTGCGTCAGGGTAACCACCAGATCGTTGAGTTCAGTTACCAGAAGACCAAGAGCTACGACCGACTCAGCTTCTTGTACCTCATTACTGGCAACATGGAGAAGCTCAAGAAGATGTTAAAGCTGGCTGAGATCAGGCAGGACGTTATGGGCCGTTTCCATAATGCTATGTACCTTGGAGATGTGAAGGAGCAGGTGGGAAGAGCATTGGGCTGAGAGCTGAAACAAGTTTTACCAATGTGTCTGCATATTATGGAACTCTCTCTTTGTACTCATGACAAAATTTAAATGTAAGGGGCTTGGATTTAAGGGATATAAGAATTAAGGATTGAGCTGGATGATCCCGCTATCAGGTGCGCATTTTGGAGGAATCTGGGCAGCTTCCTCTAGCCTACGTGGCAGCTACCACTCATGGACTCCAGGAGGATACTGACAGGCTTGCACAAGCTCTTGGAGATGACTTGCCTGAGCTGCCCAGTGCAGCCCAGTTGATGTTACCTCCTGCACCCATCCTCAAGGTGGGCATCTCATACTCACATCTCCTCTGTCAACAAATTGCCTGCATATTTGCCCTTCACAATGGTGATTAAATTTTAAAATACGTTCCTCTTGTTTAATAAAAGAACATATTGGATGAAGACATTGCTGACTTCCTGCGCTGTTTTCTCTCATTGTATTGCAGGAGGATAATTGGCCACTGTTGACAGTTACAAAGGGCTTCTTTGAGTTGCTAGCAGCTAAGGGCCGTGCTGAGGCAGCAGCCTCTAAGTCATCGGGCGGTGCTGCTGCTCCTGCAATGGTGGGAGGGTTGGAAGAGGGAGCACTGGATGGAGCTGGCTGGGGAGGTGATGATGACTTGGACCTGGGGGGTGGTGCCGAAGCAGGTGCTGGAGGTGATGAAGAAGGAGCTGAGGGTGACGAAGGAGGGTGGGACATGGAAGATCTAGAGATCTCACCTGAGGTCATGGCAGAGGCAGCAGCGTCCGCTGCTGGTACCGCCTCTACCGGGCCTTTTGTGGTGCCTGCTCCAGGACCGTCTGCCTCCGCCAAGTGGTTGGAGAGGCGGACACAGCTTGCGGTGGATCATGTAGCCGCTGGTTCATTCCAGAGTGCTATGTCCTTGTTGTTTAGGCAGCTGGGTGCAGCAGCCTTTGAACCTCTCAGGCCATACTTCATGGATCTGTACACAGCATCTCATGCCGCATTGCCTGGTCTCCCTGGAGTGCCCGCCATGCTCTCTCACTTAGACAGGTATTATCCTCTTGTCTGAATCTGAGACATTTGCTAGTTGCATGGGGCATGTTGCTTGCATGGAGCATATTGCTGAGTACTTAAATGTCAAATGTGTTTTATGCGCATTCCTACAGATCTCACAACCCCGATGCAAGCACTAGCCCACCAACAGCGCCAACTTTGATATACTCCCTCAAAATGCTAGAAGAAATGCTTAAAGCCTCCTACAAGCTGGTGACTGAGGGCAAGTTCACAGAGGCCCTCAAGGTATTAAGGGAAATAAGGTCACATCCAGTTTTATGATGAATCAAAATCTGTTTACACATCATCTTGAACATTAACTAAGGACTCTTTCCTCCTGTGCAGTCATTCACAAGGATGTTGCACATCATACCCCTCACTGTCGTTGACAGCAGAAAAGAGGTGGATGACGTGAAGGAGCTAGTCTGCATTTGCAAAGAGTACCATATTGCTTTGAGATGTGAATTGCGACGGAAGGAGCTCAAGGTCAGTCATAGCAAATGCTCACAATAAAGAGCAAGCTTCCATTTGCACTCCTTTTGCACAGAGCTTCATATCATCTGAAGGAGATGAGACTGTATCAATTTAAGTAATCTCTTGCGAAACTTCATAATTTCGATTGATTATGCTGTTTTTCAATGTTTTAGGAAGATGATGTGGCACATGGCATGGAGCTCGCTGCATTCTTTACACACTGCAACCTTCAACCTGTCCACTTGGCGCTAAGCTTGCGGTCAGCCATGACTGTGTTCTTTAAGCACTCCAACAAGGCAACTTGCACTTCCTTTTGTAAAAGGTGATTGCATAAGTCCTGTTTGGCAGATACACAAGGCACTGGTTTCGTATCAAAGCTTGATCTAATTGCATTTCTGTATTAAAAAAATACAGAAAGGGGAGAGTTAGGTGCATGCCCTCCATATTTTGATTGGCCTAAGCTTGATTCAGTTATCTAATTCTGCCGACAGCCTTTCTGACCTGCCATCCTATCTTCATCAGGTTGCTGGAGTTGAATCCAGGTCCAAAGATTGCAGAGCAGGTGCGAGGTGTGTTGGCCACGTGTGAGAAGTCACCAACCGATGCCATCAAGATCAATTATGATCCTCGGAACCCCTTTGACATCTGCTCCGTCACCTTCTCTGCAATCTACAAGGTAGGTGTGCATGATCTCTTGGGCTTTGCCGATTTAAGCAAATCTAATGTTTTTCCCATCCATGCCTTTAAATACTGTGAGTTGTGTCATGAAAATCCATCTAACACAATCTGTTGGACATCAGGGATCCAAGTATGTCGAGGATCCTTACACTGGTGCTCGCTTTCAGCCTCAATGTGAGGGGCAGATAAGTCCTTTGGGTGACTTCGTTAAGATAGGTGCTGATGCATCAGGCTTGTTGGTATCTCAGACACAGATCAGATGAGTTCTGTGCTTTGAACTAATGAATGTAGTTAAAATTGTACATTACTGATTACCTACATACATGTTCCTGGATTATCAAATGGCATAAGCATGTAAAGAAATTCTGAAGCAGTGTTTCATGAAACTGAGGCACATTCCTCTGGTAATCAAGCTATCAAAAGACTTGAGTAGAATCTCAGCGAACATGTGCGTGTATTTGATTCAAATAAATGCTAGGTCTATAGTGGGCTAGAAAGCCTACAAAAGACAACAAACGGATGTCATCCTTGTCAGATTGATTTTTCTCGTTGTCACAAAAACTGAGGAGAGGTTCGCACTCAGCTTCTCTCTTAATTGTGTTTCAGCAAGGCGGCATAATCAAAATGACAAACAATTGAATTAGGAGCTCAGTTGCTAGCATCACCACAATTTAGGACCACACATCACGAATATATCGCTTCTCTTTCACTAGCTCAGCCACGCTCTGTGCAGCCTCTTCATCTGAGAGGCCAGCATGCTCCTTCACAGCTGCTAAAACAGCTGCGTGAACGTCCTTGACCATAGATGCACCATCACCACATACAAACACATAGCCACCAGCAGCAATCAATGCGCCCAGCTCTTGCAAGTACTGCCTCATCAAGTCTTGGACATAAATCTGAAGAGACAAGAAAAAGACGGTGGCTACTATAATCATAACTAAGCTGTGAGGGACTGTTGCTGATCAAATCTCCTAAATGCTGGGCTTCCTATTGAAAACTCAAGAGCAGAGTACACACTTTCCTGTCAATCTCAACTAACCACCTTGTCACCAATCTCACCTTTTCTGCTTGTGCTCTACTGAAGGCAACTTTAAGCTGTGTTAAGGTCTTATCCTCAACAAAGGCCTGGAGGTCATCCTTGTACAGATAATCCTCATCTTCACGACGACACCCAAAAAACAACCATGATGCTCCCACACCTTCACGGGCCTGAAAGCAGAATGCGTTTCCAGAGAATTGCAAAATGTCAGCACAAATTTACAAGCAAACACCTGACCCAGATTGACGTTCTCTCCACAATGACGAAGTATGCAGACAACATCACTCCTTGCCAGTCCAGCTAACATAGATGTAAAAAATCCCAGTCACAACTAATGATATCCATTCTCCATCATAGATAGATAGAGCAACAAAACAGCATAGCAATGAGGGTGCACATGTGGTCACCTGGCTGTCTCCAAACTTGGATCGAAGCAGTGTCCTCCTGTTCTGCAGGAAGCCTCGGAAGGGTGCTACTCCTGTGCCTGGACCAATCATGATCACTGGCTTGCTCAGATCCTGAGGTGGTTTAAAGTCTAGGGACCTGAAGATTGATTGATGCCACAAGAACAGAATCGGATTACAGAAGTGGAGAAGACACCCAAGCATCTAAAAAGATAAACACCATGAGAGCCTTTTTACACCAAGGGCAGAACTTACATTTATTTTAGGATGAGGATTCCACATACCTTTTGAGGAAAATGGGGACTAGAGGAGGGACAGCTTTCTGGTTATTGGATGCTTGATCTTCTCCAACCATACCCTGTACCAGGCGGTCCAGCCAAGTGGTTGCTACACCAGGACGGCTGCCGTAACGAGTCTTAAAACGCACCACACTATGGTTGATGCAATATGAACAAGGAGTCAGCACACACATTCTGGAAATCATCCATCATCCCCATGACATTATGTAAAACATTATCACACTATTACCACACACATTATCACACTATCACCACGTACATTATCACACTATTACCACACACATTATCACACTATCACCACATACATTATCACACTATTAACACATACATTATCTCCAGTTTGAGAGCTGTTTATAACTTACCTCATTGCTACCTGAACCTTATCTGGACTGTGTGCAAAAGATGTGGTGACAGAATATAAGCGGGGCATTAGAGGAGGGAGAGCATCAAGCAAAACATCCAATGTGGGTTTACAGCTCTCAAAACGAGTGAGCAAGTCCAACAGTGAAGGCTGGTGTTCCATCATCTCATGCTGGTATGCATCGCGACCTGCAAGGAGTGAGCATGATTAGATAACATGTTGAAGGTGACAGAGAGGGCACCTGCCAAATAAGGGAGCATGAGTTCAATACAATGACTGATCTCACTCCTCCCTCAAGACTGAGAAAAGATTCACACAGTGTGAGAAGGGGCCCACACAATAGGATGCGTTGAGTGTTGCCAAGGAAAGGCTGAGTAGTGCATGGATGCTAACCTGCTTTGCTAGTGAAGTAAATGAGGGTTCTCTTCTCTGAGGGCTCAGAGCAGTACTCAGCCAGGATGCGGAGTAAGCTCTTTTTAGGAGGACCACTAATATCCACACATCGGTTCAGGGCATGCCAAGTTGAGCAAGGACTGGGTATGTGCGTCAATGGCGACTGCAGCAGAAACATGTGTGTCAGTGGACATACAAATATGGAAACGCTGTGAACAAATACTTTTAGCAGTTGCCACTCCCAGACCTCAATTGTGATGATCAGCAGATGAGATAATTTATCAGCATGAGGTGTTCCTTAACAACATTTATCAGCATGATTTGAATCAGATGTGGCCATCCTCCGTCTCCTCCTCACAGAGCTGGATCACTCACTGTTGCACTCCCATTCACAGCCTTTGCATTGAACACCTCATCTCCAGACAGACCCAGCTTCTTCAGTGTGTTTGCAACCAGCTCAGGTGGATTACAAGGCACCACTCCCACAGCGTCACCAGCTTCATAAACCATGCCACTGTCGGATAGCTCAAACTGGAGGTGCAGCACTTTTCTGTCAGACCAGTACGCTGTCTCATACCTAGGAAGGTAGTGATGATATCCATGGAGCAGTCAGGAGCGATCAACTAGCTTTCATCATGAACCCTTGTTCATGTACCTTCAGGGCTGTGGCTGTACAAGATACATACCTTGCTTCACTGACTTCTGCCCAGAACGGCTGTTCTTTGGAGTAGAGGCCTTGTGGATCTCGATACTCGATGTCTGAGGGCAGGGGTCTAGAGGTCTCAAGAGTAGTGGTCTGAAAGAGTGAGAGGGGCATCTGATCAATCATCTGAAAGAGTGAGAGGGGCATCTGATCAATCATCTGAAAGAGTGAGAGGGGCATCTGATCAATCATCTGAACAGCTTTCCATCCTAAATGGGAGAATCCAGGATGCTCTTATTCATACAATTTAAACATCTGTCTTAAACAATGTTACTCTGCAAAGGTAGAGCCATCAGAAGTTTCATCATCACACCTCTCCACCTCCCTTTTATTGACTCACCATCGCTACAGCATCTGCATTCTTCTCCCAAACCAACTTGACCCTGCAGGGTATGGGAGCAGGTGCACCCTTCACATCTACCCCTACAGGTGCCAGCCCCAGAGATAGCCCATATGTCTTTTCATCCTTCCTGGATACTGTCACCTCCTCCCTAGCAGGGAACATGACGCTGCTGGGGCGGTGACTCAAGAGGCGCTGCTTCGCCGTGGCCAGGGCAACCCCCCCTCTGGGACTGTCCAGGGAGCCCCTGCCACGAGGAGACTTATTCATGGAAGCCCTGCGGCTATCACTAAGTGCCTTAGTTGTGGATCGCAAGCTGGAGACGGCAGGATTAGGAACCACTTCCACAGTCCCTGCTGCACTGTTGCTGCCTGATGCTTCCTCACTTGGCACCAGGCTCCTTGAGACAGGCCCCTCCTTTTCAGGAGAAGAGGTTAGGATAGACGGAGGAGCAGAGGCAGCAACCACAGCTGCAGCAGCTGCTAGGGAGGTAAGTGCGTCCTCCACCTCAGCAGCTGCTAGGGAGGTAAGTGTGTCCTCCACCTCAGCAGCTGCTAGGTCACACTTTTCTGTCTTAAGAGCAGTGCTGCTCACAGGCCCTTCCTTCACATCTTCTTCGGAGGGTGAAGGGCTTTCCACTCCCAATACCTCAATATATGGCTTGTCTTCTTTACCTACTGTCGCAGTTTGCTCAAGAACTGGAGAAAGCAGCACATGCTGCTGATGAACTGGATCTGCAATAGCATCTGTGGGGGCTACATCAGATTCAGGGCTGGAGGCATCCTGTCTTACAGTCTCCAAGCCAGTCAGCTGCTTAGAGACAGGTTCTAGAGCAGCTTCTTTCTTGCCTGCCATCTCAGCCTTGAGTGGCTCCCAGAGCCCCTCACTCCAAGGGTCCACCGAGGCCTCAAGACCATCCACTTCATCTGCCTCCTTGCAAGGATAAAACACCTCAGCTCCCAGCTCAAGCAGTCGTGTCTTGAGCACTCTAGGCACATGCATGTAGCGAGTGTAGTTGGAGTCACCTAGGCCTAGCAGGGTGAAGCGCATACCCTTCAAGAAGCCGTCAGCCTGAGGCTTACGAATCTGCAAATACAAAGCAGCGGCATTATCGGGAGCATCACCATCCCCTGTACTGGATGCCACCAGCACCAGTAGAGGGGTAGCAGTTGGGCTTAGCTTCTCCATACCCAGCTCATTCAAGGACATCACCTACATATAGGATACTCAATAATTAGCTCAACAGCTTTAAGCTCCCTTGTTATTAAGTCACTCAGAGTTAACACTCTATTTAAGGACAGTTGTTATTAAGTCACTCAGAGTCCATCAGCAGAGGTCATTCAACAGACTCTTATCTCCAGTAGAGGAAACATCATGTACCCCCCTGCCTACATCCTTATCTCCAGTAGAGGAAACATCATGTACCACCCTGCCTACATCCTTATCTCCAGTAGAGCAAACATCATGTACCCCCCTGCCTACATCCTTATCTCCAGTAGAGNCATGTACCCCCCCTGCCTACATCCTTATCTCCAGTAGAGGAAACATCATGTACCCCCCTGCCTACATCCTTATCTCCAGTAGAGGAAACATCATGTACCCCTCTGCCTACATCCTTATCTCCAGTAGAGCAAACATCATGTACCCCCCTGCCTACATCCTTATCTCCAGTAGAGCAAACATCATGTACCCCCCTGCCTACATTCATGCAGCTACCCTTCCGTCTTCCTCCTGTACATGCATGCTTCTTGAGACTCATCTTTTAAGTTTTCACTCAGCTTTCGTGACTAGACATTCACACCTCAGCTTTCAACCCCTGCTGAACTGCCTCTGCATGCAATGTGCGAGCAATCTCTGCTGCTGTCCCAGTTTGAGAGGCATGTGCAAACACCACTCTTGACGGAGGGGCACTGGAAGCTGTGCTTGGCCTTGAGGAGGATGTGGAGGAGGCCGCCTTCCGAGCTCTGATGTTGATTATAAATGGTATGAGAAAAAAATTGTCAGAAACATGTCAGCTGTGTCAGATTTGACCTTCTAGTGTAAAGAAGCCTTTACCTAAATGACAACGCATCTTATCCTCACTACATAAGGTAACACCTCACCTTAGCCTGGCTAAGATGGCAGCCCCCCCCACAGCAGCTGCAGGCTGAGATGTGACCAACTGTGCTGAGTCCAACACACAAGTGGGAGCAGTTGACTGAGACTCCCTTGCTCCTGTCGGCTCTGGGAATTGAGTGGTAGCATAAAGAAGAGAAGAAGACACATCAGTACTCTGATCCACGCATGAAGATACATCTGTAAATGTGGACTGATTAGGATGGGTGGTGGTAGTTTTAGAGGCAGCTGCCAGCGCTGATATCTCAAGCGCCTTATCATCCGGGGCCCTCCTGCATGTAACAAAGCATGTGATCATTATGACATCATACATAGGGGTTTAAAGCATGTTATCATTATGACATCATATGTAGGGGTTTAAAGCATGTTATCATTATGACATCATACATAGGGGTTTAAAGCATGTGATCATTATGACATCATACATAGGGGTTTACATAGTTTAAATCATGTGATCATTATGACATCATATGTAGGGGTTTAAAGCATGTGATCATTATGACATCATATGTAGGGGTTTAAAGCATGTGATCATTATAACATCATACATAGGGGTTTAAAGCATGTGATCATTATGACATCATATGTAGGGGTTTAAAGCATGTGATCATTATAACATCATACATAGGGGTTTAAAGCATGTGATCATTATGACATCATACATAGAGGTTTAAAGCATGTGATCAAAGCATGTGATCATTATGACATCATACATAGGGGTTTAAAGCATGTGATCATTATGACATCATACATAGGGGTTTAAAGCATGCGATCAAATAGATCAAAGCATGTGATCATTGTGACATCATACATAGGGGTTTAAAGCATGTGATCATTATGACATCATATGTAGGGGTTTAAAGCATGTGATCATTATGACATCATACATAGGGGTTTAAAGCATGTGATCATTATGACATCATATGTAGGAGTTTACATGATGAAGTGCAACATTGTCTGTTGGGTAAGCCTTGAAGTATTGAACCAACGCTGAGCAGACTATGTTTCCAGATACCTAATAGGAACTCTTACTCAAGGAAGGTTTCATCTCCAGCCATTTCTCCAGCAACTTGAGGAACAGCTTGAGATCTCTTGACTACGACATTTTCTGAAACTTCCTTCTCTTTTCCATTATTGGAGCCAAGAAGGACAGGATCCTGAGATCTGTGAGTCAATATAGCAGGAACCTTCATCATAAACACTTGTCTAAGTGTCTAAGCACTGCAACACAGCCAAGAAGTTAACATACCCTTTACTGCCATCCATAGCATTCAAGCTACTTTCTGTCCATGCAGCCTTAGGCAGAATCTCTCTGCAGATGAAAAACAATGACACTGGATCCACATTGACGTCAAATTATTAACAAGACAACAGTCAGTGTGCAGAGACTGCATGACAGGACCTATCACCTGCTAGGTTCCTCCGCAGCTGTCATGCGAGTAGTGCTCTCTGGAGTAGGAGCACAGGTAGCTCGCTTAATCTCAGCTGAAGCTCGTGGAGTGCTGGTCATGTACTTCTCACTCCTCTACAAGGGAGACACACGACATCGATAATTATTACCTGGATACGGAATGTTTTTCTATTCAGTAGTTTCAATGTAGGTACCGAGGCCCTGCTGTTACAGCAAATCCAGAGAATCGTTTCACGAAAGCTGGGATCTTCTATACTGGGCATTCTGGGCTCTGACATCTCAAAGCTATATTTTTTCAAGTCGTTACTGTGATTGCATAAAATACTCAGACTTTCGGCATTGGCCCCCAACCACAAACTAGATCACCTCGCATCAAATATACATAAAGTGAAACACGCTGAATTCATTTCGTAACACAAGCGACGAAAAACCAGTACAAAAAGCTCCAGAACCCCAAAACGCGTCATAAACACACAGTCTCATAATTAAAGAATCTCTAATGTATATTCCTTGTCAAGTTAACTCAATATGCATGCCTAAGATGTATGTCATAGCTCAGATTTTACCTCAGTTTCAGACTCTGAGATTGGACCAATGGCATTCTTCCGGTTTCTGAATGTACTAAAAGATGTATCAACCAAAAATGATAAAGCTACTGTAAAAAGTGCAAGGACCCCGATAGGAATAGATATAAGTAGACTTCCGACTGCCAGCAGGAAGAAAACTACAGGAGAATAGTTGGAAGGAATTTCCATTGTGCCTTACTCTTAAGATCTAACACTTGAGGCCTACAGTAATTTCAATTGTACTCATTTCTAATTCCATAACAAATTCCAAACCCTAAGTACTTATGCCCGGAACTGACGGCGTGCTGCATAGTATTTATGAAGTCATATATATGATACAATATTATGGAGGAAGAAAATTTTTCATTGTTTGCAAAATCCAAGAAGAGAAAACAGATCTCTTTGAAACCAAAGGCCGACACTAAGAGTCGTGATTCCAAGCATCCAAAGTCAGATGCAGACCTTCGGAATGACGGTGAAGCATCAACCTCCAATCTATCTTTCAAGGCTCTTGGTCTCACGGACTGGTTGTGCAATGTCTGCAAATCCCTGGGCATGGTTAGACCGACCCCAGTACAGGAGTCTTGCATTCCGGCCATACTCTCTGGACGAGATGTGATTGGCTTAGCAAGCACGGGCAGTGGCAAAACTGCAGCATTTGCTCTGCCCATCCTCATGGAGCTTGCAAAAGATCCTTACGGCGTATTTGCGCTAATCATGACCCCCACCAGGTAACCCTCTTGGGGAATGGGAATTTCACAAGAATTAACTTTCAGCACTTCCCCACAAATATTTGCAACTATATTTTCACATATCTAACTCTCTCCCATCCTTCAGGGAGCTTGCAATACAAATAGCAGAACAATTTCGTGCATTGGGGGCTGGTATGTCTCTAAGGGTACGTAAAAAATATCATGCAGTGAAAAAGTTATATCAAATCCTCATTTAAATCATGTCAGGGTTATTTATCTCACTTTTGTAAGCAGTTGAGCTTCAGAATGCTTCAGGCACAAGTTTTTGATGTGCTCATGAGTCATGTGCATGTTAACATGTTAACAAAGTAGTAGTTTGTTTCAATATCTGTTGAAAGCCTAAGAATGTGATACAACTGTGAACTCTTGCAGGATGCTGTAGTGATTGGGGGAGTTGACATGCAGCAACAAGCACGCGACCTTGTGAAGCGACCACATGTCATTATTGCCACTCCAGGACGTCTCAAAGTAAGCTGAGTGTGAATCACTGGCATATGTGTGAATCAATCCTAGTATCATTCATTATGTCCTGCACAGCTCCAGTTTTCCACCTTGTCGACTCTTTCTTCTTAAGACCTATTGAAACTACTGTTTAACAGGGATTGCTAGATGCTGATTCAGGCCTGAAGACAATCTTCACCAAGGCTCGATTCCTAGTTTTAGATGAAGCAGACCGTTTGATGGAACCCAGCTTTTCTGAAGAACTGCGTACTATCTTGTCTGCGCTGCCTGGTGCCTCTAGTGCCCCTGGTGGTGCTACTGACGTAGGGGATGCCTCAAGTGGTGGTACTACTGCTGCTGCTGCTGCTGCCACCGCCAGTACTTCAGGCCGCCAGACACTGTTGTTTAGCGCCACCATGACTAAGAGCCTGATCAAGCTGCAGTCTGCGTCCATGAAGGATGCATTTGTTTACCAGGCTTATGAGGGTTTGAGGACTGCAGACAGACTTAAGGAAGAGTACATTTTCATCCCTGCCAAGGTGTGAGGACCATTTGCACATAATGTCCCGTCGGGCAGTCTCCATGAAAGTAAAAGCAAGCTGTTTGGCGCACCCATGATCTGAGAACTCCAGATGCATAAGGACTTTACTTGAGTGCTTGCTGTCTGTTTTGCTAAAACCTGCAGGTAGATGGCATGGAACCTATGATTCAGAGATCTTGAGATAGCTCGTTCACACTTCTGATCATACTTGTTTTCTCAATGTTTTCCATCTCCATACCACACAGGTCAAGGAAGTGTACCTTGCTCATGTGCTGGGCCAGCTTCAAGACCTCAAGGTACGCAGTGCCATCATCTTCTCCTCAACTTGCAAGGGCTGTCATCTGTTGAGCCTAGTCCTGGAGGAGCTGGGCCTGTCATGTGCTTCCTTGCATTCAGGTCAGGAAATATATTGATTATCTGCATGTCCCCAGGTCTGAGTTGTAAGCATTAAATAGTTTGGACTGTGTGAACTATGTGGACTATGTGGACTGTGTGGACTATGTGAACTGTGTGAACTATGTGGACTGTGTGGACTATGTGGACTGTGTGGACTGTGTGGACTATGTGGACTGTGTGAACTATGTGGACTATGTGGACTGTGTGAACTCTGCTAGCATGCCTATGAAAGGAGAAAAAATCTTCTTCAAAAGGGAGAACAATCTGGCCACTTGCTTATAATGATATGGTAGAATATTCTGAAAATTTATTAAAGATTGTTCCATTATTGGACTCCCCTCATAGCTTCTTAACTTTGTAGGGAAGCCACAGAAACAGCGGATAGCTGCACTGAGCAAGTTCAAGAGCGAGATGGTACCTTTGCTGTTGGCAACAGATGTAGCAAGCAGAGGTCTAGATATCCCTACAGTGGACCTGGTCATTAACTATGATCTGCCTATGTTGGCTAGGTAAGACGTGCTGCATTGATCCCTGCTAGTTACAAATCTATGGTGCACCACAGACCTCCTGATAGTCTTCACTGAACTTTCATACATACAATGACTTCTTGAAGTGTGGGGATTCATACACATACAATGACTGCTAAAAGTGTGGGGATGATGATACAAACCTCGTTGAAGTCACACAGGCATCAGTGCCGATGCTGACACTATATTGCAACCTGACCCAATCTTATGCCAGATCAAAGGTGCTGTGAAGGAAATGCCATCCTTGATAACAAACCAGTGTCCCACAGCTTTTATTCAACTGATGTGGAGATATTGTTTGCTAACTAAATAATTCATGTATTCTGCAATCCTTGTAGTGATTATGTGCATCGAGTGGGTAGAACTGCTCGTGCTGGGCGCTCTGGTTGGTCGCTGAGCTTCATAACACAGCATGATATTCAGCTACTGCATAAGATCGAGGTACGTCAGCACCGACAGCCTCAGAATTACAAGATGTAGGCTTCAAAAGCTAGAGACAATTTCAATATTGTTATGTCCCTAGATAATACAGTGCAAATTTTGCTGTTTATACATTTCAATAACAAGTCATCATGTATCCTTTTCTCTTGTTAGGAGCTTGTTGGCCATCAGCTGTCAGAGTTCAAAGTTGAAGAAGCCGAAGCTCTCAAGGGCATTACAAAGGTGAATTAGTGATGACGATCATGGTCTTGGCTGTGTGTACATAAAGACACATCATGCTGGCAAATATCAACTAGCAAGATGAAAACACACTCGAAGATTTTTTTGCAAAAAATGTTAGCCCAGAGATGACCAGCACAATGCACTGCGGCAGAGTTGGGGATGATGATACAAACCTCGTTGAAGTCACACAGGCACTAGTGCCGATGCTGACACTATATTGCAACCTGACCCAATTCCAATGTTTTCACCGTGTTTTCACTGTACACTGACAGTACAGCTGACCACTACGTAACCAATATTGTGTGATAGACATGAGATGACAAGCTACATGTTACTGAACTTTCTCCCATCCTCAACTCTGCAGGTGTATGGTGCCAAAAGAGCAGCTATGCTTAAAGTTGCTGAGGAGGATGGACTGGATACCTCTGACAGAAGAGTGAAGAAGATGGTTAAAAGAATGAGATAAATCAGGAATTGCAGCTGATTTCTCCATTACCACTTATTGTCTTGTAAAAAAATCTGTCGTGTAGGTATATGGCAACTATATTTGTTTCTGATGAATTGTTTTTTGTCATCAAAAATCATATTGGGATACAGCATGACTTCTTTGTCCTAAAATTAAGTCATCGATTTTGTCATTTTTTCTTTTGACTACCGGCCTTCGCCTCAGGCAACAGAAGCTGTTTGATTATTTAATGCATTCAAGGTACAAGAATATAATGGTACAGATGCACAAATGCAGAAGTTTGACAGAACACAAATTGGAGTGGTGAGCATGGTGCACTGGGGTCAATGTCTTTTGCACTTAAGAGCAATGTTATAACGTACAATCTTGCTGAGTTCAGTAATATTTTCATCTAGACGGTAAATCTCTTTGCTGAGGTCACACTTCAGACTGTTGAGTACTGCAATCCTAGTAGCCATTCTGGCCTTGCACTCGCTACCATCTCGTTTTTTGCTACTTTGTGATTTGACTAACAAAACAAAGGAATAGAGTATTTTAGTTCCAAAGTCTTGACACTCTTCAATCCAGCTTAATACCATACATCAGTTGGGTGTATCTTTAAGATGATGAAATTTTGAAGGAGCATCACAGTAATGTTCCGAAATTCCGAAGGTGAATGATCCATTAAGCATTCAAGCTTTTGATGGTTGGCCAAAACCTTTTTTGGTTGCAGCGGGCGGTGCCTGACCCTTGCGGGGTGCTGTGTTGAGCTCAGGTACTGGAGATGATGATTTGGCTAACTCCTGCAATTTACGGCCCATCACCCGGATTGCATTTGAGAGTATCTTCTTCTTCTGCACTCTGAATCTGAGAGCCAGTCGCATGTCCTCAGTAAGAGGGATTGGCTCTGCCTCTACATCTCCCTGACTTGATTTTTGATTAAGACTGCCGACTGATTCCTGCTGCTGCGCATGTTTGAGTGAAGAGCAAACGTGTCCACTCAAGAGCGCCGATTCATCCTCTTCCATAGAGCTTGAGAATCTAGAAAGAGAGAAAGCTGCAACCCCTGACAAGGATCGTAGGGCTGCTCTTTCATTGCGCCGATTCAATGGTTGGTCAAGCTTTCCAAGCCTTTCCAAACTGCGCCCCTGTATGCAGAGCAGACAGATGAGATATTGCCAGAATCCCCGATGTTCTGAACAGATTAAATTATAATTCAAGTTATATCTTCCAAAGAGCAGAAGAATACGTGTCCCCATGAAAACAGCACAGTGCTGTGCCAAAATTGTGTACTTGTGAAATTAATCAGAGAATAATAATCATCAGTCCTTGTCCTTTCAAACTCTATCATCTCAAACACTACTGTCAGGAAAAGAAAAAAATGTGTAGTGCTACCTGTACTTCTGTCTCCTCCTGTGCCACAAGGATGCGTGCTGCTGCTAGTAACCTGCTGTCTACATGATCAGGACCACCAAATGTGACTTCTGTGTCTGCCTCTGGCCCCGCCAGCTTCAGTTGCATAAGCAGATTATTCTGCCATGCAGTAGGGTTGATATTCAGTGCCTCTCCATCGCTGGACTGCACATTCGCGACCATGGCACCAGCCTGTGAGCAAGAAGGGGCAGGGCTTGCTTTACATGCAATTACTTGCATTACATGCAATGGGGACAGGATGTAGAATTTATCAATGTGGCTTCACTCATGTGTCATACAGCCCGTATCCTGTTGGGATCACAGACAGATCATCTAAACTAAACTAATGATTTACAAGGGGAAGAAGATCAGAGATGATTGCTTTGATGCTAGGGAGAGCAAACCTGAACCAGATCTGTCCCAAATCTCAGTTGAACTCTATCATGCGGATTGTCGTTGATCACAAATCCATAGTCCATGAATAGGAAATCATTGGACAAGTTTCCATAGCTCAGGAGGAGTGGGTCACCTGGGCATAGCTGCAAGTTCAAGATAGCTCAGGAGGAGTGGGTCACCTGGCCATAGCTGCAAGTTCAAGATAGCCACAGCATCCTTGGTAAGAGTCTCATAGGCAAGAAGGGAGCAGGTGCAGTAGGGGAGCAGGTGCAGTAGTTAGGTTGCAAGAGCAGTAAAAGATCTCTTCTTAGCAGTGTTTAACCTCTAACTGCAGTGATCTCTGAGCAGTACTGGCTACCATCACATGTATGTCGTTTACTGACTCCTACCTTTGTCTTACTGTACAGATCAATGCCTTGTCCATTTGAGCGGACCTCTGCATTGGGCTCAAAAGAGTGATTTGCCATATCTGGAATCAGTGAACACAATGATTTCTCAATGAAAGCTGCAGTATGTTTTGAATTATGACAGGACATAAGCGAGTCCCCACAAGGTGTTTGAAGCAGATAAGACCGACACATACCTATCAGGAAGATAAGACCGACACATACCTATCAGGAAGATAAGACTGACACATACATTTAAGGAAGATAAAAGGAAGATAAGACTGACTCATACCTATCAGGAAGATAAGACTGACTCATACCTATCCGGAAGATAAGACTGACACATACCTATCAGGAAGATAAGACCGACACATACCTATCAAGAAGATAAGACTGACTCAGAAGATAAGACTGACTCATACCTATCAGGTAGATAAGACTGACATATACCTATCAGGAAGATGAGACTGACTCATACCTATCAGGAAGATAAGACTGACTCATACCTATCAGAGGCAGGCATGATGCTGGGTGCTGTGGGCCCTTTGTTCTGAAAGCCCTGGAGGTCACACAAGCCATCGCCCATCCTACACAGTTGGAAGTGAGGGTCAGGAACGATCTTGCATGCCATTGTCAAGTTTAAGACAGCAAACTTAGGCACCAACACATGTTTTTACTCTATACAGTCCGATAGGCAACAAGTCAACTTAGCTAATACTCATCTCAGATGGATAAGCAACCCAGGAGTGGAGCAATGCGTTCATTTTGAACACTCATCAAAGGCATCTTAGAAAATTACATGCACACAATGAAGGCAAGAATATTCTCTGTTTCTCTTTGCTATGTTTTATGTAACTTTCATGCAACTTTTGTGTAGATGATTGTGTAAACAAGGGAGCCTCACCCAAGGCATTAATACCAACAGATACACCAGCAAAAGGATCCTCTTCAGTGCCAGGTAGCTTCCCCAGCACATTTTGAGAGAATTCAAACAGCCACTTACACCTCTTCTTGACCTGCTCTGTAACTGGTGGGTACTCGATGGCTGCAATGCATTCTCTTGGAAAGAACATGGGGATGCCAGATACCCCAACAGGCAGGTTTGAGATGTAGGAACTAAATGAGGAATCTGCACCTCTAACTCGATGATACAGGAGCTGAAGGTATGAGGATAAGCAACATGACAACAGTAGTCAGCCTCTGATCAAATGCTGTAATCAGCCTCTGATCAAATGCTGTAATAGGTTCATCTGTAGGTCAATGCGTGATGACATGATTGATGTATTAGAGCTGGTATGAAGATGCGGACAGGGAGAGGCTCGCCGAAGATGCGCATGGAATGATGGTAAGCTTCTGGTTACAGTTTGTCCTCTGATCACACAGGGCACCCACAAGAATGCATAAGCACCAACCTGTAGGGCTAACTTAGCGCCCCACAGCTCAGAGGGGACCTGGTCAATCAATCTCAGCAGCTTTACGTCATCACTGGCGGAGTACGTCAGATGACAACGTGCAGGCAACTCGATAAGCTTGGTGCCCACTGCAATCTCAGTCTCTGCCTTCAGACCCCAACCACTGCCACCGTCACGTCCTGCCAGGTTCACCAATGCTACACCAGATACCTTACCCCCCTGAGTGGTGACCCAATCTACCAGGTTCAGCTGAGAGGAGCTCCCCGAACATGAACGCACAGTGCATCTGACTCTACTTATTCTCTCAGTACATAATGTCAAAGCGGCATCACCATGCTTCTGAGATAGCAAGATGGATCTACGGCTTAGTAACCTAGTTGGAATATGAGAAGCACCGACATAAAGCATGGAGTTATAAAACAGAAAGGCTCGTTAATTTGTATGAGAAAACCAAATTTGAGAATGTTTATAAAAGCATGCAATAATTGTTCAAGCTCTAACTTGCGTGCTCCTGCCGTTCGGACTCCGAGACCATGATTCTCAAATTATGAAAGCCGCTCGTCAATCCATTGCTCAATCTTGCATAATGTAAATTGTAATGAGATATTCGCGTTATATGTAACATGCACATCAGTCACTCTCACTTCCTGCAACTGAGATTACCCATCAGATGACAGGGGAAATTTCAAAGAGAAGTCCACATTTACAGCTATGGATACATCGATTATTTTTGACTTTACTGCTAGTTGTGTGGTACCTGTTCAGCTACCTGTTCAACAGTAGCTTGAAGGACTGGTTCCGGGTCACTGAAGATCATGCTTGCACCCTGTTCCCCCTTCTACTCACTGTGTTCCTCAGCAACGCAGTTGTGGCCAGTTTATGGAGTCTTCACAGTGCTGGCTGTCTCCTCTCTCCGAGGAAGACTATCACTGGGCTACACAGCGTTGCAGGAGTTTTAGTTGACAGACTGAGATTGGATTTTGTGCTGCTGTGTAGTAGTGGTGCAGTGGGTATAGCTGCATCATGCGTAGTGCTTCAGCAAGGCAGTATACAGTTGGTGCAGGTGAGTATTAGAATGGGGAATGGGGAAGAGAAATCCTTGCCAGTAAACTTCATGGTTAAACAAAGGGCTCTGTGCACCATTAGGAGGTCTGTGAAGAGGTCATGAGAGTCTTGTTATCCCAAAGTAGGACCTTATATTTGTACTTTCAGCATTCGTCAAAGTTGAATTCTTTCTACCAGTAAAGAGTTCAGGACCTTACACCCCACTCGCAATGTGTGGCAGGTGGCACGCAGTGTGGGCCCCTTATTCACAGCCCTCTGGGCCTATCTTATCCTTGACCAGCCCACCACAGGCAGCCCTCTAGCCTGTCTTGCAATTACCCTGATTGGCACTGCCCTTGCCTCATGGCAGGAGCCAACCTTCTCCATGCTCACCTTCTGCCTCATGCTCACCATCAACATGACGCTCACCTTCCGAAACGCAGTTACAAAGAGAGTCATACAGACATTCACATTGCATGCACAGAATGTCACATCTTCAGCAGGAGGGGACGTACATCTTATGGGACACCTTGAAGAAACTGTCGAACTGCCTAGCTCGTCCTCAACACTGGAGATGCATCATCATCATCATCAAGTCGGAAAGACGGTGCCGCTCCTGACTGCTGGAAAGACAGTGTCTACCCTTCATAGAGCCCTGAGCCCACCTTCCTCACAGGTACCGCCCACTGCATCTTCCGGAGGGTTCCATCAGCCAGCAGTCATGTCCTGCCTGCTGCTGGCATTGACGAACCTGTGTGGCCTTGTCATCATCACCATCCTCTGGGCCACACAAGCCTTCTGTGTACCTTGGGTTCAAAAGAGTGGAGGGCATGCCTTGGGAGCGGAATGGAGTATAGCCCAAGCCTCAATCCTACCCACAGATGCTTGGGGATTACTTATCAACCTGGGCATTTGTAACCTGATGTAAGCTATCCGTTATCCTGCTTTCAAACAGACACTTAGAGCTTTATCTGCATTGATTAAAGCAGCCACGTCATGCATTCAGATAAATCACAGGTATAGATATTATCTGGTATGGAAGATATTGCCCCCTAAGTTGCATCAGTCTGTCCTACACGCTGACGTAGAAAATTTCTTTCTGTCCCCTGTACTGCCACATACTTTGAAGGTACAACATGGCCAGCCAGATTGTCCTCGCTCATGTCAGCGTGGTATCGCATGGTATGCTGGAGCTTTTTAAGCGCGTCTTTGTACTCTTAACCGCGTCTGTCCTTCTGGGTGATGTTGATTGGAAACTGCACAATGCTCTTGGAGCATCCATTGCCACTCTGGGCACAGTCCTCTACTTTACTTCCGGGCCTTCACATACAGTGAACAGCATCTCCGCGTCCACAAAACATAATCCCTCGTCACAAAAGGTGGTTGGAATCCTCGTAACCCCTGCTGCAAGCCCAAGTTCTGTGACCAAGCGCTTGGGATCCTCTGCAGGCCAGTCCAAGGAGAAAGATAGGAGTAGCAATAATGTGCAAGGCCAGGCAGGCCCTGCTGTCAATGCTTATACAGCAGCGGCTGAGGCTGTACCACGAACCCTAGTAGGATCAGAGCACCTCAGGCTGCATTGCGCTTACGGCATCATGTTTCTTGTGCTGATATTCAGTCCAATAGAGTTCCTAGAGGGGGCTGGAGTGTCCACACTATCGCCCAAGTAAGATCCTCCTAGATTATCTAAGGCAATTCTTACCAACCATGCGCCAAGATTCCTGCAATTTCTGCATCTGGATTTTCTTGTAGCTGCGGGGCCATACCTGACGTAGGCTTTCAAAGCTCGTTGACAACAATGATGGCAGACCTGCTGCATGGCAACTCAGCCCTCAACATGCTGTACTGCTTATTGACAACAATGATAGCAGACCTGCTGCATGGCAACTCAGCCCTCAACATGCTGTACTGCTCATTGACAACAATGATAGCAGACCTGCTGCATGGCAACTCAGCCCTCAACATGCTGTACTGCTCATTGACAACAATGATAGCAGACCTGCTGCATGGCAACTCAGCCCTCAACATGCTGTACTGCTTATTGACAACAATGATAGCAGACCTGCTGCATGGCAACTCAGCCCTCAACATGCTGTACTGCTTATCCGCACTCTCAACAATTGATACTTCCTTGAGCTCTAACTGAGAACATAACTGATAGTTCCAAAGCTTTCCTTATGGCCTTCTGTCCTCACTTATTGTATTCTCTTCTTACATATCCACCAGGTGGTTTACAGCTGTGTCCACGTCATCATCTACTGCCACTGCTGTAGCAGAGTCCTGGTCAATATGGATCAGGCAACCTAATAGCAACGACAACATGCCTACCAGCAAAGGGACTATTCCAACAATTGGAACAGCCAAAACGGACAGTGTCTCTCTTGTCAATGGTGGCATAAGCTCGTCACCAGGTGTGAACCAGCCAGTCCCCATTAATGACAGTGAGAGGTTGATTTTACCTGCACCCAATGCCACTATGTACAATCCCATGGACTCCACTTCAGAGGTCCTTGTCGGGGGCATCTCCAAGCTTAAGGGCCTGCTTCCATATCACAAGAACCTGCGCCGTGCAAGCGCCCTCACTGCTTCATGCAAACACTTGCAGACTCTACCAAAGTCAGCCCAACAAACATCCTCTACCCATCGTGTTTTGAATTGGATGGGCATGTCGCCATATAGGTTACTTCCACCCCCACTTGCATCAGACAGTGCTGGCCATAGGGCCCAAACTATTCTCAGACAGCCCCAAGCGTCAGTTAAGACCCCAGAAGAACCAGTCCAAGCTGAACCTGACTCTCAAAGGCGATGGCTGAACACTGCAGAGGACATCTCTCCTGGATTTGTTGGGATGTACACGGGATGGCTGGGAAAGCGTAACTTGGGGGATGATATAGTTGCAGACATCTTTCTTGACCTTCTAGTAGCTTCCATCATCGAGGCCACTGATGACACTACTTGTGTGACGTTGGAACGGTCCTCCAAGGAGCTGACAGAAGCTGGTTGGAGGGACTGTAGTATGTCAAGTGGCGCAGGCTGTGACTTTGGGGTACTTGGAGGAGGGTCGTTGGGTGAGTGTGTGTACATTTTCAATGGCTGGGTGAATGTGTATGGAGATGAGGTAGTAGGGTGGTTGACATTTGAATCAAATTAGTTTAAATGACAAGGAAAGTTGAACTTATGGTGACTTAAAATTTGTGTAAAGGAGCAAACACAGATCACAAGCTTTTAGTGTGCCGGCGATGTTGCCAGGAACTTAGGAGTGAATCGATGATCTTGATTGTTTTCGCCACGCAGTTTATGTAGACTACATTAAACGCCTAGCTCAGATGCTGATTGACCAGAAACCTGTCTTACTGTTTGGAACTGGACACCAAAGTGGACTTAGGAAGAAGAGCACGAACGACAAGTATCTGGGCATACTTTGCAAGGGTCGTGTCATGGGGGGAGTCAGGGGGCATCACACTAAAGGTGGGAATGATAAAAATGGAGCAAGGGCTCATACTCATGGACCTCCCAATTTGTGTGGAGCAAGGGCTCATGCACATGGACCTCTCAATTTGTTCTTGACCAATACATGATTTCTGGCTCTGCAGGTTTCTTGGCGAGATATGGCTGCCCCTCCACTGTCAAGGTGATGCGGGACTCTGCACTCGTGTCGGATCTGCTGTACACGGGAGGGAAGACAGTGCTGAGAGGGGAGCTGAGTCTGCACCGAGGGCGGTACCACACGCTAGTAGCCACGCTCAAGGGCTCCACCTCTCTCCCAGTCTTCAATGATACACTATACAGGCTCATGAACACTGGGAAATTTGCAGTAAGTATCTTAGAGCTTAGAGTGAACACTCTTGCACTCAGGATACACATGGCACTACATAATCCTCCCAGACATGCAACCTGCTAGGTCAATGCAGTGAGGAATATGTTAACTGTCCTGTAAATTGAATAAACCTGTAAAACTCTAGATGGACTTCAAAACTTAATCAATTACCAGAAATTTTGAATTGGCTTGCCTAGCCTTCCAGGGCAGCGTTCTCAGAGCTTCATTTTGTCCTTCGCTCTCTCATTCCCGGACATCAGGTTGTCTTGCAAGCTGTAGATGAGGAGAGTGCAAGGCTTCATCGACATTACACCAGCTTCTTCAATGACACTCGCCCTAAGATTGCGCCGCCTGTACTCTTTCATGAAGAGGTGAGAGCTGCGCTGGCCTTGCCCTCCTTGTCTAGAGCACATTCATCTAATGAAGCTAAAATCATTGTTGGGCATCCCCATGGATTATTGATTGATAAATATAAATAAGCCATCCTGAAGCAATAATGCTGCTTTGTGAGAAACCTTCTCTGATGTAATCTCTGCTAAGTTTGAGGATTGGGCCGCTATCCTGGATCTGTATCGCCATTCCAGTGCAAGCCTTAACAGCCGTCTCCACAGTGGTGTCATGAGCCTGGCTGCTGGACGACCCAGTGTATACTTAGCTAATAATGTGAGACACCTTTTATAGTGTATACTTAGCTAATAATGTGAGACACCTTTTATAGTGGATAACCTTGCTTTTTCTGAAACTTTATTTTCCTCACCTCCTTATTGGCACTGCATTCAGCTGCTTATTAGCAAGCATCCCTGTTACATTCTGCAATGGAGTCTACGATGTGGTGACTTGTCATCCAGTTCATACTTTCTTATCAAATTGAAGACCCTATTTTATCTTCATTATGGATTATGTGTAGGTGAAGTATTCGGACCTCATGGGATCTCTGGATATGCATGAACTTCTCATGGACTCTCCCTCCAGGTCTGTATTGCATCTTGTAATAGAAGCAGGCTCAATAATATGGGAATATCTGATATTATTGTCTTGGGATAAGAGGTAGAGTGCTTCAATATCTGATATTATTGTCTTGGGAGTGCTTCAATATCTGATATTATTGTCTTGGGATAAGAGGTAGAGTGCTTCAATATCTGATATTATTGTCTTGGGAGTGCTTCAATATCTGATATTATTGTCTTGGGATAAGAGGTAGAGTGCTTCAATATCAAAATCTGTAAGCATTGTGCGTTGAGCTGACTAACAGATAGTGTGGAAGCCTGTACGTATCATGACATTTTATGTTATAAAATGAAGCATTCAGTAAGCCTGCAACAGAGCTTGTACAGGCTTATGAAGGTGCACATTGTGACACTGCTGAAGAATTGCAGGTTGAAACCAGGAACCAAAGATCCCAGCTTGATTGGGGAGCACATGGCACAGCTGGTGGCATCAGTAATTAGACAGGGTGCCTCCTTTGAAAGCAAGCTAAAGTTCATACAAGAGGACACTATGAGGCAATATAAGAGAGCAATGGTATGTACTAATTACTACATTGTTTGTTTCACTTTGTTGCTAGCACAACACATCATATGTCATCCTTGCAACTTTCTTTTGTTTTCAAGCGAGGTATATTTCTAAAATTGAGCTCTTCCAAGTTTATTCCTGCTTTTTCACAAAATTACAAGTCCTCATGTCCACAATGAAGAAGGCTCTGCTTGTATGAGTTGCATGTACTTCTGCCCTGTAGGTTGACTTCTTGAATGCTTTACAGCAGCTGGATGCTGTGCGCTTTTCAGAGACTCTCTGCTGCAAGCACATCCACATCACCAGAAGTGAGGCCAGAGAGCATCGAATGCTTATCTCAATCAGGTGCCAGAGAAAAGCTGATCTCACAGATCTTACTAAGTGCCAGATTTGAGATTTTGAAATGAGTCTAAGTAAAATGTGAGTAAATATTATTTCTGAAAGCAGTGAAGCGTCTACTTCTCACTACCTATCTACGTTGTAAGCCACCTCCAAAGCACCGTCGTCACACACCTCGTGCAAATAAATGACCAACGGCTCAGTGATGAAGCTGAACACAATTCTACCTCACTTCGTAACAGCTCTGCCACTTCCCCTAGATCGTATTTTGGTACGTACAAGTAACATACTTCTGTTCAAACGTCAGTAGCAATAAAAGCCAAGGAATCTGCCGTAGGATGGTATTTCTCCTTCTTTTTATAAATCATCAATAGTTTTACGCTTGTGAACCTGGTCAATGCCTGTGTCGACAGCAACGTCCAAGCGTAAACTCGCACAAATTATGCATTGATACCTCTCAGGCATAAGCATCAGCGATGTTCAGTGGAATTGCAGTCGTTTTAGCCTCTCTTCAATATTTCATAGTTTTAGCTCACCAGTCTTCCAAAGAGTTGCTCACAATACAACAAATACGTAGAACACATACAGAAGGCATCTATAAGCATGATAAAACTGAGGATCCAAGGAAGATGCACCGGAGGCTACAGATTGAATGGCAGCAAGGCTTTGCTGTTGATGTGCAGGATCTCGTCAGCGACTTAGGACAGGCCAGAGAGTTTGAGAGCAAGGAGCTCAGCTTTGAGGCTTTGAGGTTTAGCCTAAAATCCTTGGATTTAAAGCTGCCTCCATCTGCAGCTGGCATTTCTGATCTCCTACCCTCATCTTCATGGAACATCCCCCCTAGCATGTGCGGTAGAGTCCCAACTCAAGAACTGCAGAATCCCAACAGGAAATTTGGATTTCTTGAGCGCTGGTCAACAGCTATTACAACAGCTGTAGCACAGCGTGCTCTTAGCCTCTCATCTGGTAATGGAGGAGCAATTTATCCAAGCCACGAAAGAGAAGATGTTGAAAGGTCAGGGTCTGGTTTTACGGGTGTGTACGCTGGTTGGTTGGGCCAGACCAACATGGGAGATGAGATTCTTGCTGATATCTTTCTCGAATTCTTCACCAAGGCTGTCAGAGAGGCTGCATTCAGCACTACACAGATCACTGTTAAGAAGGGGTCACCAGTAACAGCGCACACAGGATGGCGTGGCTGCTCTTTATCAAATGTCAAAGAATGTGACTTTGGGGTTCTGGGAGGAGGGTCTACAGGTAAATGTTAGGGTTCTGGGAGGAGGTTCTACAGGTAAATGTTAGGGAGAAGCCACACCTCTTGTTCCCAGTCTGAGATATGAGTAGTAGATAGGTGAACCATACTTAAGGCTGTTGATTGCTAAATGATTATATTAAAGTATTTCTCTGTCCAGGGATGAATAACAAGAGAATTCATTGTAATGATCAGAAGACATAATACAACCTCTTGTCAGAGGGATGAATCTTTAGAGGCTTGTCCCTAGTACGCACACCTCACCCTGAGCTATTGCTTGTCCCTAGTACGCACACCTCACTCTGAGCTATTGCTTGTCCCTAGTACGCACACCTCACCCTGAGCTATTGCTTGTCCCTAGTACGCACACCTCACCCTGAGCTATTGCTTGCACACCTGATTGAAACCCTTCTTTACGAATTCACTCACTTACAACTAGTGTGAATTGTTTCCTCTTTCCTTTCAGTATCAGTGGACTACCTCCGTCATGTCCTCAACCTCTCAATGTCAGGGAGACCTGTGATTGTGTTTGGATCAGGGCATCAGAGTGAGCCACGACCCAGCCGGCGCACTGATGCCTACATGAGGAAACTGTGCCAGTACAGCAACGGGAGCATGCTGGGAGGAGTGCGAGGGTATCACACAAGAAGTGAGATCCTTACTGGCTTGGCTAAGATTTGACCAGCTTGTCATAATCAGAAGCTTTCAGATTGCTTAATGTCTGCGATCATTGTTTCTTTATGACTGAAGATTTAAGTCGCTCTCATGCTTTCGCCTTCTCCAGCTTACTTAGCTGAGTTTGGCTGCACCCATGAAAGTCTCCCAGTCTTGAGGGACTCGGCCTTGCTTGCTGGGAAACTGTATGCTGATGGGAAAAGTGTTCTTAGGGATAAGCTGCAGCAGTATGGTGGAAAGCGACATGTGATAGTTGCCACACCGTTTGGGGAACACACATTTCCAATTTTCAATCAAACATTGCACTTTCTGCTGCAGACTGAACAATTTGCAGTAAGAACTTACTACTCAGTACATCCTGCTTAACATGTGAATAACTATTTTGTGAATTCATGCTCATGTTGATTTGCATCCTTGGCTCAGCCTCATACCAAATATGAAACATTGGCTCATTTAATTGATGATCAATCAAGATATGCGACGCCACATTTTGCCTGCTTGAGGCCCGACATCAAGGACATACTTAAAGCTCGTCACTTTGTGCCTCTCCACCATTCCCATTCAACATCGCTTGTAAGGTGTCCTTATCCATCATCGTGATATTCAGGTCGTGCTTCAGCCTGTGGATGAACTTGGGCATTCTGTTTTCAAGGGTTATGCAGAGAAGATCAAGAAAAGCTTGCCCACATCATTACAGCCACACCTGTTACTTCATGATGAGGTAGACTTCTTCATATACTACAGTCTTTACTCTTTGACACAAAGCTGACTGTATGAGCTACTATCTAGCATAAATGATAAATTCCCTTCATTTGTTTTTATTCCAAGCCATCCTGATCAAAACCTCTTGCTCTCTCCAGAAATTTCTTTCCTGAACTTTTGATTATCGACCTCTCTTCTCACAGTTTCAGGATTGGGGGGCTATTCTAGACTTGTATCGTCACGCCAGTGCAAGTTTAAACAGTCGCCTCCATAGTGGGGTGTTGAGCTTGGCTGCTGGACGACCTAGCATATTTCTGGCATCTAACAAGAAATATGGTGACCTTCTGGGCTCAATCAACATGCGTGATCTGCTCCTTCACCCACACAAGTACGTACTCACTGCCTGAAGGCAGCTATCAGGTTCTGCCGATTCCTCAGGCTTACATGATCTGGGACCAAATTTTTATTTAAGCTTGGACTTTTAGAACAATGTTTCAATTATCACATCTTGCACGTAGTTTTCCTTGAGTCAGATCATCTCTGCAGAAGGTCAGCAGTAATATTGGAGTGTGATGCTTGCAGTGCTCAAGTAGGCCAGGCAGAGGCCTTCTCCGAAGGCTTTGCAAGGCAGCTAACTAGGAAGGTAGTGGAAGTTGTCAGAAGAAGTGCTGAGACTGGCAAGCACATGGAGTCCGTGTTCAAAGACATGTGGCATCACTACACAGCCTTGATGGTATGTCATAGTGCACTGCATTATCTTATTTCCAACACCATCACAATCGGATTTTTCATTTCATGGACATGGGAAATTATGGTCTGATTATGTGCTGCTAGCAGTTCTTCAACACCCTCGGAAGTCCTACTTGTTCCATACATCATGATTGCAGATGGGAATGATCTGAAATTATGGAGCATGTGATGATGAACTTCTGGGCCTGTACTTCCAAAATGTCTAAGAAAATGCTGTGTAACAAGACAGCACTAGCCTGCAGGAGTTGTTGCACTAAGGTTGTGTATCTACTGTTTGCAATAGGGAGACTTCATGCGTCAGCTGAGGGACATGGATCCAGAGAGGTACCAGGCTACTCTGTGCTGTCATCACATTAGCATCACGAGAAGTTTACCCTCAGACAGGAAGGTGCTGATCAAGGTACAATGCATGGACTCCCACTGACGTCACCAGTGCATGGACAAAGTCCCCTGCTGAAGAGGTTCAATTCAAGGTGCAATGCATGGACTCCATGCAACGTCATATCCATGCAGCCATTATTGGTACATTGTGGTTAATTCGCATATGTTGGCTGAAAATCTAGGTTTGAAGTCCTTATCTGCAGGGCTCTGTGCAGCAAGCACACAGTCAAATATATGATCTAGCAGTTGTCCAGAATGTACCATGCGATACGAAGAGCCTCATCCCAAGTTAGTAGTTGCTAGTTACCAGGGAACAAATAAATGATAATAAGTAAATAAAAATTTGATTGCTTTATATTAATTTTATTGCTGCCTTCTTATTTATGTCGGTGATGTTATATTGTTGATCGTCACTTTTGCTCCTTTAGTAAAGAATGTCCTCCATATCAGGACCCTGTGGTCTTCAGGCTCCTCGTTAACCTTCTATTCCCTGGCTGATGTGCTGTATTTACAGAAGTAGTATTTTCCTTTATTAGGGAATTCAATGATAATTGAGGTTGTGCTCAACAATTTGAGCAAAAAATAATGAAATGAAATTGCTGAGCAATGTTGTGAGATGTGTATCAGACTGGTACATTTTTCAAGGGTGTGTGAGCACAAGTTGTAATATTGTTAATCTCCTAACGGATGCACTTGAAGAGATGATGAGTTAGTTGTACCTGCGAACCATAATGCATTAAAGCAAAATTCGAAGTTTGACGCTAGGAATTTGGGAACTAGTATTATTCCCTTTTATGAACGGCGATGTCATTTCGCGTCTGTCCACAATGTACCTGATTTCAGACGTACACTACCTCAAGATGCCTCTTTCTGATGGTATGATGTTCTTGAGTGTAGAACATGTGGATTAGTGCATATACATATTGAATCAAGGTTTTAAGAAAGTTTAGATGGTTTTATACTGATGAGCTCCCTTGGCTTTGCAGCAGTGCATCATTTGCAAGATGCGATGAGTGGCTGTCATATCGCCAGCTTTTCCATAATATGACATGATGAGGACAAAAACAGTTGCCTGGTTCACAGTTATGATCTACTTGAGTACCGCTCACTCTGCTGGGTCAAGACCCGATCAGTCTTTGCATCCTGTTGCTATTATCCAGCATGGTTCATCAGATTCAATGGAGAGGTACTCTTCCCACATCCATTTTGAATCAGCTCGCAGGGACGCTCCTCATCCCCAACACCTGCAGCTGCCTAAGGGTCAATTTGATGGAGTCCTCCCAAAAGAAAGGAGTACACTAGAGCATGTTAAGTGCAGACCTTCACAACGAGCATTGCAAGAGGATTGGAGTAACAATCAGCTGAACCTCTCAGTCTCACTACCAGATGCAATCCTCAATAACTCAGAATTTCCACCAGGTGGTACCTGGGATCTCCTTACCCATGCTTCTTGGAATATCCCACAACCATGCTCAGTTTTGGGGCTAGCCCATCACAGTAAAAGGCAAACACCTTTGAACAGAACTAATGGGTTTCCATTGCGGTCCTCCATCAGTGGCGCATACACAGGATGGATTGGGTACCGCAACATGGGGGATGAGCTAGTCTCCAGGATATTCTTGGACCTGCTGGTAGCTGCTGTGAAGGTGGCTGCTGGCAGTCACACAAATGTGGAAGTTGATCCCAGCTTCAACCCACAGGGTGCAACAGTGAATAACTGGTCGTCTCCTAATCTGTATAGCAGGGGCAGCAGAGGATATGACTTTGGGGTCCTAGGGGGTGGCTCCACAAGTAAGGAGTGTTTGTATATTATCTCCCATCGTCCAGAAGTAAGGAGTGTTTGTATATTATCTCCCATCGTCCAGAAGTAGAGCTACAGTTTTCTTTATACTGCTTTGAAAATTGCTAGCTTGCAGTCAAGCAGACAATGATGGTTCTGTAAACACTTCAGACTCTCCCTGCAATCTCAAATGCTTTATGACGAATTCAGCCCTCAAGTGTTTGCACCATGCACAGTTTGTACATGCTGCAGTATGAGCTGTCCACGTCAGCAGCAGACCTTACCAAATAAATCAACATGCATGCACATGCCGCAGTATCAGCTGATTACCTAGGTCGCATGAAGCGTCTCAGGAGCTGGCGGAAGCCACTGTTGTTGTTTGGGTCTGGGCGCATGAGCGCTGCTGGGCAAGGGGGAAGCCATGCAACCCTCATGCAATCGTTGTGTATTCAGAACATCACACGGGGCCTTATCATGGGGGGAGTGAGAGGGCCATGCACACAAGGTTAGTGGCATTGTAAGGCTGCACCATGATGGTTGTTGATACTGTTTGTATGAACAAAGAACAATTGACTTTTATGTGATGTGGTGTGAGGGCATAACTCTGATTCCCTGCCATGTGCAATGGAGTTACATCATAATAGCAGTAAAAGGTGTAGCTGAACTTAGTACAAGGCACATGTTCAGCTGATGTGCAGAGAGTACATCTTGCATTTGTTCCTGCTCAGAGTACCTAGAACAGTTTGGTTGCATCAACAAATCAATTCCCATGATTGGAGACTCTGGATTGTTGGCTGGGCAGCTTTATAGCCAAGGTGTAACAGCCTTGAGGGCTGAGCTGAAAGGACACATTGGGAAACGCCATGTGCTGGTTCTCACTCCTTTTGAAGAGTCCACCCTTCCACATTTTAATGAGACTGTGCACATACTTTTGACTGCTGGAAACTTTGTGGTAGGGTTTGATTTTAACTGAAGCTCTACCATTTTTTTATATCAATCCCTCAGAATGCATTAGGAGAACAGCTGTAGTTACAACCTTTTGTCTGTCTATCAATTTAAATCCTTACTGTTTCAAATGTTTTTCACATCAGAAAGTAATTACTTCTCAAAGGCTCTTTATGTCCTGATGTTGACCTCAAACTTTGAAATGTCTTTCTTGTCGTAGGTGGTGTTACAGGCTGTGGATCAGGAGGGGCTGAATCTTATGAAAGCGTTTTTTTTGCAAGTCAAGCAAACTCTGCCACCTACCTTGCACCCACTTTTTATGTTGCATGAAGAGGTATGTAGCTTTTGAAGCAAGCACAAGAATGACCTCATTAGAGGCTTCTTTGTTGACAATTAGGCTGTGACTTGTTATTTATTTATTTATTTTGATGAGCTTTGATTCTGTCATGTTTTATCAGAACCTTTTGCACTATTTCATGTCTTCCCTTTTCAGTTTGAGGATTGGGCAGCGATGCTGGACTTGTATCGCCACGCCAGTGCAAGTCTTAACAGCCGTCTCCACAGTGGGGTACTGAGCCTGGCCGTAGGGAAGCCTACTGTGTACTTATCTGCAGATATGAAGTTTGAAGATCTGATGAAGTCAGTCCAGTTGTCAGCTTACCTGGTGACCTCCACAGAGTGAGGCTGTAACAGGGCCTAGATTATGTGATACATATGACAAGCTTGAGTGTGTCTGTTTTATGACTCATCAGTTTTCTTTGCGCATTAATCATGGTCCGATGCAGATCCAGGTACATATTCACGAAACATGCATGATTATCAAGGATAGGGGCAGTGTTGCTATCCCTTATGTTTTTGTTGTCAATGGTTTCAGAGCTGAAGACCTTGGGGTCCTTCTGGCTAGGAAGGTGGTGGAAGCTGTCAAGAATAGCCAGGCTATTAGGAGTCAACTGGAGGCCATGCAGAAGGAGATGTGGAAGGCCTATATCACAATGATGGTCAGAGCTCTTAGAGTCTGTAGAACGTGATCATAGTGCTTGTTGATCATAGTGCTTGTTGATCATAGTGCTTGTTGATCATAGTGCTTGTTGATCATAGTGCTTGTTGATCATAGTGCTTGTTGATCATAGTGCTTGTTGATCATAGTGCTTGTTGATCATAGTGCTTGTTGATCATAGTGCTTGTTGATCATAGTGCTTGTTGATCATAGTGCTTGTTGATCCTAGTACTTGTTGATCCTAATACTTGTTGATCCTAGTACTTGTTGAATTCCCTGATAGGAATCAATGACTTGTTGGAATGAGCATTCTGCTCTCTTCGGGCTAGAAGAAGAATAAGGATGAGTATGTCGTTTTGGATGAGACTTCATAGAAAATGCTATCGGCATTGCATGCTGTTAGAGTTTCTTTTTCTTACATAATGTAAGGTTGCCCTTGCTTTCATGTAGGTTGACCTCTTTAAGCGTACCCATAGTCAGAATCCTCACCAATATAGAAGCACTCTTTGCTGCCACAACATACGTGTCACAAGATCGCAGCCAATGGATAAGATGTCAGTCATCAAGATTCAATGCAACGACGGTGGATGAGTCATCAATCATTCAATTTATTTGAATACAAAGTACAATGGTACTTCTTGGATGTACAACCTGAGACGGATGACTTGGTGCTCAACTGCAAGTTGCTGATGGATGACTACTCTTGGAATTAGGTGTTAAGAGTCTTTGAAAAGTGCAAATTCCTACAGGGTTTAATGGATGAACCCTATACATGAGAGTGCGTACAAAATTACTTTTTCTTGCTCCCTCTGATAATGTGAGTCATGTACCATGACATTTTTTCATTTACATTTCCTCTAGTGATCACTATTTCTTAAACCACACACCCCCCTTTTGTTGAATTTACCTGTTCTATTTTCATGCCGAGTTGTTTTTTTAAAGTTGTGATGCATTAGACAGAACGCTGAAACTGTCTTCCTGAAGTTAGGGTGTACTTAATGCCAGGAGAATAATACGAAGATTTATCCTGGGATATGAATCATGATGGCTTAATGAGATTTTACAATAGATTAGCAATAAATTGTGTTTCATCTGGGTCCCTTTGCTGATTAAAGAGTCTCAGGAACACAGTCTTACTAACGCGCAATGCATGGCTGAGGGGTTTTTAATCGCTTCAATCAAGGTTCTATGTTATGACAAGTTAAAAATATCCAAGATAATAAGCAATGCATAGAGGCATGAATACGTTATTAAAATGCTCCGAAGCCAGGCTAGGCATTTTATTCGATCACAGCATTCCGAAATGCAGCACAGAACACATGGACCTTTTCTTAATTGTAGGAATATATGGCAAGTACAAGTCCTCCTCACAAATTCTCAATTTATGACCCTTGCTGTACAAACAACTATCAGGCTCAAGACACTGGTTTTTAACCATGCAGGTCGGTCACACTCCGAGAATCAGCATCTCATATCAAGACTATCAGCAGAGACATTGTGGCAAGATCAGCCTACATGCTGCCTGCCTCCTCTGGCTTTACCTCACGTAAAGGTCTGACAATGGCTGCTGTCTTAGTTGTAACATATGTTAAATAAAAAGTTAGCTCCAAGGTTTTAGCATGTGAAAAATTGAACTTGAATAGCAATACCGACGACAGATTCCATGAAGAGCATCCATCTCTTCTCCTCTCCTCAACAGGATAGACTCCTCAAAGCCTTTCTCGATGAACAGAAAAGGCACGTTAAATAAAACTGAAAGGTTATAAATTTTTGTAACAGATAAGAACATGTGCTGTGGTGAACCTGTTGTATTCTATTGATACATTTTAATTGAGATGGAGAATCAGTCCTCTAAACATTTTCTTCCATGAGCAGGTTCTCACTTGTTTGTTTGAATTTTATTTGCTGTCTCATTTCAAAATAATGATATATGGCTTGCTCGACAGATGAAATAAGACAAAACTAGCCTATAAAGGTCCTCTTTTACCCTGTCTAGCACAGGATATTGTACATCTCAACCTGCACCACCGTCTCACCGTCAGACTTTAACAAAGTTCATAATGAGATGCCCACTAATATTGGTGGCTTGGGAGATTACAAAGGTCTGCATCAAGACTGTTTGATGATAGGAGAGGGTGTTGAGTCTCAGTTGAAACTGCTACAGCTCTTCATGATGTGCCATGTTGTACTTATGATACAGCCGGATCCGGAGCTTAACACACAATGGCTCTCTCAGCTCAGAATGTGCCGGACAGCTTGGGGGGTACTTACAAAGTCTGCAGCAAAGCTTATGAAGAGGAAAGGGGTTGAAAGGTCATCTGATAAGAACGTCCCTGCTGAATCTGAAGTCCTAGGGACAAGGACTGTGCGCCAAAGTGAGGGTGTGAACTCCCACACTGCACCAGCAGCAGACAAGGTGTTAGCTCTCTTGATGAGCAGGTCATCAAAACCTCCTGCAGTGCTTTCATTGGTTTACCAAGTGAGTGTGTCTATGTCAACTAGGGCTTTCATTGGTTTACCAAGTGAGTGTGTCTATGTCAACTAGGGCTTTCATTGGTTTACCAAGTGAGTGTGTCTATGTCAACTAGGGCTTTCATTGGTTTACCAAGTGAGTGTGTCTATGTCAACTAGGGCTTTCATTGGTTTACCAAGTGAGTGTGTCTATGTCAACTAGGGCTTTCATTGGTTTACCAAGTGAGTGTGTCTATGTCAACTAGGGCTTTCATTGGTTTACCAAGTGAGTGTGTCTATGTCAACTAGGGCTTCTGTGTGCAAACTCATGAACGTTGAACCAATGCTGACTGTGTGATCACTGAGCATGCATCTGCTTAGAAAAGTGAAGCTAGAGAAGGCTATGCGCTGCAATTTGATCGCGTTCCCTTCTTTTTGTCAAGGATCACCACCTATCCACCTGACTTTACTATATTTTTAAGTGATGTTTTCTGCTTCCTTTAGATTAAGTAACCAAACATGTAGAATCCAACGAGTAATGAACATGAAATACGAAATATTACTGAAATAAACGGCTTCAGATTTGGACACAGGATTGTTCTTATTTGTGTGTTGGACACAGGATTGTTCTTATTTGTGTGTTGGATTGTAATGCAAATAGGGAATAGATCGTAAATAAAATGCATGACTTATCATTCTCCTTCCTACTAGCAGGCTACGAGTGGTGTCACTGCACCGCAAGTCAAGGTATTAGATAGCATGGTCAGCAAGCTGCTGAGGTTGGACACAGCAGGGAGGCAGGCCTCAGGGAAACCAGCTAGACACGTTTCTAAAGCAGGACCCCCAAATCCTGCTGGCTCACCTGTCCTGTGGGAGGTTCATGACACGATGGCGGCACTGCCAGTGCCTCCTCTGACAGTGTCTGCCACCTTAACCAGCTGCTGCCTGTCAGAACTCATCATTGATGCTGAATGCAGGGAACTGGACCAGTTTTCAAATCTGTTGGATTTGCCCAGTATGGCAAACCTTGTAGAAGCTTACTGCACAGGAGGCGCAAACCTGGACACAGTGCACTCATGTGAGGTGTCAGCTGAGCATGGTCTGGAGCGACTGAGGTTATTAGTTAAAGAGTGCCATCAGAAATTGCTTACCGGCAGGTCATTGGCGAGTACTGAGGAGGTAGGGCTTTCAGCAGGGGCTCCCTCAGTGGCAGGTGTGAAGTCAGCCGCCACCCAGGTACTGGAAGTGTGGACCTCACTATCCACTTACATGGAACGTGGATTTGTGAAGGTGTGTGAACAGAACCTATCAGACAGTCCTACCACTGAGCTGAAGTCCGTTGCTTTGTCTCAGTCGCAGCCAGAGGATCAGGATCCATCTCCTCAGAGTCTTCCTGAGAGCCAGAAAAGAGGACAGGGTGCACAGGCCGTGGACAGGTCTGAGGATGTCAGAGTTGGAGGCAGAACGTTGATGAGAACTGGCATGAGGGGTATGGGTGCAGAGTCACAGTCTCATGTGGAAGAGGATGAAAATGCCTCTGAATGTGGAGGTGAAGAAGAGGGAGTCCATAGTGTGAGGGGTGAAGAAGACGCTGGGGCCGATAAATTGATGAGATGTCTTGACACAAGCTTGGAAGGTACGAGAATGTCACTTAATGAATATATAGCCAAGTAGCACTGCAAGAGCATGAGTCTCTTATGTACACCATGTTCCTCACTTCTCTGCTCCTCATTGGTTTCAGGTGTGATGCAATCTGCTTGTCTCCGTGTCCAGCAGTGCAGCAACCTGCTCTATAACTTTTCTCTCAAGAAGAGTGAGAAGGCTGTGCAAGCTGCTAGCAAAGCATACCTCATGGTGAGCTGGACCCTTCAAAACTTTAAACACAGGATGTCGCTCCCTCCTTTCCATATCTTTACGCCCTTCCCTCTTTTCTTCAGGGCCTTCCTCAGCGATACTCTACGAAAGCGCACCGGGCTGCACTCTACAGAGCCCAGCATTTATTGTCGGGGTGGGCACGTGGACCTGCCAAGGGCCAGGCAAGCAGGCAGTTGAAGGAGGTTTGTGAGACCCTCTGGAGACAGGGGAGGCAGCAGTGTGAGGCAGTGAGTGTGACTGGACGTCCTTGTATTCTAGAGGCTGGGCATAATGCAAACGGAAGCCTACGAGATGGAAGAGAAGGGCAAGGTGTTAGCCATCAGAGTGGCTTTCTGGTGACAAGAAGTACAGTAACCGGAAAGATCCAGAAGGTATGAACATTCATACACAATCTTTTCCTTGACAAAATTGGGTATGCTCTACATGAATTACTGTCAATATTTGAACAGATCACTTCACTTGGCAGGATGTTAACTTGTCTACTCTGTCCTTCTCTACAAGTGTGTGCCATTCTGTTCACTTTTTCTCTGTGCATACGCAGACCATCCCTGATGAGTTCTCCGTGCACCAGGCAAACAGATTTGAGGTGCATGCAGTATCAGAGGCTAGCAAACAGGATCTGCCAACATCAGAAACTGCATCCAAGGCAAAAGTTCAAACTGGTGTCTCTGTGGGAGCTCCTGCAGAACAGCCTGCAGGAGGCGTGCAATCCAAAGATGTGTCGCTGCATTCTTCACAAGGGGTAGCACTCAATGTACAGTCAAAGGCAGGCAAGTTACTGTTGGTGGTGGATTGATGCAGCGGAACCTCATCCATATTCTTATTCATCCCTGGAAGGCTTCTCACATCCTTTTATTACTGTTTCTTTTTTAGATAACCCATGTCTATCAGTCATCTGCATGTAGAGCTGCTCATTATTCTTGACTGCTTTTACCTCCTGATCGTGTGCAGATGGAGTTGTACAGCAGTTGGGTCATTGGCTCAGTCTCACTGTCATGGGGCCTGCTTCTACTTATGATGAAAGGAGAGGGATTCAGCAGCCTGGGTTGCAGCCAAGTGGGAAATTATTTCCGTTGATCTTACAGCTGCCTATAAAGGAGCCTGTTGCTTCTCCTAATGAGCCGGCACACCAGCGCAACAGCGGCAGACAGCAGACACACAGCAGAGCCTCTCAAGCTGCTGAGAGCTTTCCTTCCTTGTCAGAGGCTGTGAGCAAGAAGGCAGACCGTGGTGGGCAGAAACAGGGGAGGTCAAAGCCTCATAGCAAGACTCCCGCTACTAAAACGTTGCAGTTGGGGTCACAGAAGGGAGCGGCAGCAGATGATGTTCATCAGTATAGGGAGCAGAGCTTGTGTGAGATGATCAGTCAGGTGTGGCCTGGGACTTTGGAACACACTCCTGCAGCCCACTTGGTCAGTGGACTCCTCCCAACTTCCAACACTGTCACATTGTCAGCCGCTACTTCAGTTCCACCCACAGGTAGTGCTATGGTGCATGCAAGGAATTCTGCTTGGTCAAGCGGCGTGAAACATACAGAACCCCTCCTGGGACCAACCTCGAAGGGATCATTAGTCGCTGGAAAAAGGGACATACCTGCGCCAGGTGGGAGTGGACTGACTCAGGCAGTAGTTGCTCCCTCTGGGCCAATCCTAATTCTGCAGGTTGCAGTTGAATATGAAAGTTTGGACGGACGCCGCTTCTTTCCCAGCCCTCAGCAGCTGGGTGTTGATGCAAAGGGCGCCACAACTCAAAGACCGGGCCAGGTGTGAAGGAGGCTATATTAGGAGGTTATCAATGAGCACAGCAAGAGGTGCAGAGCTCGGTTGAAACATCTTTGGGCATGACCTTCAGATACTCAATGACAGGGTCCAGAATAATGTTACGTAGCTCTGTTGTTATGCCTTGTTGATGGTGAAGGATTTAATTAAGGAGCTAAATAACCCTGCTTCCCTGTCTTGTGTTTTTCTCTTATCTTATTTAAACGCACAAATGATTCGTGAAAGCTTTCTGTCATGATGCATGTAGTCCAAAAGTGGGTTGTCTTCTGCGGCATTGGCTCGTTTCCTCCTCACAGAGGACCTTCCAATTTTCTTGGAAGCATCCACGAGCAATCCCGGGCAGCCAGCACATACCCCTTTGCTTAAGCAGCAGCAAATACCACCATCCTCCAATCAACCCAACCAGGCAAGCCCATCCGATGTGAGTGGCCATCCCACATCCCTGGCTGTTCTGCGTAGGATCTGGGTTGTGACCCCGCCATCAAGCCAGGCACTCTTCTGCAGCAAGCCTATTGTGGAGATGAAGCAATGCAGTCCTCTGCTGCTGGAACCTGAGGCTGCACTAGCGACTATAGAGGCTCAATCAAGTATCCCTGCATATGGTCATGCCTCTATTAAGAGTACAAACGCAGACAAGGGGGTCAGGGAAGAAGTTGGCATTTCAGCTGCTGCACTTGTGCAATCTGATGTAGTTCACCCTCAAGTAAGGAGCAGTACAAACTCTGGGAACCAAGGAGAAGCTAGGAGTACAACTCCACTTCTATGTGAGTTACAGTACAAGCCTGGCTCCGAAATGAAGCTGCCTCCGGACTGTTTCTGTGTGATCACCCTTCCAAACGTCTATGCTGCACCGTATTCGTGGCTAGCACCCAGTGCTGCTGGCAAGATTTCAAACACCTCATCATCAAAAGAGTCTTCTGTTACTCAGACCTCTCCTCCTTTGCTCCCTATCTTCCCATTAAAGGACAACTGGCCTTTCTCTGCAAGGCTCCTAAAAGGCACATTGTTGTACCCAAACGCCCAGTAGGGTTTGCTTTACTTTGGAATGTCGTTGTACCAGTCATTTACTCATGAAAACTAACTACTTTTTACAAGAGTCTGTCTGCTAGACAAATTCCTCATGTGAGATCATGTGATATTGCATTCTTAAGAGGAGCTGATAACACACTTGCAAAACGAGCAAAATGATTGCTATTGCAACTCAGGTTTGCGTTTGATCCGCTGTAGCAAGTAAGGTATTGAGCGCAAAGGCCGCCTTCGTTCCTGCAATGACATAAATGAAAAAAGCTGTTGACGCTCTTTTAATGTGAACATGAGGATCTAGGGGTAACAGGGAATGCTACTCTGAATTCGATGTAAAATGGAGGGATTACATATGAGAGAATAACTGCAAAGGACCTTCTGGAATTAATGCACAAAAGGACTCCACAAAGTGTCTCTCACCTGAAACACAAGCTCCTGCTGGTTGAGGCTCCTTGAGCTCCCATCCACCTCCACCACTTTCAATGCAGGCAGCAATGTCTTGCCAGCTTGATCTATCTCATACACCACAACAGGTAAATCCAGCTTGCTCTCAGCATTCGGCAGCGGAACTGGTTTGGAAGGGTCCCACAGATCTTGTCCAACCTGGAACAATAGGACAGTAGAAGCTTGCACTTCAGAAAGATATAGTTATATGTACAGGAAGATCTTGGTGTGGGCTTCACAGTGAGCTACCAATGAAGAAGCCTACCACAAGCTTGCTATAAATTTAATGTGTTTCCCTTACCAAGCCAAGATTGTATGCAAGGCCAGATTTGAACCGCGCCAGCAATGCAGTCTCTTCTCGTGATGCAACCTCTCTGTTCAATTGTGAAATTTCTCCTTCCTGAGCCCTGTCAAACTCTTTTAAAGCATAGCCCTAGCAGGAAAAGAAAACGGAATATCTCTGATTGTTACAGCTTGTGAAGGTAATTACCCTTTGAAGACAGGGCGCAGAAAATGTGGTGATGTGACGATTATATCCCTCCAGCTCCTCTGTCTCTCACCTCAAAGGCTGGGTAAGTTGGTAGGCGCACTACATGCCTCTCCCCTGAACCTCTGTGATATACCTTCCCAGCTACCCTGGACTCCATAAATGCTGCCACCAAGTCCCAGCTATCTAGCCTCAAGCTAGTCCTGTCCTCAGTCTTCTCAGGAAGCACCGTCTCAATCTTTGCCAACCTCTCGTTAAGTTCAAGGGGCTAGACAGAAGCAGCAGCAATAACACAATAAGGCCATCAGGTGCAATTCATACTTTGTATAAAGGTCTAGATTAGCCAAGATCAGCAGTGTACTTTAAAATTTATCCAGCTGTGTCAGTGGGAAGTACCTGGATTGTACCCATTTTCTGTATAAACAAGAAGGATTGAAGCACCTTATTAGGAGAAGCAGGTTCCCCCCTCATGGCAGCAAGCACCGCTGCGGCTCGCTCAGGGCTTCCCTCTAGCTCTTGCAGACCCAGTAATGCCACGTCACTGCTGCCCTCTCCCATCTCAGCGCCAATGATTGCCATAATCTGATTATACTTGAAGGCCCTCTCAGGGTAGGAGGGATGTGCCTCTTGCAAAACCTGCAGGAGGAAAGAAGTTAGATAAATGCTGAAATGAAATTATAAAGAGGCATGATCAATTGAAGACAGGTTTCTAAAGGTTCACCACAGCACAACGACTTTGACGCCTACCAGACGCGAGTATTGCAAGCACAACATAACACAGAGCTCAAGACAGAGAGGCAATACCAATATGGAGACCCCTTCTTTCTTCGTAACTGTCATACACAACTCTTCAGGCTAAAAACTCTTGCATGCATGATGCCATTATCACACTATTACTCCTGCATGCATGATGCCATTATCACACAATTTATCCTGCAAGCATGGTGCCATTATCACACCATTTCTACTGCATACATGGTGCCATTTCACACTATGCTGCTTCTGCTCAGACGCCCACTAGAGCTAGCAGTCAAAGACTGCAGTAATTCTTCAACCAAGACTGAAGTAATCCTTCAACCAAAACTTTAATATAAATTGTGTCACAACCTGCATCATTCCTCTTTTTGTAGAGTCTAAAGGCTGTCGTGGCTCTCTTCCCTCTTCCTCTGACCGTAGCTTGTCCTGCTGCTTCATTACGTCCTCAAACATCGAGTCCACGGAAAGGAAGGTGCGGCGGAGCTGAAGCAACTGAATGACGTCTTGAGAACGCAGGTCAGTGGTAGATGCTACAGGAGATACAGGAAGAGATCACACTCCTGCTTCTTGGAATCAGCAGGATTAATTTAAAACTGCTCTGAGACTAAAAAGTTTACATGAAATACTTTGAGGAGTACACTAGCTCTGTTGCAAACCCACTGGCCTCCAAGATTCTTAAAGCACAGTCCCACCTCCTTCAAGATTCTTAAAGTACAGTCCCTCCTTCAAGATTCTTTAAGCACAGTCCCACCTCCTTCAAGGTTCTTAAAGCACAGTCCCACCTTGTTGCTTTTGACTGGAATCACTCATAGATGTCCGGATCCCAGCAACTACCTCTTCTAAGGTTCCTAAGCTCCTGGCCATCTTCTCTAGTAAATCCTCCCTCACAGGTCTGTACCCAAAGACGTCTCCCGGGATGGGAGGTTCTGCCTTCTTCACACCTCTTGAAGTATAGGCATCATCGGAGTTCACTTGTGGTCCCCTGTAGTGCTCGTTGGAGTACAATGCTTCTAAGTCCACACCTTGACTATTCAAGTCAATGGCAGCCTGCCGACAAAAGAAAAATGAGAGGCAGGCTGAGCTGATGGAACTGAGGCAAGAGATTTGTGGAAGTTTTGATACAGAAAGCAACATAGCATTGAAGCCTAGAGGCTGGGAGTTCAACCACAGACTCATCTACATCTCCAGCTTTACTCCTCACATACTAAAAAGTTGTACCATTCCTTTTAACCAATGACACGTACCCTTTGCACCAGGTGTAGAACTTTCCTCCTAGCTCCTGGCTGCAGGCTGAGCACCAGCTTGAGGAGGCGTGGTCCCTCCCAGGCCTCAAGAACTTGTGCTACTGCATAAACTGGCCGAACTGCCTCTATTCCAGCATTGCTCTCCCCTTCACCAGCATAGCTGCTGCTCACTACTGATCCCTGATCAGAACCTGGGGTCTCAGGCACCTTATCTAGAATGTGCATCAGCTCCAACCTGGTGTCATGCAGCATTTGCTCTTCCTTCAGAGCATCTGAGGCTCCCAATATCTGCTGCAGAGAGCCAAATATCTCATCTGAGATTAACTGCAGTTGAGAGATGGAAGAGCTAAGGCTGTGTAAGGATGGTGGTGTGGACTCTGGCGGATCGCTGCTGCTGCTGCTGCTGCTACTGCTTGCGTCAGCCTCTGGAGATTCCATTGGAGATTGGATGCCCATTGAAAGTTTGAGATCTGACACCTGCAACCAAGTGGAAAAGGACAGATTAAATGGCATTGAGGTATGAACCTCAATCATCAGTCTTAAAGTTTCAGTACATTACATGTCATGATACATTACTGATATTTTGTCAACACTTACAAGCTTCATCAAAGTCTCTTTAGCAAGGTTCAGATTGTAGCTGAATGGGTGCAGTGCCTCCAGTAGCTGAATCTGGGACTTCAGACCAGCATCCTTGAGTCTCTGAATCTGCTTATCTATCCCAAATGAAGTTTGTGGAGTCTTGTCTTTGGTATTGATACGTTGTACCAGCTCCCCGGTGCTCGGATCCAAGGACACAGCGTCTAAGAACACTGGGAAAGCATAAGCTGATAAAGGGCCGGCGAGGGACTTAGCAGCGTCCATGCTATGAGCTTCCATCTCCTGCACAACAAGAGAGAAGCTCTTGTTGGAACAGGTAGCTTCATTCAACGTTTGGGCAGCCTTGAACACAGTACACATCCTCAAATGCATTAAGTTGCTGAAGCAAGAAACATCGCATATGCCACCTTCAATGCAAGGATGGCGAGGACTCTCTGCCTCCTGATGTGGTATTTTTTTGCCAGGGCCTCAATTGTCCATCTACACAGTCATAGGCAGGAGAAGCGGGACAAGCAAAACACATCAAAACAAACAAAAAATCAAAAGGTACTTGTATCATATAAAGGTGTGGTTTCACCATAAAAGAAAGCAACTCTGGATCATGTGCATCATGCTGGCATGACTCTTTTTGTCTTGATTCACCTCTCTGGGTCCTTAGCTCTCAGGATGTACATGTTGTTCTTGGCATGCTCAGAGAGTCGGGCGTCACGGTGTGTCTCTTTCAGCAGATTGCCAGCAAACTCATACTTATACCAATACACTTCATTGCTGAACTGATGGTGGATCATGTCCACTGTGAGCTCTCCAAATGGGTTGTTGGTCACATTGTCTGCAAGGCCACTCCGTGGATCTCCAATCAGCTCAAAAATCCGCTTTGGGGCATTCTGCATGGCAAGGCTAGTGAGCCACTCCCTTTGATTCTGATACTTTGCTTTAGACTGCTCATTAGCCTCAGGCCTGCCGTCATCTTGCTTGCCCTGGGTCCTGCTTGTGATTCCTACATCATTTCTTACATCACGTCTTTTATAAGTGTTCTGTGAGTTATCTCCATAGGTTGAGAAACGTTTCAAGTGACAGCCTGATGTAGAGTTAAGGATCGATAACGATTCACATAAAGAGATAGATGCAAAGCAACGTCTAGATAGAAGAATTAAGTTCAGCATGTAGGGCTCGGGATTTCAAGGAAGATACGGAATTAAGCCCGCACGAGTACCTCTGCTCCAGAACCCAGAGGCTTACTGCAGCATAGATTTTACATTATATTTCGTAGTTTTTAATCATTTCACAAACCATACATCATACGAATGACTACCATCTATACTAAAGAAGGGCTGTACGCGTGGTTCATTGAGGATGGATACCTCTGGGATTGGCTTGTGACAGCTATATTCCTCATAATAAGCTTTTTCGTACCTTTGAAAGCCGTGAAGCCTGTAACCAGATTTTACTTAAATAACGATCCAACCCTCAGTTACCCTTACTCTGAAAACACAATTTCAGGAACAGTTTTATACATTCTAGTTCTTCTTCTGCCTGCTGTGGTTTTCTGTACCTGCGGTTTAGTGAGGAGATCATTTCATGACTGGTAAGCCGGCTGCTTGTAATAGCTGTGTAATAGCCTGTGTGTGCAAGCCATAAGCATGCATATCGGATAGTTGCTCAGGTAGCTCCTAAGCAATTTTCATAACTGATATTAGTTGAATTCAATCACATTTTCAAATTGACATCTGAGGCATTTCCATACTTGTCCAAGCAGGCATCATTCCCTCTTGGCTGGTATTGAAGCTTATGCCGTTGCAACAGCTTGGAAGCGTTGGATGAATCTAGTTGGCGTTTATCGTCCTAGCTGGTGAGTCTGGCCTTCTTGGTTTATGCAACTTCAAGGCAAGAAGTCTGTTGAAGCTTGTGACATCAGATATCGCAATTATGTTAGAACGCCAGATCTTGTATACTTTCCAGAGAGTTCTTGGCGGCCTATGATCATTGTTCAGATGACAGCATGTGATTCATGCCATACAGGCCTGAGTTAGCTTCACACTGAAATAAATTGTTTTATGGTGCAATCTTTTACTAGTTTCTGTTCTGTCAGATCTCTAGCAGTAAGTCTGAGATTGTCAACTTTCGCAAATAGATTCACAAATTCTTCTATCTGGTTCAATCAAGATTAAGCTGTACGTTTTGTATCCTTAGGCTCTCCATTCTGGCCACCAATGATCACTCAGAGATTGATGGTGGCAACCAGTCGTATCCCTCCGGACATTCAGCGTACATGTTCTCTACTATGACAGTGGTTTCCCTTTTCCTCATTGGGAAGCTAGGAGTCATGTCCTCTCCCACTAAGGTGCCACTTACTGTGACATGCACGCTGACTCATAGTACTACAATCTGTATAGATACTGCATGGCACAAGGTTGGTTTCTACTTTGAAGCATTCCGGGGCCTTTCTTGTTGCACGTACTTGCGACATGTTTGTTTCCGCATTGTTTGCTGGGTCATCAGACGAGTTCTCCCTATATATATATATATTTATATATGGCTGGCTAGGCAGTTATGAACAGACATAATGTCAAGGGCTAGACTCATCACCCTGTTCTCTTACACACCTCAGGGTCAGTTTCCTCTTGCACTTGTGTGCTTGATTCCTGTGGCATTAGCAACATTTGTTGCTGTGACTCGCATTTATGACTACAAGCATGCCCCAGCTGATGTAAATGCAGGATGGTAAGGGTATATTCAACTGATAGAATAATTGATAGAATAACCTCAAGTGATGATTACTGGGATGGTATCCACTATGTTCTGCTGCTTTACAAGGTCTTGAGTGACTACTGGGATGGTGTCCACTATGTTCTGCTGCTTTACAAGGTCTTGAGTGACTACTGGGATGGTGTCCACTATGTTCTGCTGCTTTACAAGGTCTTGAGTGACTACTGGGATGGTGTCCACTATGTTCTGCTGCTTTACAAGGTCTTGAGTGACTACTGGGATGGTGTCCACTATGTTCTGCTGCTTTACAAGGTCTTGAGTGACTACTGGGATGGTATCCACTATGTTCTGCTGCTTTACAAGGTCTTGAGTGACTACTGGGATGGTATCCACTATGTTCTGCTGCTTTACAAGGTCTTGAGTGACTACTCCTATAGCTCAACCTCATACCTTATCTGTTGTATCCTTTTCAGTTTCATCGGGTTCCTAAGCGGGGCGTTTGCATACTTCCTGAATTACCCCAGCCTATTAGATTCTCAAAGCAGAGAACCAAACTGCAGAGCATGGACTACCAGTGGCTGGGATGTAGTACGATCCATTAAGAGTTGTCATCTGAAAAGTCTGGAGACTGGGCAGCAGTTGGGGGAAATTGGTCGCCAAGGCCTTGTTGAAACTGTCAACAGTAGTGTGAATAACGAGGATCCAGAATTCTTGTGTAGAGCGCGGTCTGCGCGGTCTGGAAGACAGGGTGTATAAAGGTCAGTGTTACAAAATACTACAGCTTGTAGTTTAGACAGCAATATTTTGTGGTTTTGATAGATGAGCTTTGAGTGCTGTTCAGGTCGCTGTGCAGTCCTGTCCTTGTGCATAGAATTTCATGTCATTTAGATGGTTGAGACTGCGGATGTTGCTCTCCTTCATGACCTCATCAGTTCTACAATGTATCAGTCATTAAGTGATTGTCCTTACTAGTTTGACATGTACCGATGACAAAACAATTATTTGCCAACGCACACCGCGATATTTCCAGGCTTTCCTAGGCAGATAATATTTTATGCGCATGTATTTTAAGCTGCTATATATATGATAATGACTCCTTTTTTGTTTTGAAGCTATGCATCTCCAATTTCCTGTCCTAAATAAAGTCGTGAGCAATGCAATGTTACTTGACTTGCCTGATACGATTCAAATTTTGCAATAATAAAATCATGTGCTGCAGAAATTAGTTAAGATGCTCAGCAACATGGCAATTAGCAATACTTGTTTGTAAGACAACAGACAACTAATTTCCTACTTACAACAACGATACATAGACGAAGACCATGCAGCTGTGTTCCGCTCATCGAAAGCTATTGTTGTTCTATTGCCTCTTGAAATTAAACGCTTTGTCCTTTGATTCGATACTCGATAGTTGGTTTGTCAACGCTGATATGTCTATTTATACTTTTCCTAACAACCATCATGAGTCAACTCTTGTCCTCGTTCAAGGAGACCTGACCGAGTTCCAGGGGGATGCAATTGTTAATGCAGGTACCTAGGGAACTTGACATTTTTCTCAGGTGGATGCCACTTCAGGCAGATATATCATCTTGCTTCCTTGTCTTCTAGCTAATGAGAGAATGCTAGGTGGTGGTGGTGTGGATGGAGGTAAGCCCTCAAGAAGGAATAACTTGACTTGAAGCTTCCTGAAACTCTCTCAGGGTTGTTGTGCCTATTAAAAACCATGACCTGATGCGCACTCTCAGCACCCTTGACTCTGCTGGTATGTCATGCATTGAGGTAGCTATTCATAGAGCTGCTGGGAGGGAGTTGTATGAGGAATGTTTAAAGGTTCCTGAGGTGGAGGAAGGAGTCAGATGTCCAACTGGACAGGCGCGGATTACAAAGTGAGGTGATAATCTTGATATGCGATTCAAATTTAATGTAGGCATTTGAGCAGAGGATGTAGCAGACGACTCAATAGAACAAAATGTGTATTTTGATGTGTATATTGCTATCTACAGGGATCACCTACTAATTACAGTATGTTACAGCTTTATGATTGAATTGATGTGATTAATGTGATGGTATGATGGCATGATGGTGATGACATCTGATTTGGACTTGAATCATGAAACATTCTGCAAAATCAAGGCCTTGATTAAATCCTTTTTGAGAGTGTCTAGAATGTAGGAATCCAGTAAACTCCTAGCGCCCGAATTTGTGAGAGGTGGAGAGGCCCTGCTGTCTCTCCAACCATTTTGAAGCAGCAGATAATTGTCCATGGTTGACCATGATGTACTGCAGTTTTGTGTCATCCAACATTGTGTTCTTTGCTCAATATGACATTATTGAAGGGGCTACAAGTTGCCAGCCAAATATGTGATCCATACAGTAGGCCCGATTTATGAATCGGACGCAGAATCTGCACCCTTGCTAGCAAATGCTTACAAGTGAGGCTGAGTCATGACTCATATCAGATGGCATGTTGTTTCTGACATGTCTCATGTATGGCCTTTCAATATGTGCTTTTCTGGTCGAGCTCTGTAGGAGTAGAAAGGCAGGCTCAAAGTTTTCACAGTCTCAAATTCAGTTAAGAATATAATGCTCTCTTGATCTCTGGGTGCATTCTGACAGGAGCTCCTTGCAGCTTGCAAATGAGCACAATTTGAAGACTGTAGCTTTTCCAGCTATCTCAACGGGGGTCTTTGGATACCCTAAGTATAAAGCTGCTGAGGTAGTTTAAAAGCTGTAACTTGCCTATCCTCTAATCAATAGTCATCAGCTAATACAAACCGTTATCGTTTACTTCATGGATTCAATCAAGTATTGATTAACAAGGTGAGTAACAACAAAATGATTTCTGCAGTCTCATTTTCAATTCCTTGATCTACAGGTTTCCCTCAAAGCTGTTGCGGATGCGATTGGAGAGGTTCGAGAAGTCCACTTTATTCTATTTGGTAGTGATATGCTTGCTGCATACCAGAAGGCAGCTAATTCTCTCTTGTTTACTATCATAAATGCTGAGTCAAAATGTACTAAAAATGGTGTTTGTGTGACAGCTCAGGAATTCTGATTTCAAAGGATAACTTAATGTTCTCATGACGGAAGTTGTGTCTACATGAACTTGAAAAGGAATTTCTCAGTCCTCTTTCTTTGAACAGAATCTCTGTATCTGTATGCGTCAGTATTGAATACTATCCATAATTCTCACTAGTAACTGCTTGTGATCTAACCAACGTGACTCAAGCAGCACCAGATACACCAACTCATGAAAACTGCTGTTGAGTAAACATTGACTACATTGACGCACACATCTCAGCTTCATTGACATTGCATTAAAATATATTGCTCCCAACACAAAATGAGGAGGAAAGCAGGAAGACTTGCCCACCCTTAAGATGAGGAATCAAAATGTTAACTTAAACAGAGGAGTGCGTACTTACTCCAGTCATTTAAACAAATATACCAAAAAACATTTTTCCTACTTCATCAACCTCCAAACAAAGATGGGAGCCCTCATCACCATGCCCTGCTCACTCTGGTCACTCCCTGCCATGTCATGGTTATGGCCACTGTTCTCAGCAGGGAGTTGTACCTTTTCGCGGCTGAAGTTCCCAATTTCTACTGCTTTGGAGTCAAAGAGTGGATCAAACTCCGCATCATCCACGATCATCTGCTCTTTTGTGTTATCTTTTGCAACAGATGACGCAACGCCTGCTGGCTTGACCCTGCCGCGTCGTCGCACTGTCACTGTTGCGATTGCTGCGGATAATGCAGCTTCAGCTATGGTAGCAGAAGGATCATCGGAATTTGTAGTACAGCTGAGCCCTGCAGATGTGGAGTCATCACAGCCCCTCTGAACTGTGGAGAAAGTAGAGGAAGGTGAGCAAGGATCAGGGCTATTCAGAGAAGTTGCTCTGTCAAACATGGACATCATGCTGCTCTTCTTTGCATCCACCATCATTTCATGTACTTCTTCAGAAGAGAGGCCGGAAGACGATGTCAATGGAAGCGCTACTCCCAAGAGCTCTTTTTCTGGGGTGCTCCGTTTCTGATTCAAGTTTCGTCCAAGCCTGTCAGGGCCAAGGCAAGGCATCAGCTGTGCCTCTCCTGCTGCTGCCAAGTAGCTGACACTGCCATCCATGGTAGCTGAATGAGAGACCACAAGCAGAGGTGAAGAGAACCCATTCCCTGGTTCCACACATATTGGACTGCACTCTGAACAGTATTGGAGAGTGTGAAAAGCTGATCAGAATCAGGATCAGAACGAGAGTAAGGTTGAGAGGCTCTTGCACGGACAAAAAAAGAAAAGATGAGCCATAAACACAGATCAACCTGCTTTCAATGAGCCATTGAAAGCAGCAGGACTCTAGGAGTCATAGATCATAGACCCTTTACCTGCACTGTAAAGGTCAATGAGGGTGACATGTCCCTGGGATGCTGGAAGGGCCAGCATTTCACGTCCCTCACACTTAGTGAAGGAGCAGCAGAATGTGGTATCTGGTAATCTCAGAGTTTGCTTCACTGACCAGGACCCGACATCCTGCATTGGAAGCATCTGCACTAAGTAACACCTTACATGAATATCCAATCAAGAAGAACTTGATAAGACTGACAACATTCATGTACATGATTGTACATTTATTGTACATGATTGATCTCATCTCCATGCAGACTGATAAGACACTCTCTGAAAGCGCTTCCTGAAAATCATCACAACTGTGGGGCATGAGCACAGTTCTGGGCAGAGATCAGGATCAAAAGGTCCTGACTTCAAGAATGTGTGTCCATTGCGACAGCAATATCAAGACAAAGCAACATGCTGTTGAATTTGAACAGCCTGACCCTCCCTACGGAAGTGTTGCCATCCCACTCACAAGGATGAAGACAGTCCCATCACGGGCACTGACAGCAAGCATCTGCCCTGAGGAGTCAAAAGCACAGCATGTCAAGATGCGGGCCCCCCCAGTGAGTGGGATTGCCTGCAGGAAACTCAATTGTTCAGTAGCCTCATCTAGCCTCCACAATCGGAGCTGAGCATCCGAACAGGCAGAGGCCACCAAGCGACCACTGTGTGATCCAGGTTGAGTAGCACAGCTGAAGATGTAAGCCCCCTTGTATCCACGCTGCATGGCCTCTGTCAGAGAATTGAAATACACTTAAAAAACTCAGAGAAATGTGTTAAAAGTTTTAGTGAGTGAAGCCGATGTACACACACCTGCAGTCAGCTCATGAATCTACAGTCCTCGAGAGACGTCAATGATAAAAAGACAATTCATGAAGCATAGCTTTAGGTGCCTGTGAGGATCTGAGGCATCACTTAAGGTTCCTATGAGGATCTGAAGCATCACGTAAGGTGCCTGTGAGGATCTGAGGCATCACTTAAGGTGCCTATGAGGATCTGAAGCATCATGTAAGGTGCCTATGAGGATCTGAAGCATCACTTAAGGTGCCTATGAGGATCTGAAGCATAGCTTTAGGTGCCTGTGAGGATCTGATTCATTACTTTGTTCACACCTTCAGCGTTAAGAGAGCTACATGCTGTGCCAGGTGCATCAGCTTTCTGCAGGAGCTTCTTTTTCTCAACATCCCAAAGATACAAGGATTCTGAGCTGGCAACCAACACCACCAGCTTTCCACCTGTGGCAAAACAGAGTCATATATTGATATATGGCTCAATGACAGAGTAGAGTAGGAAAATACTTGATGATAAAGTCAGAGCAGTATTATATGGCTCAATGACAAAGCAGGCATATCTCATCTTTTTCATCTATTTTACAAGTCCCTAATCTTTGTAAAAGAGATAAAACTGATCCTTTTACTCAGGACAATGGCATGTTCCTGTACTTACTGGTGGCAGTAATGAATTCACAATGATAAACCTCTTCAGGGTGCCCATCCAAAACACTTAATAAGTGGCCTGATCAATTGAATCAGGTGATTGTGAGTCGCATGTCAAGCAGACGATACATGTAAGCGTACAGGACGTGCATGATGCTAGAACAAGAGCAGCAGAGCATGATGCTTTCGCTAGATTCTAACGCACTAGAATTGTACACTTTGTACATCACCATTGTATGAGGAGCCTTGTGCAGCGAGCATCGCCTGCCAGATGCAAACGGTGCCGTCAGCAGAGCCTGTACATCATCGAGACATGATAGAATATAGTAATAGGCAACAACTACAGATGAGTGCAGAAAGTAGTATGTGTACTCAATTTAAGTGGTGTTTCAGGAATTGTATGTGCAAAGTAACTGCCTTGAATCTTCTTAGCACTGGACATAACCTACCAGTCGCTAACAGCTGACCATCAGGAGACCATGCTACCCTAGTCACCTCAGCAGTGTGACCCATGCAGCATGACACCTGTTTGCATGGTCAAACAGTTGCAGTTAGTTGCATCAGCACATCTAGGCATGGGAGCAGTAAGGAACCTCTATAACAGTGGATAACATGGGGGTAGCTAGTACATCGCGATGTTGCAATGTACCATGTTAGGGCACATCGTACTTGCCTGACGAATGTGTCCAGATTCTTCGATCAGCCATATTCGAGCACTTGTATCATCGGAGCCAGAAGCAAAAATAGCTGGATTAACAGGGGAAAATCTGACATCAAAAATTCGTTGAGAATGACCATACGCTTGCAATCTGGCTTCGATCATTTAATACCTTTGCAAAATTATTCAGAGCAGCATAATTGTTCCCGCCTAAGTAACTTGGTAGTGGAACAATAACCGCTAACTGTCTTAATACCTCGAGAACATTGCAAGAAAGTTTTCGTAACAAGTATCACAAAATTTCTTTTTTAAATTTTGCTATGAAAAAACCGATAGTGTCGTGTCCATCCCGATCGGAGGGGTCACATCGCTGCACAAGGTCTGCATCATAAGGGGTCAACCATGGCATATCTTGGCTGTTCATGCTTGCACATTCAGCTATCGATAATCCAGGGCCTCCCAACACAGGTTCAGCAGGTATCAGTTTCATTTTGCAAGCCAACGCAGCCTCCTCCTCGCAACTACGACTTTGCCTTCCACCCCATCTCTGAAGGATGTACTTCACGTTTCCTTCATTTTCAGCTACAAGTACAAAGTATAACTAGTGAGATGATACCCAGCGCACTGAACCAAGATTTAGCATGAACTCTTGAATGCCAAATATCTTCACATCTGAAAAAGATAATTGCGCATCATGATAGATACCTGGGTTGATGGTGCAGGTGGAGTACACTAAGGTTCCCCCAGGCTTTAGCAACGCTACTGCTGCATGGATCAAAGCTTTCTGGTAGTCTGCCATGCGGTATAACTGCCAAAGCAGTCATTTCAGCAGTGCGTAATGAGTCAAACTAAACATGACTTTGTGCTGGGCACATAAGCCGAGTTTGATAAAATGGGACAGAGACATCAGCAGTAGACATCAATTTGCACGCAAACGGTAGACTGTGCTTATTTAGGAGGAAAATGAATTATTCTTTCATTGCTTGTAGACAACTCACAACCAGTATTTGTAACTCTCACTCACAAACTCCCCTTGGTCTGCATGTGTAAGGAAACTTACCTGATCTAAAGTCCATGTATGTGACAGTCTAGGCCGCAATCCCAATGCTGAGCAGGGTGGATCTAACATGATATGGTCGAAGCTCTCAGGCTCAAATCCTGCAATGCAAGTACGACATTAACCTAATAACTCCCATTCCCACAACATAGCCTGACCCACATATACCATTGAGCTAACTTTCTTACAAATCATTGATCCTCCATGTCAGGGACATCAGACATCCTTGACCAACACAGCCGTTTTTTTTTATTGATTTGCTTCCTAATAATGCGTAATCAGAGGATGTAAGATTTCTTATCGAGCTAAACATGGCAATGCTCGTCTGCCCAGGGGGCTCCGCCCTCCCTCGCCTCTAATCTACTTGCGCTCACCTTCCAGGGGGCTCCGCCCTCCCTCGCCTCTAATCTACTTGCGCTCACCTTCCAGGGGGCTCCGCCCTCCCTCGCCTCTAATCTACTTGCGCTCACCTTCCAGGGGGCTCCACCCTCCCTCGCCTCTAATCTACTTGCGCTCACCTTCCAGGGGGCTCCACCCTCCCTCGCCTCTAATCTACTTGCGCTCACCTTCAAAGGCCTCCCCACCATCCTCATTCATACTGCTCATCTCCTCCTCAGGCGTTCCAAATTGTCTGGGCTTATCAGACGGATTCTCTGACAGGGTCTTGTCCTTTGACTGCCATCCCTTGACTGCTCTTGTTGCATCAGCCTTAATGGCCATGATGCTAGTCAGACCCAGGGAGGCAGCATACGCTCGTATCTCAGTCACCTGACAACGTAACATATATATATATATATATATATCCATAGCGTCGTCCTTAATGCTCTAACAAAAGCATGTAACATTGACAAATAAAATCTTAACAGGGATCAACAATGGAGGTGCCCAATGCTGTCCTTAGAGTAGTTGAGGAGATATGCATCAGAGTACCTAAGGCTTACACAATCACTGGTAAATACTTAGTATGAACCCCACTCAAAGGCTTACACAATCACTGGTAAATACTTAGTATGAACCCCACTCAAAGCTCACACTCACTTTAGCATGTGTACGGTCCAAAGCTATGACCTCTCCTCTGTCTTGCATCAGCTGCGCCATCATGGTAGTCTTACCGCCAGGTGCAGCACACATGTCTAAAACCCGGGACCCTGGAAGAGGAGCTAAGACCTGTTAGGAGAAACAGAAGATGAGGGGGAATTTGGACATGCATAGCTTAAAAGGTATCTTAAAAGGTATCTTAAAAGGTATGTTATACAACATACCAAAAAGCATGTTGGATATCGTTGTGGCCTGTTTTAGTCGTGTTCAAGTACTAAGCTATTTCTCTGTTGCTCACCTGGGCTGCCAAGATGCTGGGCAGTGCTTGAGCTATAATTTCTCCTGGGAGAATCCCATTCAAGGAGGGAACATCATACACCCTGTCCACCATCTCTACAGCAAGGCCATTCTGGTTTCGGAACATTGCCCGGCGCCCTTGCACGCAGCGACCCATCCCTAGGAACAGGTGAGTGCGGTCAGGAAGCTCCACCTCAGCTCCAAGACCAGGCCTTCTGCCCTGTCCTCCCACCCCGTTGTCTTCATGGCAGCTTCTCTGCTGCTTCTGCCTCTTCTTTCCCTCTCCATCCAGGACCATGCCTCTTGGGATGCCACACCACCTGCTTCCCGGCAGCTCTAAAGCAACAGATACGCCCACCAGGTCACCTGCTGCCAAGCCTCCACTGGCTGCCAGTAAACCAGGGCAGTACACTTGAGCTCCTCTTAAAATGGCTTCTCCGGCCATCCTGTTCACAACCACCTCACGACCATCTTCACAAAGCAGAGGGGCACACAAAAAATGATTACTAATCAGGAGCATCCATTCAAAATGCCAGCTGTTGGCACCTTACCTAATGAGGAGCATCCATTAAAAATGCCAGCTATTGGCACCTTACCTAATGAGGAGCATCCATTCAAAATGCCAGCTGTTGGCACCTTACCTAATCAGGAGCATCCATTCAAAATGCCAGCTGTTGGCACCTTACCTAATGAGTGACCATTGTGTGCTGAAGTTATCGAGGCTTTTCTTCTAGAACATTACTGTGCCCTGGTTTTTTAAGTCCCTCAACCGGTCACTGCTTAATACCATGAGAGCATCCATTTCACTGATACTCACTGCATGGTGAGTAGTCCACATTGCGGGGCCCAGCACCATTCAATGTGAGGATGTAAGGAATTTGTGGGTGAACATGGAGGCTAGAAGCAGGTGATGTAAGAGAGATGCTTGAGTTGAGTTTTGAAGCAACATCCTGATTGACAAGAATTTCAAAATGATAGTGTTATTATGAGAGCTTCAGAATGCAAAAGCTTGATTTCTCACATGATCATTAGCTTTACATGCCACATAATGATCAGCAGAGGTTAAGCTTGAACTATCAGGCCATCGCGACAAAGTTTCAGAGAAAATCAAGAGGAGGGCTGATGCATGAAGATGGTCTGTCCTGGCGTGCACGAGGAGATTTATATGCAAGGGCATGTTTTTAGCAGGTGCAGCATTTTCATCAGGTTTTATAAATGAAATAGTGAAACAGTGCACCTCGACTTTTGAGCGCAATGTATTGACTCTAACGCTTTGTTTCAAGGATGGACGGCTGAGAGCATGAGTGATCCTTGTAAACTCTGAGTGGCCCAAGGCTTGTGAGAGATATTTCTCAACCTGTCATTAATAAAGTTTAAACAGTGATTGTCCTTCTCCATGCACCGAATTGTGACTTCAGAATCTGAGGCATTCACCTTCTGGTCCCAACTGACAACTGGATTGTAATGCCAAGCCATAGATGTACATTCAGATCATATCTATGAAAACCAAGCAGGCGTCCTAAGAGGCTGTACACTATTTCTGAGGAAGTAACGCAAAACGTGCGGCCTCTTGAGTGACGCCCAGTACCGGACAACGTCTTGGAATACTCAAAATGTCTGGCAAAACAAATTTCTATTTTAACAAGGAGTGTTGGGTTAAATAATGACAACTTTCAGTGTGGACATAACCGACTTCACGCACATCACGGAGGAGAATTTTACAGAGAAAGAACGAGAGGCATCCCGTTTTTTAGAGAGCAATGCAAACTTGAATGATGAAGCAATAAGTAGTAATGGACAGCTGTATAAGTTTAGAGACAGACAACCACACGTGAAGCTGAATACTGGTTACAGCCTTCCACTCATAGGGCTTGGGACATGGTAAACATGACTGCTTTTCAACTTATGAATGATAAAGATTTACACAATTTCAATTTGATACAAATTGGTCCTGAATCTATAATACCTGTCAGAAATACCTAGTATGCAATAATATTGGCTTGGTCAGGGCACGCAAATCTTGACCCATCCACTACTCTCTGGATTATGTGTTATATTAAATAACTTTACAACAGGCCAGATAACTACAATGAAATCAGCAGAGCCTGAGGGCACTTAAAGATGAAGCATGTACTTAGGTTTCTGATATCAAACTGATCAGGAGTGGTAACTTTACTCTCCGCTTCATTAGGGTATGCTTATTACTCTCCGCTTCATTAGCGTATGCTTATTACTCTCTGTCAGGAAATCTGAGAAGGGCCAGGTCCAAGCTGCTGTAGAGACAGCCATTCGAGCAGGATACCGCCACATTGATTGTGCATATGTGTATGAGAATGAACACGAGGTGGGGGAGGCCCTCAGGAACATATTCAAAGAGGGCATTGTGGAGCGCTCAGACTTATTCATCACCAGTAAGCTCTGGTAAGTGTGAACAAAACCTAATTCAACATATTCGCTCAGGGACAGAATATAATTATTAACCCGCATTGTTCACACGAGCATGTACCTCTTTTTCACTGAGCGTTGTCCACTTGAGCAGCGCATGATAGAGGGCTTCATGAGTCCCAAGAAACATGATCAGATTAAACTTTCATCCTTAATATGCTGATGTCCATGTAGTACAGCCTGTTGGCTATGTGGAGGGCAAGTTTGTTGTGCACAAAGTTCTTAAAGTTATGTCGATGCAGGAACTCCTCCCACAATCCACGTGCTGTAGAAGCAGCTGTTCAACGCACCCTCTCAGATCTGGGGCTCTCATACCTGGATCTATACTTGGTAATGCATCCCCTGGAACAGAGTTACATATCTTAAAAGGCCTAGCCGTGCAAATTTCAAAGACTGCGCCATGTCATCCAAATAAACACTTGGAACAGCATTTTCAATGGATTCGCATGAGGCACTGAGTGCTTCATGTCATCAAAAGATTGCAGCTAAGAGATCTATCTCTTTTCCCAAAACCTAGGTGCACTGGCCTGCTGTTACTGGAAATGTTGGCCCTCAGCTTGAACCTCCCTACCAGGTCACATGGAGGGCCATGGAGACACTGGTATCAGCAGGGCTCGTCAGGTCCATTGGAGTTTCTAATCTGAGTCAAAAGAAGCTAGACAAGCTGTTGGAGGAGTGTAGCATCTGGCCTGCTGTGAACCAGGTATTGACATGGCCTGCTGTGAACCAGGTATTGACATGGCCTGCTGTGAACCAGGTATTGACATGGCCTGTTGTGAACCAGGCATTGACATGGCTTGCTGTGAACCAGGTATTGACATGGCCTGCTGTGAACCAGGTATTGACATGGCTTGTTGTGAACCAGGTATTGACATGGCTTGTTGTGAACCAGGTATTGACATGGCCTGCTGTGAACCAGGTATTGACATGGCCTGTTGTGAACCAGGTATTGACATGGCCTGCTGTGAACCAGGTATTGACATGGCTTGCTGTGAACCAGGTATTGACATGGCTTGCTGTGAACCAGGTATTGACATGGCTTGCTGTGAAGTACTGTACTGAGCATCAGCAATACTGCCTTTGTAACCGCTGCCTTTTCCAAGGTGCCTCAGGATGATGCCTCTTGCCTTGCTGGCAGGTGGAAGCCCACCCGTACTTCCGCAATAGCTCCCTGATACAGCACTGTGAGATTCTTGGCATCCATGTGACAGCCTACTCTCCTCTGGGTTCCCCTGACAGTGCAAGCCTCATGGGACGACCTGCAACCATGCAAGGTCCCATGCAAGACACAGTGGTGAAGCAGGTGGCTGAAAAACTGGGCAAGACTCCTGCACAGGTCAGTCCTTGCATTCATGCCATGATGCAGAGTCATTCTGTAACAAATCATGTGAAGTGTGTAGTCACTGACTGCAGTTGTACTGCTCTCCAGAAACCATCTCCGATTTTAATCACTGGTGATTGTTGAGAGTAGGTGTTGATCCGTTGGGCAGTACAAAGAGGCACTAGTGTTGTTGAGAGTAGGTGTTGATCCGTTGGGCAGTACAAAGAGGCACTAGTGTTGTTGAGAGTAGGTGTTGATCCGTTGGGCAGTACAAAGAGGCACTAGTGTTGTTGAGAGTAGGTGTTGATCCGTTGGGCAGTACAAAGAGGCACTAGTGTTGTTGAGAGTAGGTGTTGGTCCGTTGGGCAGTACAAAGAGGCACTAGTGTGCTGCCCAAGTCCGTTCATCCAGACCGGCTCAGAGCAAACCTGGACGTCCTAGAGTGGAGCATCTCCAAGGAGGATTTTGAAAGACTGTCTTCTTTCAGTTACCAGCAGCGCATGGTGAGATGGCTATCACGCACATGATCCTGCCTCTTGATAGTAATGCATTATTGGTCATCATGTGATCAGCACCGCAAAGCATAGTAAGGTACTGATGTTAACTTGCTGTGAAAGAGATATAGGATAGGGTCCTGATTAGACAGGGGCAGAATTAATATGACTTAGTCTGCAAGGCCAATAATCTCGACTGCTCGCCACTGCTACAAATCTTAGCAGCTATAAATTCATTATCAGTTTGGTCTTGTTATTGGTGAAGGTGAATGGCAGTTTTTTGCTGAATCCAAAAGGACCATACAAAACCTTGGAGGATCTTTGGGATGAGGAGTGAAGCAATGAGCTCTCGTAGCAGTACCTCTAGTTGCGGACATCATGTTCTTACAGTTGACGAAGATATGTTAGGAGGGCAAGAATTGTGGATCAGATAAAGGAAGGAATAAATAAGTATATACATAATTTTCATGACTACCAATACATATCAGAGGGGGGGAAAAGTGAGAGACTGCTCCAGTCTTAGATGAGCTGCCGTACACACAGTGTAAAATCATCCAAACTGGCTTGGACCGCGGATAACCTTTTACAGTTCTCAATAATGTTCTAATTAGTTGCTAAATCATGATGTTGATGAGTTTCATGTGACATGTGACTGCTGTCCGCATCCCTTACTTAGCAGATCAAACTTTTCCATCAAGTTTCGTATGGAATCTGTGACAACAGCTGCAGAATTTTTAGAATATCCTGCATAAACCAATACAAACATCAGACAGCAGGAAAGAATGCAGCAGTCAATGTACACTTTTTGCACTTGCTAGCAGCAATCCTTGCAATAGGAGTTGTGACTCACCAGGTAGGATCAAAACTGTATACGCTGTTACAGTTATTGAGGACGTTGAGAGTTCTCAGAAAATCAAGTGATGTAACAACTCCCGACCTCATTCCTACCAAATGGTACAAAACCAGCTTTCTCCTACCTCCACTGAGAACCATGACGATGGGAGCTCTCGCCACTTCCAGAGCATGCCTCCAAACCATCTCATCCCTCTTCATTACTGATTGTACATCCACGTCCATTCGCCCAAGAGGATCACCCGTCAAAACATCAGTGCCTGCATGCTCAATTAATATAAATATGCTCAACATAATTCATCAGACGATTAGCCCCATTGACTCAAAACACATCACAAAGAGCGCACCTGAGTTGTAATAAGCGGAGCTTTTTACATATGGGGTCACACGTGGCACCCTTTTTAATAGAAGCAGCCATGTTAGTAAGACACTTCTCGTTTAAGTGTTTCAGATGGTGGGAATAACTCAAAAGATCTCAGAGATAATAATATAAAGAGAAAGATTCAAGAGAAATAATTCAAAGAGAAAAGAAGTAATCACTATAGCACAAGAGTTGTCACCTGCATTGTAAAATACAAGGTCCGGTTGACCAAAGTCTTGACCAGCCTTGGTAAGGGCTTCCTCCAAGTGCTGTAGGTACGAGTTGCCGCTTACACCAGATCGCAGCTCCACGGCAATGTTGATGGCAGGATTTGCTTCATAGTCCCTGCACTGGAAAGGTGTGCTCACACTTGTGTGGAATACATGATGGTGCACATCATTGACGTCGAGGAAAGCTTGTTGGGCAGCTAAGCTGGTGGTCATTACCTCGAAACCTTACAAATGGCTTATTATCAAGATATTAACAGAAATCAGGTGCTAGCTACAGATGCATAGTAAAAGTCTTACTTTGGGAATATGCCCGCATTAAACACATCTAATATGATGAGGTCTTCATCCTTGTGGCTCAGCTTGTCTCGCTCTACACCATTCCCCTGGTGGGCATCCAAATCTATGTATAGAACCTGCACACAAAGTTTGCAGCTGTGTTTAGTGAAATACAAAATTATCCAACCTCATTTTTTACACTTATTAAATGCATCACACGCACCCTCTTGACCTCTCCCCCAGAGACCTTTCTTAGTTTTCTGACTGCTAAATAGATGTCATCAAAAGGGCACCAGCCCATACCAGCAGAGGAATAAGCATGATGCATACCACCTGAGGACCAATGAAGAAAGAAACCAGGCCAGTACGAACGCATCTCACAATTGATCCCAAATTTCAGGCGCTGTTTGCATTTTGATCAATTGACAAATTAATATAATTAATAATGGTTTTGGAAAGAGGGCTCTGCAACAGACAGCTGCAGCGCTCATGGTGAAGAAACTGCTCTTATGACAACGTTGCTGTATCTATCATCATCTACCCTGTCAAGACAACGATCAGTATGCTCACCTCCCAAGTTGATAGCCCATCCATACTCCATGGCAAGCCCAGCTGCTGCCATGGTGCCACCCACATGATACCGCATGGGAGAGATCTGGTGAGGTAAGACATGATGTCGCATGGGAGAGATCTGGTGAGGTAAGACATGATGTCACATGGGAGAGATCTGGTGAGGTAAGACATGATGTCGCATGGGAGAGATCTGGTGAGGTAAGACATGATGTCACATGGGAGAGATCTGGTGAGGTAAGACATGATGTCGCATGGGAGAGATCTGGTGAGGTAAGACATGATGTCACATGGGAAAGATCTGGTGAGGTAAGACATGATGTCGCATGGGAAAGGTCTGGTGACGCCAGAAGAAAATGTGCCACAGAGAAGCGTCTTCAGATCAAGGCATCATTTATAACTGTTTTGGGGGCCATGCACCTGCTGATTAATGGGTCTTACATGATGATATGTACAAGATGAATATCATTTACTTACTACTCTCCACTGAAGAAGCCAGTTTGGAAGGGACACCAGGGGCGCCAGCTCAGTGACCTACAATGATGGACATTGCCATGTGTTGAAACAGTGCCATCCACACTTGCAACCTGATGTTGTTATTTCCATAAAAGCAAGACTTTCACATAATCATCCAATCTACAGTGATATTTGAGATGTATTTACTGTCGTCACCGTCTGTATAAATCAAGATTTGACGCATGTATGAATGCATTGCCTGGGCGACAGTCCAGGAGCTGTGTAATATCTTGTTGAGATAAGTTTCAGTGTGCACATCAGACAGCATCTGCAGGTCTGCTTCCTTAGGTGTCACAAATTGAGAGGACTTGATTGAGCACTGTGTCTGGAGTGCTTGGACTATCTTTCCAAACTTGGCACTGTCAAAAGGATGGAGCTGTAGGGTGGGAAAAAGAAGACATTTCAAAATAGAACAGAGAAATTATGCAGAATAGAAGCATTTATGTACCTTCTCAATGCCGAAGAATGTGATGTTGTATTTTGGTGAATACACTAATGGTAGCTGATGCTTTGAGTCAGGCCAGCTATCTAAGACATCTTTATACTCATTACAAATTGTAGAGGTCACAGAGGGTTTCCTCAAATGTAAAAAAGCACATTGCTTGATCGTGGCTGTACTTGGATGCATTGTTCATGTAGATAACATATGTTAATGTGTCATTTTAAAAAGATAGGCTATCCGCAAACGAATGTAGGCACTCAGAAGGTCGTTGAAATTTGTACTGTAAATTGGTCGTTGTTTTCAAAGAAGGGGTTACTGGTTAAGCTTGTACACGTCTTTATGTAAATTTTTTTTATTTTTATCTCAACTGCATTACAATTTACATTCTTTGATCTAAACCGTACTCAACAGCTGCTCACGATGAACTTCTTTTGGATCACGAGGAAATATACTTTGAAACAATTATAATTTATACCACTGCTTGAGATAAATCTAGTGCCTGGAGAAATCCATTTAAAATTTTATTATAACTAGGTAATGCAAGAGTTTGCAATTGCCAAGAAGACGAGATTTCACAAGATACTGTTAAGTCCCTCTTGATACTGGCCTAATGCCACCTTGCTGGATAGACGGTAAGGGAGGTAGAGCGCTGTCCCCCATCATCCCCCCTTGATGATTTCCTCCCACTCCAGCCCTCATTGCAGCAGACGAGATTCTAGACCTAGACCCTGCTTGATGAGTTAAAGTCGAGTCCCCCCCTACAATCGGTGTGACAGGTCTAGAAGAGCCTGCGCTGCTAACTCCAGTCCATGGTGCTATGGGGCTGTGACTCTCCACAGGTAGCTCATTCCCCTCAGCATCTATCACTGACACAGCCAACAGACTTGACCTGGGTCGCGAGTCTCCATGGCCTTGCTGCTGCACCTGCTGTTGAATGGATAACATCCGCTCTTGCTCTTCCAGAATGTTCCGCTTCTCACGCATGAAGTTGGGCGGCGGGAATGGTGCTCCACCCATGAAAGCCCCAGAGAGTAGGTTCATGGGGGCTGAGGATCGACGGGACATGGGTGTTGACACTAAAGAGCTGGTTGCCGTGGAGGGGCGCAGCTTGTTACTGCGAGAAGCTGTACCAGCAGCCCCAATGCTTGTGCTGCCAGGCACCAGAGGCTGTACAACTCTGTCACCAGGCAAGGCCATAGTCAAGGAGGCTGTACCAAGACCACTGGTATTGCCTGATGAACTTGCTTGGCCTGGAGATACGTGTGGAGGGGAGACAGGCCGTGTGGGGGATACCTGATCAGATGGGAGAGTGTTTTGGCTGGGGGATCGGGGTCTCGTAGCAACAGCTGTGTGAGCAGATGAGCTACGTGCTGACCTTCCTTCAGAGGCGGTTATTGCAGATTCCCGCTCAGCCAGTGCAACGTGGTTCCGCAGCTGTGGAGCTGCAGAGTTGGTGATAAGAGGAGGAGGGACCACCTCCCAGTCACCCTCACCCATGTTGGTCCCCCAGAAGTCTGGGTCACCTGTAACAACAAAGGAACAGCTTAAAGCACAATGTGTGAAGGGGTGTCACACTTCTATTTGAACGACAAGATGAGTGTGAAGGAGGTGTCCTCAGGCACTTAAGAAGGTTCTTGCACATTGTTACTTCATACACATCTCAATGATGCCTGGAGCTTGATGCAGCTGCTACGTACTTGATTTCAAATTATTTATGTCGCCTAGAGCCAAAACCTTTTGAATGATGATAAAGATTTCGCTCAGCTCATATGTGTCATGCAATCTATTGTCAGCCACTCTGTTAAAATGCACACTCCTACTTACATAACTTGCTCCCTGTCAACGCTCCATCCTTCCCCAGCAGATCCAAGGCTGGGCCCATAATCAGGCACTCTTTTCCCATGGCCCTCAGGGTCTGATCCAGCCTGGCAACCACATAAGCAGATGCCTTTCCATTCACCGCTTCTTGGAGGCGCCTCATGTAGTCAAAGGTGGTCTCCAGGTTCATGAACACACTGGCCATCTGGTCCTGTAATCATCAAATAAGGTAACACCTTCTCTAATGTCTTTTGTGGGGCCTCTGCACAAGGACGAGGTTAACATGAGGTGCACGAGGATTCATAAGACCCAGGTGTGGATTGGGGACACCAGGGGTCACAACAGTGGTCCACCTAAATATGAAGGTATGAACCTCTGTACTGTAATTACACCCCTCAAGTGTGAACTCCTGAAACTAATACAACTGCTAATTCATTCTTTCTCTTACTCGACTCTCTTCCAGCCTGTCCTCCATAAGCTTCAAGCGTGTGTCCATGATCACCAATCCCATGCACAGATAGTCAACAGTACTTGTAGCAGCAGTGCTCATCTGACAGGGGACAACAGGTAGTGTGATTGTAGCAGCAGTGCTCATCTGACAGGGGACAACAGGAAGTGTGATTGTAGCAGCAGTGCTCATCTGACAGGGGACAACAGGAAGTGTGATTGTAGCAGCAGTGCTCATCTGACAGGGGACAACAGAAAGTGTGATTGAAACCCTTATTCACGATTGTGACATATTCTTCAGCACATTAATTGCAATATGATAAAGAATATGTATCTGAATATGTAAGGATGGCTCAGAAAGTAATCGTCTCAGATCAATTGCAGGACCATGCAGCCATGCCAACAATGTGTAATCCCTCTAACCAATTCCATTGTTCTGACCTCGTTGAATTCTTACCAGCCTACTCAGCTGCTTCTTAGCTCCTTCCAACAGCCCCACATGCTTCTGTACCTCCACTGGCTTGGCCCTCAGTCGCCGGAGTGCAGCCTCCCTCACAAACCGGGCAGCAGCACTGCTATCAGCTCCTGGAAGGGGCCCCTCCCTCATCACTACCAACTCTTCGTGCTCTAGATGTACAAGGTCGTACACCAGTCCCGCCAGCTCAGCATCTGTTCTCTCAGGAGGCAGTACAGTTCGCTGCTTTAGATTCTCTGAGCCTTGTGCGGTCCCTGCTATAGCAGTGGAGAAAGGCAGCACAGAGTGTGGGAGGTTGGCTGCTACTGCTGCAGCTGACATTATTTCAGGGCTTGGTGGCATGAACCTCCTGGCTGCCTGGATGCTGCCCAGACTATAATCCTGCTCCTTGAACAATGCATCAGGGTTCCCTGCTGCAGCAGAGATCCAGGGAGCAGAGGCTGCAGCTGCAGCAGCAGACGTTGGACGCAGCTCATTACAACTGACATCAGCAGTCCCGTCCTGCCCTTGGACTCCTGCTGCTGCTGCTGCTGCTGCAGGTAAGGTCTCGACAGTTGCTGTCGGCATGATCTGCTGCCATTGCGCACCTTGCTGCGACATCAGGTTTCGCATGTACTCTCTATTCCCGGACTGTAACTCTGACTTCACATCCTTCATCTCTTGTTGTATCCTGCAGAGAAAAAGTATCTAATTTCTGATCAGCATCCAAGACCTTCACCTTCATTCCAATGAGGTTTCTGGTTGCGTTGTGCAGGAAAGCGTGAAGTAAGAATCTGAAATTGATGTTCAGACAATGCACTTGATTTTAAAGATTCAGTCCTTGAAAAAACCTCACTTTGGTAATGCTTCTGCCATATTTGCCACAGTAAACTTATGGCTGGTATCTGAAGATCTCCATAGTTTCTCGGATGCCTTCAGCTGCTCCTCCAGTGTGTGGATCAGCAGCTCTGCCTTATCTGCATCAGCATCAAAAAACGGTTTAGAACTGTAGACAAAGACATGACATAACATGACATAACATGATATGATATGACAGGACAGGACATGATGTCTGAAAGCTGCACTCATGTAATGTGGCAGCTCAAAAAAGAGCACCTAAATACGAAACTGGTCTTCATTCTTCTTTTATGAAGCAGCTACTTTTGGAACATCAACTTAACCCAAATGTGTTCCACATCCGTGGTTACCCACCCATCCTCTCCTGCCACTCTGCAGATCTCTCATGTTGTTTCTTTAGCTCCTCAATCAAGGCCTTCCCTGCTATGCTCTCATCTGCCCCCGCCTCGAGAACAACACTCGCCTAATTTGCATTCAAGAGAACATGATATTATTATTAAAATTATTTAAGCATACTGTCTCTAATTCTTTTCACTAGAAAGCTGCTGGTAATTGAAACACTCGGGGTTTCATGGGGCATCATGAACAGGGAGCAAATGAGACAGTAATTTATGAGTTGATTCTGTGATCAAGAATGAGAGGATGACAAAACAAGTGACATGAGATGAACACTGAGCCTCTCACATTCTGGGCAGGCCCTTGTGGCTTCCCTAATGAGTTCAAGAGTGTCCGTTTGAGACCCTCTAACTCATAAGTCTTAGCAAGGAGGGGCTGCTGCAAGAGCAGCTCCGAAAGCTGCGCCTTAAGGTCAGCTACCTGTGAAGATAAGAAAGTAAAGGAATAAGAATAAAGCAAACCCTAGGGCATTAGTTCTCCTTTTGACTGAGTTTTTAGTCCTCACCAGGATTCCTTTGGTAAAAGCAACTGGAGCAATGACCAGTGACTGGATGATTCAAATTACCTCTTTTGTCAGCATTTTGTCTCCTGGAGCAGTACTCTCATGGGAGGTTCCGAGGTTAATTGGACGACGTAAGCCTGCAATCTCCCCTTCCACTTGGCTTAAGCGGAGTGTCAACACTCGCAGCTGAGCCTCCGAATCCAAGAGCCTTCCGCTCTCACGGCCAATGATGTCACTGGGACCTTGCTGTGAAGGTTCTGGAGGTAAGGCAGCAGCAGCAGCAGCTGGGGGACCAGCTGTGATATCTATCTGGAGTGTGGGGCCTCCACCCTTCCGGTAGGGACTGAGTGGGGGGGAGGTGTCATTACTATGCCATTGCAAACCTGCGCTGGACACGCTGCCAGGATGCGGCTGGGAGGGAGAGGTCAGAGGCAGCAGGGCGGCTTGGCTGTGTTGGGCTCCGCCTTCTGAGGGCAACATTAGCATGGGGACAGGGGGGGCGCCGGTGTGCCTCCTCACCTCCTCAACTTGTGCTTTGATGGCAACCAGGCTGCGCCGCAGGGCCTCCACCTCATATTCCTTTGCCAACTTAGACATGGCATCATCAACATATCTTGTCAACCGCTGCGCCTCAGACACCTGGACCATAATAAATTGCATGCAAAGTCTTATACTGGCATGATTGCCTGATGTGCCTCAGACACTTGGACCATTCAGAAATCCTATCTTTTCTTGAGAATGAACACACTGAGCAGCACGTGACCTTCGCGGTAACACCATTAGTCATATTAACACATCTCAAGGGTGCTGCAAATCTTCAGCTTTCTCCCATGCAGTAGTAACCATGACCTCTGATGAGGTACCACTCACCTGGCGTCCAATAATATCTGGCAATAGGGTGTTGTTCACAGCCTGGCGTACCGCCTCCTCAGCTTTGGCGCTGGTTTGCAGTTGCAGAGCAGCCTGAGCTAGTTCCTGTTGATCCCTGGTACCACTCCTAGTGGGCCCTGGCAGCCTCATGCCTGATGACTGTTCCTCTAGCTTGGGGACATGTCTCTCCACCATATCAAGCACCAAGGCCAGCGTTCTTTCATTCTCCTGGGAGCAGCAAGGAAGACAAGCTTCCAGTGTCCAAAAAAGACTTGCAAAGTTGTAGAGGTTGATGATACCTAATAAGAATGTATCCATCCATAACACAAGTTATTGATGATCTAATCATCACACCTTGAACTTCTCCTCTAGAGCCTGGCAGTGTGACTGACTCCTAGCCGCTAGCTCCTCCACACTTGCAGCACGCTTGTACAGCAGGACAAGAGGTGGCTCTGTGGTACCTCCCTTGACTGCAGCTGAGTGAGGCCTACTATTTGGTCCAGCAGATGCAATTGCATTGGGGGCATGCATGGAGAGATGCGGTGCTGCAGGCAGCAGGTCTTGCTCGGCTGCCTGTGTTGACAGCACTGCATCCTGGTAGTGTTGTTGCATTAATGCTGGCTGGCCTTGTCCACCCATGTTGCTTTGTATTAGTAGTCGATGACTACACTCCAACAGGATCTGCATACAAGAAAAGAGTAAACTTTTTTGGCTTAAGTGTACATGGAGCGAATGTAGAGTAGGGAACTATACAAAAAAGGGCGATTCCCCTCAGCGGATTAGAGTAGGAAACCAGTCCTATTAGGGACAGGTCAAGATCTCATTTCCATGCTAGGCCACCCGTCATAACTTGATCCTTTGAGACCATGAGACCAAGATAGCCTTGACACCCCACACAGCTTTGACAATCTACATCTAGAGCATGCATACCTTGCGCATGGCCTCAACCTCATGCTTTGTGGCCAGGCTAGAGAGGAAGGATGCAAAAGGTCCCTTCTCATGCACTTTACGTGCCAGAACGCCGTCCATACTAGGCCCATGCATCTTCTGATCCATCAAATTCTCCGCCTCGTTAGCCTAGAAAGACAGACATCTCGTCATGATTCTCAAAAGCATTTAGCTTAAAGTATCTCTTATTATAATGAGGATGGCTTAGCCTCCTAGAAGCTTCCAAGACATGATGGGTTGATTCATAGCGCACGTGTTCTTCTGCCAACCCTCATTTACTGTCAAAGCTTGAATGAGCCTGGAATAAATCTACAGATGTGCACATCTTGACATCAATGAGCTTGAAGCACAATCTTGATATGAATCCAAGTCCTCAGACTTACCGTCAGGATGTCCCCCTTGAATGCCAAACGGCCCATTTCCTCAAACATGGACCTAAAATGAGCACCACACAGTGCGTCATCATCAGTTGTTCAACAAACAAAAAGGAAATTATCGGAGCTTATTAAAACAAAAAGACCAAGCACTGAAACTTGAACTGCACTTGGAAACCTTGGTCTTGCTGCAAACACCAACCAAGCCTCTAATCATAATCCACATAATTCCAGCTGTGCTGTACAACTCATCCCCTTACTTGATGCTGGTAAGATCTCTCCTTAGTTTCACGACATCCAGCTCCCCATTTATCACAAGCGCATTCAAAGTGTCACGAACCCCACTCCAGTCATGCTCAATGGATTTGCCCCTCGCCTCTTCCCGTAGCAGCCCCTCCTCAAGAAAAGCTTCATAGTGTGAAGGCAAGTAAAGAACAATGCTCAGTGATTTGTCCAATGATGTGTTCTCTTAAGCCTCCTTATCACTAAGCCAATGGCAGGAGGACTATGCAGGCAGTGCAGGACCTAAAGTAATCAACAGCTTCTTTCTCCAATTCTAAGATTTACGAATAGGAAGATTGACCGACCAATTTGCTCCTGATTCCTGGCCATGACTTGCTCCACCTTCTCCATGTACTCCTTAATTGTATCCACCTGTAAGGAAACCAATACCGTTTCAAATGGACATTACTTAGTTCAGTAAACCTTGAAGAATTCACAGGACTCAGCAGCACACAGGATCGTCATTGTTTCAACGTTGCATGCCCACAGATTCAAGAGATGATTCCATGAATCTGACCTGTGGTGACTCGTCATGCAGCAGGTCAAACTTCACTTTCATGCCCATGTTGCTGATGGCCTCGTGCAACTCTTTGCGTAGTTCACCAACACTCCTGTGCACACGAGCAAGCAGTAAGCAGTTGACATAACAGGTTATATTAGTAGTATCAGAACATTCAAATTATTGATTTTTCAGCAACAGCAACATGTATGATTGACAGTGATGTCCACTGAGAAGATTGAAGGTCTCGTAACAAGGCTATGATTATGTCTCTAAAAAATATCTGAACAGGTATGTGATCATTGTCCAGGAAAGAAGGAGGTGAAAGATTAAAGCACTCACACTCGCATTGACTCCACCTCATGCCGGGCCACCACATTGTCCAGTCTAGAGTCTGTGTACTGGATCGCACGTTTAATGCCCGCATTCTGTAAGCAGATATGCAACTTTGTTTCAAATCAACATATACATGATATGTTCTTCAAGCTGTTTCTTGAAATCATCTTATGTACTCATCTCTATCACATGCAGGAGCACATGCATTCTTATGACTTGAGAGTATGAAGGGAATCTACCAGCTTCTCGTTAAAGTTGGTGTTTTCCAGTTGGATCTCCTCTTGAACTTCATGTGCTCTCTGCAGCCCACCCCTTAACTCAAGCATGTTGCGTTCCATAACATCCAGCGCACGTCTTGCTGTTTTCAAGTCTGCTGCTGAGTTTTTGATGGTCTCTGCATGAGCTGTAACCTGATGAGTACAGATTCAGGTCCATAAGCAACTTCAGATGCTGTCACTACAGATGTGGAGGTGCTGCTGTTGCAGGGTAAGTCTCTCGTCAGGCTTCTTCTATTGATACACTGACATGATATTTCTACAAATGCAAGGTCATCTAAACCTGGTTTTTAAAGGACTATTTACTAAGCAACACTGCAATATGTAGTGCTGATCAAACAGGTTGTAAGTGGACTATGTAATACTCCACACTACTTGTACTGTCACACTGCAATATGTAGTGCTGATCAAGCTCACTTCCTCAGTCAGCTTCCACAGTCCTGGTGGGCCTCGATCCACCTTGGTGTCTAGGGTGTTGAGCTGCAGCAATATTCAAAGAACATGTGTGACCAACATGATACCAGTTCTCACTGCTGAAAACAGCAGGCTGCAAATATGAGATGAAGTTTAAACTTGAAAATGTCACGTTTCAAATCAGGTGAAGGATCTGAGGATGTAATTCAAGCGCAACACTGCAGGGTAACACTTCAGGGTACAGATGTTCTCATAACCCATTAACAAAACCAACGTTCCCTAATGCACTGAAGTGCTTCTTTTCAGCTGGTCAGTCAAGCACACCCTTGTATTGAAAGCTTCAAGCCTCATGTTAGAGGCTTCATTCTGGAACTCCATCTTCTGTTTGAAGCTCTTGAAATCTTCTGCTACATCTAGAAGACGAGGAATGCGGGGATCTCTCTCTATGACATCAATGCGCTTCTGCAAGTTGCCACGATGCCTACATCAGACATCAAGCACAAAGCTGTGCTGAGGATGGGGTTGCAAGTACCAAGATGACTGTCATGCATACAAATAAGGTGGAAGGATCTCAAAATTTTGCATCCAATTCTTTTTTAACAAGTCAAATACAATAACAGGTTCTCCATCAAGCCTCTCATTCAGGTGTCTCACGTGTCAAGTTGCTCCAAATGCTTCCTATTCATTCCTAGACTGGCCTCTGCACCATCCACACGGTCCTTCAACTGCATCAGCTCGCCTCTCAAGTCACCATCCACTCCCTCCAGCATCACAATGCGCTCCCTGACAGCCTCCAAATCAATTCTGGACATGCTTAGCTGTTGGTCGAAATAAATAAAGGCGCAGAATGAGATGTCAGAGGATCATAAAGCAGGGAGACAGATATGGCGGAACAGATCATAGAGAATGAGGCAATGTATTGGTTTTATTCTTGTTGGGATTTGAAGGCATTCAAGAGCAGTACAGATCTCCGCAAATCAGTGAAGGATCAATCAATAAAATATGGCAAGCACTGACATACTTATACAGGCTATCGCATGTACAGATTTTTCATTGAGCGGAAGGTCCATGTCATACATTAAGTGAAATGTTAACCAACCTTAATGTTGAGCTCAGTGATATGCCGGCTGTTGACCATGATGACTTCCTCATGCTCTGAAGGCCAGTTTAAAGTTACAAGGTAAAAAAGCAGTGTGCAAAGCAGGCAAGAATTGGTCAAACATGCCTCAGCAAATACAATATTTATCCCAATAAAAGTATTACACATAGCTCAGTGTTTTATTAGAATATGAGCACGACGCTATGAATAACTCCTTCCCAATGCACCTCATGTCCATGTTCTATTCCCCTTTTAGTGAGATTAACCCAAAATTTCCCTCCTGTCTAAGGCATCACAGAAACTCTCACTTCTGGAGCTTGACTCAAGTTCGCTGAGTTGCATGTTTGCTGACAGTTCAAACTGTCGGAAAACGTTCTCCAACTCATCGATGCGTATGGTCTGTGCTGCCCTTGCATCAGTGCTAACTTTGGCAAGAGCCATAAGACTGTCTAACCGCTCCCTAGTTGACTGAGAAGTGTGGGCACCAAAGCATGGGGTCAGGGCAAGCCGTACAACAGAGATGGAGCCAACATAAATTGAGCACAATGGTCACGACATGACGACCACATGATCATACATTGAGATGACCACCACATGATCATACATTTGATCCATTGCTGTAAGATGATATTGAAATTGACTAAGAACATAATGATTCATGTTTGCATGTTTGCTGTTTTATGTATGCTGCAATTCACAAAAATGTAGAAGTGTAAAAACATTAAGTGAAGTATGCAAGGAATCTGTGAAAGAAGTGTGAATGCTAGGCAAAGGAGCAACCGGTGATGTGTGATATTGAGGAGAAAATAAGAAAATACAAAAAGTTCACTTGAAAAAAGCGTGGCCTCAAAGGAAGGGTAAAGGCCCATGGGAACAACAAAAGTGAGACACTCAACACTTACAAAGCACTCATGTAGGCCCTTGACGAGACACTCAGCACTTAAAAGCACTCCTGTAGGCCCTTGACAAGACACTCAGCACTTAAAAAGCACTCATGTAGGTCCTTGACAAGCTGAAGACAATTTAGCACCTGTGAGTGATGAGACAAGTTGTCTTCCAGTATGCTGGTCCTCTGCACTAATTGCTCATGCTGGTAGCGAGTATCTCGGCCCATGGCATCCATTTTAGACATCTGCACAGCATCACAATGCTCAGTATTCCTGCCATGTGTCCAAGATTGGCAACGCTGTCTGCTCTACATGATCCATGCTAACCACACGACCTTGGAGTTCATCGGCACAACTCGAGCTTTATGTGGCATGATGCAACGTTAGATAACTTATGTATAAAAATATGTATATCTGTATGAGCCCCAGCCTCGCTCACTACTGTCTGGCACACCAATCCATGGGATGATAGCCAGTCCATATTGCATGGTTACATATTGCATCGTAACAAATTGCATGGTAACAATACATCAATCAGGATCTTTACATATGACCGAAATAATAAGTAAGGCCAGCTCTGACAGGCATAAGGCTGTCTTGTGAACCCACCACATCCTCTTTCCACGTTGGCAATGCAGCAACAAAGGCATCAAAGCCTAACATCCGTTCCTCCATCTCTTTCAACTTTTTCTCCATGACCTCTTGACTACTAAGCACGGTCTCCTATCAAGCAGATAAGTGAATGTGTAACATTTTATTTCAACTTTATGAAGGAGGTACCTACCTAAGCTTTCAAAATCAGTGGCACAAGAAGCTCTGCATATAATTTACACCATTCACCTTCCAAGACTGTGTGCCAGTCTTCAAAAGATCCAGCTTCTTCTCAAGTTCATATGCATGGCCATCCAGCCTTGCAATTTCGGGCTTGAACACTTTGAAAGTTTCTAAAGCCCCAGCAACGGCATGTCCTGCATCTGCATATAGCGTCTGCATGAGCTGAATGTTCGTATCCAGGACAACTGCCGATTTATCGAGTTCGCCTCGTGCGGGAGGTGACACATCTGCGCTCATCACGCCTCCTCCGATGAATGATTAAATAAAAATTAACTAATATCCAAGATGAACAGGGTGTCAAACTGTTGCGATGACAGTACTATACTCTAAGACACACCAAACTTTAGAGCAGATGCATAATTGCTCATTTAGTAATGATTAAATATTTATATGAAAGGTTCCTAGGGGGCTGTCTGCTCAAAATGCGTTTCTATAATGTTTCGGGAGCAAACCCTAAGCAAAACCAGCAACTGCGGCACTTGAATGTTTGGATGGCAACTTTATTTACATGTTATTACAGCATATAATTTGATGCTTTACCTTTGATATTTGGCTCACAATGCTTTTCCTGCCTAAACAAAAATATGTTATTTCTAGACATACCCTAGCATTCTCTGTTCACAACAACGATTACCAAGGCACTTATCAGCTAATAAGGAGCAGGAGTGTCCCAAATAAACCCACATGTGCCCGAACATGCCTACAAACAACTCAATCTCAGGGTCGGCGGCTGCCTCTGATGTATGCATCTGGTGCACAAGATGAGCAAGAAATCAAAGAAGCTCAGGATGGCGCTTTAATACAAAATAGTCAGCATGCATCATCTTTACAAGATGATGACTTAAAAGTTGCGCTTCCGCTTCCTACAAATTATTTGCAGAAGGTGAGGTCCTACAAAGAGCTTTGTAATTGCCACTCTGGAACATGCATTCAGTGCAGGACAAGAGATTAAGGATTTCATAATGATATGGAATCCTTCACTTTTAGTATTTGAAAAGCTGGAAAAATGTCAACGCAACTGACTTTGTGCTTTTTTATTTATCCTAGAAACTGCCGATATCTGAGGTCAAAGCACTACGAACTCGCTCCAACACGCTGGCAAAGGAGGGAGCCATCCAGAGGATTATTTGTGGTCAGAATGGTATCACGCAATCCTTCCTGAATGCCTGTGCGGACATGCTGGGAAAGCATGAGTTCTTGAGAGTGAAGCTGGGCGAAGGTGCTGGCCTGGAGCGCAGAGAGGCTGCTCAAAAGCTTGAAAGATACTTGGACGCTCTTTCAGTTCATGAAGTAGGTTTCACCATCACATTGTATCGCCAGCCTGGGCTTCCTAGACCTTCCAACTGTCCTTCCTACTCAGAATCACAAGCAGCAGCTTCAGCAAACATGTTACCTAGCACTGCAACACATGACAGAGATGAGCACTTAGTTGATGCTGAGAAAAAGAAGAATGTTCCGCGACAGAGGACAAGCCATAGATCTGCAGAGCGGGTAGCTGCATCTAAGGCCACAGCCAAAATTCAACCTAAAGGTCCTTCAGAAATAACTGTTCTTTAGAAAGTTAGAACTTTATCTCTGCCTGTGTCAAGAATAAGTGGAAATATGCTCCTGGCTAATGAATATGCTAACTTCATTCTTTACAAAGTTACGTTGACTGTCTTTTAACGCATTCGGAAAGGAGAAGGGAGTTGTGTTGTATGTTACTGTTGACGATACAGTCCTCTTTGCCAATGCATTTTGTAGTCGGCAAGCTTGCCTTAGGGGCTTTATGTGGAAGTATTATCATAAAAATGATGCATCTCATGGTAATCACACATTGAGTCAATACTAGGTGCTGAGGGCATAAACTTAGGTTTCCTTAAAATCCCTGTGTTGAAGAGGGTTCATATCGCTGTGCCCTAGCTCCGCCCACTCCATATTTAGCAAGCATACCAGGCATAGCCATATCTGGTATATCTGTTGTAATCCCCAAACCTATGAAGATGATCATGCAATAATTCACGACGCCCAGCATGATGCATCCTGCTGCTGATGCATACAATGCATCCGTGTTGTAATTCCGGATGCTCAGGGTCTGGGTATTGCTAACTGAGTTGTTGACGAAGTCTCTGGCCGACACAGTCAGGAAGAAGCTGTGGAACAGAAAAAACAAGGGTTCAGCATCAAATCAGTATTGCAAGCAATTGCAATGACATCTTGATGTTAGAGAGCCTGTAAATAGCATGATGTATGATGCATCTAATTAGGATGTGTATCCTGAGATTATTTGATGTTATCACCTGGCCATAGCCAAGTACGCTAAAAATATGTAACGGCCACGCTCAAAAGCATCTTCCACAAAGCAAGTTCCCAAAATACCAGCTAATAGAAACAGCTCAAACCAGATGGCCCTGAGGTAGGCAATGATCAATTGTGAGTTGGAAATTATCATGATGTTGTGCAGGGTCCTTGAAAATCCTATTCCCATGCATGATTCATGGATGACCCCATTTCAAAACAGTGCAGTTAGCTACCTACTCACCACCAAGGGAAAGCATATGCCTCAATGCATCCCGCAGGTGTGTTCACAATGATAGTATTGTTTCCTGTTCCTAAGACTGTAGCATTGGAAGGGCCACTGTTGCTGTAGCAAAAATTTGTGACAGCAGCTATACCACCAAGTGCCACAGCCTGCGAGCACAGTACATTAAGTTTCAGAAGAGAAAAAATTACGAACTCTCGACCCCAGAGACGTACCCAAGAGATAAATCCTAGAGCAATAAATCCTAGAGCAACTGGATGAATCTGAAGCTTGCATCCTGCTGGACATCGCACCTACGTCAAAGCATACTTAGTTTCCAGACATGGAAGGCATCAAATTCATCGTGAGTAGAGAAACCAGACACAACTCACCGCCATAATTAATATTTGTATTTGAAGGTTCAATCACTTCAAACACAATGTGAGCGCGGTTGATATAATTTTGATAAATGTGGAGCTGGTTTCAGTCAAATTTTCCCGGAATATTTACTGTTTCATATAATTAATAAAGTTTTCTACGCGTTGACAGAACAGTATGGCTAAACTTCATATCCATCCTGTCGGATTAGTCCTTATTTTCTTCGGGTACCTTATTTGCTTTGCAACTTCTCATTTGCTCCTAATATGCTCGTAGATCTCATGATCTAAATTGCATTCTCTCTCTCAGATTCCTTGTCTGGGTCGTTGCTTTGGGAGGAGTGGCAGCCACAACTCATTATTGTTTAGGGTCCGGAGTTACTGGGAATGAGAGCGGTGTCTCTTACTGCAGTAGAACATATCAGCTGGAGTGGGTGAGGAGTTTGTTTTTCAGAATCTTCATAGCTCCGTTCTAACGATTGGCCTCTTCTATGCAGTGGTCCATCATGTTTCAGTTTTTTCTACTGGTCGTGATGCTTGTCACTTGCTTCCTAAACGCTTTTGAAAGAGCGAGGTTCATTTACTTGACGTACTTGGCGCTTGTCACCAGCCTGCTCACGATCACAAGTCGCAATTTCATTACAGCAACAGTTCTGTCATTCTACAACAACAATGGAGTCATTGACATCAAAGACACAAAGCAAAGCGCAAACAATGCTGCAGCTGCAGGAGCAATCATGTCATGTATTACAGATTATGCTCTAATCATCTTCATTGGCCTAGGTAAATTGCATCTAGTCATATTCTAGTATTAGAGGCATGCTCTTGAATGAAGAATGCATGATTGTTCATGGCTGTTTCTAGCGGATTCACAAAAAACATGATTGAATGACATAACTTCCTCTGGCGCAGGTGCATCTGCACAACAGCAAGCAACACTGGCTATGTCTGCCCCTGAACAAAAGTATGCTCCATCTAACTTCTAGAATTCCTTTTAATAAGTTTAAGTTTTCATATGAAGTAAATGATTTGGTCAAATTTACTCACAACATCAAATGAAACAGAATACACTTGTTTGTGTACCTACACAACACTTTCACCTTTCCTCATTTAAGCTTAATGTTTTGAGCAACCCTTCATGTATTAATTGAGTGCATCAAAGTGGCTCAATTTGCTCCGAATTATATTTGGTTGGATTCTACACTTTTTGGATTGAGGCATACTTTAAGTAAAATTCAGGCCCAGAGGGCTCAGGGTTAATAGTAGAATGTTCAAGAATTTGTTGAATATGAAAAAAGATGAAGAGTGACTACTCAAATGAGCTCAGGATCAAATATGATTAAAGTCCCGTCCCCTCTGCTCTGAAATAAAATTTGATTAGCGGTCATGGTGCTGCCTACGCAAATTTGCTTTTTGTTGCGCTGATAAAAGCTCCTGGTCCTCTTCAATTGCCACGCGAGGCTCTTGCACTGAAGGTTGACAACAACAGCACAAGTAGTCCTTAATTGATGTTTTGCGTATCCGCACACCTCCTTCTATTTGAATCTGCACATGCACAACTGAGCTTGTTAGGATGCATGAGTAGTAAGAAATTCATTGTCGCACTTGCTTAAGGTGGGGAGGCTGTAGGGAGGCACTTCTACTCTCAACTTTGGAAAACCCTTTCTTTTTCAATTATGACTCACAGGAGGTTCATCACACTCCTCTGCATCATAATGCAGGTGATGTTCCTGTTGCTTTCGTCTCCTTTCCTTCCTCTCCTCTCGTGCTTGCTGTCTTCGTAGCTCTTCTGGATCTACAGGTGCTTCGTCATCCTTAACATGGAATGGAAGGAGTCTGAAGCGTCCAATACCAGATAAGTTTTTGATGCAATCCATGAACCCTAGCACAGAAAAATCTTACAAGATTGTGCACTCTAGCAAGTAAGTAAAGCAAGCAGATACCTTCCCACTCACTTCTGGTATTTCATCTGGTACTCGTGGTACACGAGATGAACGCCCTTTCTTGCCTTTTCGACCATTCCTACTGCTCTTTCTTCTTGTCTCATTGCCATCGACCTCGATGCTTTCCATACTCCTTCCACTTGTGGAGGGGTCTGATTCTCGATCAAATCCACTAAGATCCTGAAGTTATAGGACATGCAGCAGAAGCATATGGGAATAAGAAGTAAAATACATTCTAAGATCATTATGGCAAGGGCTGAAGTGTGGATTAACCAGCCTGAACATGTGCAAAATCAGTAATGGATAGGCCAAAGAAAAGGAGATAGTAGCAGGGATGTGTCTATATATATGAACATGATGGACGTAGCAGACATACGAAGTAGAGTAGCATACGAGTGAATAATACGCGAGTTGATAATCAAAAAATAAATTTTAATTGGTTAAAAGTTTCCAGAAGCACCTGCTCCTGTAGAGCCTCCTCCTCATATTCTTCCTGCTGCTGATCAGCAAACATGCTAGTACCACTGAGCTCTGTCATGGTCTCTGGATCAATGTTGGCATCTTTCAGCCAGCATGCTTTAATGCTCACTTTCAACTTCCCAAAAGGCCTGTTTTGTTAAGTGCATTTGAGTTTGAACAGATTCCTCAGCATGAATATGTTATCCAACCAAATTCAGTCCTCAATCAAATAGATGGGAATATTGTGATTGATAAGGCAGGCCATTGCAGACACACTTAGTGCTTGAGGACCACCAGTAGCTTACAGTGCAGTCCATGCTGGTTTCATATGTATCAGAATATACATATATATGAAACCAATATATATATATAGGTTTATTATAAGTCCTATAATATACCTCATGAGTCATGAGTCATGTTCATGAATATTTAACATGCATTACGGTGCAGATAATCCCCTTACTTCAGCTGTAAGGATTTCTCTACTGGCTGAGGGTTCAACTGTCCGGTACAGAACGGTGCTAGATCAATATGGACTTTGGCCACAGTCTTGCGGTCCTCATGTCCCTTGGAGTTGATCTTGACAGACTGAAGCTTGAATGCAAAGTCTTTTTTCTCGAAACCCTCCGCACTCTTGTACATGGTCACTTGCTATATAATACGATTTTATGTACATGGTGATTCTCTGTTTTATCAGATTTTACATGGCGACTTGCTGTATGATGCAATTTTATGAAAGAACTGTAAGGACAACTGGTATGGTTGTTTAGTATTGAGCCTATGGCTTACTTTCTTTCAACTACAGGCTGACCCCTTTTAAACTCAGAGCAATTTTAACTTGAGGCAATTTTAACTCTTGCTTACCTGCTTCAAGAACTGTTTCCAAAACACAGCTCTGTTAGGTCGAACTGGTTCAGCATCTGTCACAAAAAGCTTGGACCCTCTCTCCCATGCAAAAAGGAGCTTGTCATAGCCCTCAGGTACCTCCCCTGAAAACGACGGAGATTTTCACCACATAAAAAGAGGCACTTAACCTAAAGAGGTACAACTTACATGCGGTGAATGGGATAACTTCGAATTCGTATCGGAATGGTTGGCGACCTCGAGCTTTTTGAGTAACATTAACTACGGACCGTCCAATAGTCATCTACCTTAGAGGGCGCTCCGACTACTGACTGGGTCCCAAATGCACAAGCGTTGACCCAGTTTCTAGTAAAAGCATCAGTGCATTCTAGAATAAACACATGAACGACTGTTGTGACGAGTGGTTCAACAATGCTGCTACTGCTGAAGCAAGATTTCAATCGTTCACACTCTAACTAGCAAGTAGGAAAATCCTCATTACTTACTTTCCAGCTGTCTATATTGAGAATAATGTGTAATCTTGCGCTCACTATACATAGTGAGTGTATTCAGCTGAAATTCAAGCTATAATAGATCAACAGGACCCTTGTATACTATTGAGGTATAACGAAATAAATATCACTATCAATGGCCTTGTGCCTCAGTCTGCTTAAAAGCATACGGGTAGGTATAAGCATGTAAGTTGGTATATTTTATATTACTTGGAATATTTTGTTCTGTCTACTCAAATTGGTCTTAGTTTAATAGAACTGTTACAAACAGCACTAGCAATTCGCAAGATTTCCCAGTCGCCTTAACGTCTCAATAGCGACAAATCCCTGACAGGAGGACACAGCTTTCCTGTTTATGTTATTCCCTTACTCCTAGGCACTGTCCACATTAGAAGTGACCCTCTCGCAGTGAATTCCTAAGAGGCCTGTTAAGCGCTGCTCTATCCTGCACCCCTTTCTTGGATGCCAGCCTCAAGGAAGCATTGTGTTCATGAAAATCCTGCCATTTTGAGGAGAGATCTGGATCCAGAAGAGGGTACCGATCATAGTTCTGAATTGTCTGTACCCTTATGTCAGAGATTTTGAGACCCTCCAATGCTAGCCATTCAACAGTCAGATTCTTGAACCTGGAGACACAGCATTGCCAAGATTTACAGATTCGTAGGAAGAACCACATGTCAGAAATCTTGCCATGAACACAAAACCTTGTAACAACGCAGTTATTTAATATGCACAGTGAATTAATATGACTGTTGTACATCCTACGTGTCCGGAGGGATGTAATCCACAATGCTGTTAGCAGATGTTAAAGGCGTTCCATTTATTGGGCATGTGAGAGGGAAACCCAATGCCTTAGCTTCTTCCAACTGCCTCTCTTTAAAAAATAGTAGCTGCCAGATAATGAGGAGAGGATACAACATTGAGCAGTCAGTACAAAGCTTCTCAAACCATTTTATAAATACACCTCACTCACCCTTATGCAAGCATACAGGACGGTAGTGAACAGTCATAGATGCATGTGCCACCACAACACAAGAGAATACAGTGCCTGTTTCACCTGGCTTTTCACACATGATCTCAATGCTTTGAGTACTCCATACTTCGAGGATCCCTGGTTTAGGGTGAAGGGCACATATGTCTTTTCTGAGCTTCTACAGGGTGAGCTACATGTAGAGTTGCTGAAAATAGCCATCAAGCACTTGATGTAGCTGAAGTCTTCCTGAATGCCATCTGCCCTAATGATTGCAAAGCAGCGTGTTTGCTTCGCATATCTTCCAGCCTCTGTTTGAGTGACTGTCAGACACTTGATCCCAGGTCCAATCTTCTCCTCTCGACGAGGATGAAATTGAAGAATCTGCAGCATTATCTCCAGATCTCTCCCAGAAAGCGTGTGCCCAATTTCATGTGAATGTAGGATACGCTGGACATGGCGTGCACAATCTTGCTCGCTGAAGAATGTCAACTCTCCTGCTTGGAAAGGTACTGCTTTGAGCTTATTTATACCATGGCTGCTACCTCTTGTTGGCAGTTGTGTGCAAGTCCTCCAACCTGCTGTTGATGCATAATTAAAGAAGCGGGGACATTGATGACTCTTGGATAGAGCTGCGTTCATACACCTTTTTTTAAAGCTACAGTATATTACTCAAATTTCATGTGGGAAAGCTCGTTAAACTCAGAAGAGAACGCTTGTTGTATCACTTCGTTTGGTTCCGGAAATGTAGAGGTTTTTGCTCGCTAGGTACCTACTTGTCAGATAATTCGATCAGAATGTACCACCTTTTAATTACTTCGATTTGTGAAGGTTCATCTCTCAATTTGATGCAATAAGTCTCCACTGCACAAGTGCATTAGAAAGGGACTTAGCAGCTAGTTCCAGCGATATAAAATAATTCAGAATTTGCAATAACTTACACGTAGAGGAGGAAACGTCGTAGTTACCTACCTACTTATGAATCTCATGAATTAACCTGGGTTTAAGTAGCTTTACAAAGAGTTGGCAGAAAAAGATGTATACAATGCTTTGAAGATAATTATTGTGCGTACACAAGTGCAGCTGTCCGAACTTTGTCCTTTACAAATTACATATTTCAACAAATGAGCCCTATCACCTCCCCTTTTTCTTCTTGTTATTTCCTTTTGAGGAGGCTGCACTGCTACTTGCTGCACTAGCCCCATCAGCAGCAGCAGGCACTGGGAGTGCTGCAGTTGGAGAAGGGATGCCAGAAAAGGTTGGGACAGGGTTCTTAGATTTGTGTTTTGAAACTAGCTGAGCTATCTTGATTAACAAAGACCGTCCTGCATTTCATAGACCACCAGACAGACACTGTAAGAGATGGTAGATTGAAAACTGGTGCATGTTAACTTAAATACATTGAAAATTGAAATACATGGAGAGGGGTTTTAAGTTGGCTTTCTTAAAGCACCCAATATGCTGAAAGAAAGGGATCACTTACGATTAGTAATTTCAGGATTGTAGAAAGAGCCGTCGGGCCTTTTTAATTCCACTCTTAATCGACATCTAATAAACCAATCTCTGGGATAATGCTTGTCCTGAAACATCATTCCACAATTGTGCATAAGGTCACAACATTCCGGCCATGTAGAATGAAGGTCGAGGGGATCACCTCTATGATATGTGGGATGTTGAGCTCTTTGCAGCTCTCTGACATGTCCAGAACATTTGGATCAGCGCATGCTGCAAGAACATACCATTGTCAGGTAAAATTCAAACAGGTTCCTGCCGGTGTGCTTATTCCTGAGCTAGAACACACCTAGTTCTTTAGGCAGCCTTCTCCCCTCTGCAACTGTTTTCCCTGCTGTTATGTAGTGAGGATACACAATAATTCTCTGTATGGAAAGAAGTAAAGAATATTACATCACATCAGCAAGATGGTGCCCCTATTGCTACTTAATTGCCCAAGGCCAAGTGCAAACCTTATCATATGTAAAGCTCATGACTGTTGATGACGATTAATTTTGTTATCATGAAGTTTACAAAAAGAATGAAGCCTTGCAGCGTCTAGCGATGGGTAAGATCTCGTACTCCACACAATTTCACATGAAACTTGTAAACAAAACTTTTCAGTTCCGTTTGAAGGCTAGACACAAGTATCGCAGAGGAAGATCATTATCGTTACAGCTGTCTCCATATAAGATTTTGAGATCTGCCTCCATTGCTACCTAATGAGAGATAGGTACCCACATTTTTTGCCTTATTCTTCAAATACATGTTAATGACCTCTCTACTTGCTCCTAGAGCAGTAACTTGCATTAAATTACTGAGCTAATATACAACACGTCGATTAGGTACATGTACTTGTGCCTAGGCATACATCGTGGTAATTTGGCAAAAGACCTTATCATCATAATGGAGAAAATTTGCAAGCTAAACAGCACACACTATTGATAAAACATTTAGTATTTCTGATGAAAATACTACAGGCCCAATAGAGTTTTTTAGAGGTTTAATGATAGATAAACAAAAATTCTCTTTGATCATCTCGTTGAGGTGAAACCAGTTGGAATGACATTGGTATCACTCCTGGAGGTCCAGCGCAGAGGTGAATTCAACCTCATGCTTGAAGCCGTGAGCTGAATCTGACCAATAAACAGAAGCTCAGAACGTAAGCCCAGCCAGAGATACAAAGCATTGAAATATAGTTCAGCTTACAATCATACTTGCAGCCATAATGTGGAGATATCAAGCATCACGGAATAAGGAGGGAGAGGGGCGAGCTTTCTTGTTCATCAAAGGGACATAGTTCTCTCAGTCTCTAAATTTTTAGAGAAGCCTTTCAAAATGGAAAAGACACTAAAACATCACATATGTAAGCTGGTCACTTACTTTCTGTAACGTCGTCACTGATCATCAATGCTGTCATTTTGAGTTTATTTTCGCCACTTGAGGTCTCATTCATGATGGTGATTTTCACGTGACACTCTTTATCCTGAGTAACCTATAATCATGGAAATGGGAAGGCACTTACCATTTCAAGAAGTTGTGATCATAGGCTGACTTGATCAAATGACTCACTTTTAAGCTCGCCAAATAAGTTTGACTTGCTTTTTGTTGATGATGTGCATCAATCCTCTTTTCCACACATGTGCAACCAGATATACAACTGTACAGCAGTAAATATATCAAAAATTAAATGAAGCATTCATGCATGAGGGTAAAGACAGAAAGCAACGGCGGCGACCAAGATGGCTGCTTTATTGAGCCTCTCAGTGCTCTTGGACATAAGGATTGCACAATTCAGTGATCATAAGATGTCACATTCCATTATTCAACATAAGCCCCCTACGGTCAGCCTCTTACCTGGCAACAGCAATTCTCATGTGCTCCTATGATCGCAAGTGCCCAAGCTGCACAAGAATTGTGGGTGCAGCTGTAGCATTGATAACTGATGATGTTATGTTCTTGCTTCTCTTGTCATCCAGATTGAAGTTGCGATAAGTGTCGATGCCAAATGTGACAAAATCCCCTGCATCAAACACCATGAATGATTTGAACATGAATTAAGAATTGTCTTTTTTGAAGCCTCGGCTCTCCCTTTATACTTTTAAGTTCAACATATTTTCATTTAAGAGCATCGTAGATATCCTACTCTATCTGGTAGCCATCATTCAAGGGTTCATTCACTACAAGAACTGGATTGACGCATAATTGAAGGGCGCGGCCACTCTGCACTATCTGGATTGCCTTGAGTCAAGAAGATTGACATTTGTACATAAAGCGATCACCTGGCTTCAGACCGGCATATCCCTTCTTCTTTTTCAAACCCTCCTCAACAAATTCAAATCCAGATGTTTCAACAATAAACTTTTTCAGAGCCTCAAAGTGAGCACACATGGGTGAAGTTGGGGCTTCATTTCCTGAAACAAGTGAGCACACGTGGGAGAAGACAGGGCTTCATTCCTGGAAGCATGCAACATTAGGTTCTCGTTATTTCGTTGCCTACCTGCTGACTTGAAGGTCGAGTGTGGCCAGCCATAACAATTCAGAAAAATGTGATAACGTTCACACAGGTATTGTAGCATTCATTGCAATCTTGAAAGCTGCCTCCATGAGAATACTGCCACCGCATGTGTGTGTAATTTTAAATCTAAGCACGCATTATCAGTGATGAAGCTGCCATGCAGGTAGAAGGTATGCTGGGACATCAGGAAAAAGGAACAAGGATGAGTGATCAGCATCCAACCTGGTTACATAGTTGGCATCCTCTCTTGTAAGAGCTCTTCATCATCACTACTCCATGGTCTTAATATTAGATCCAATGCAGTTTGTCGGAACAACCAGATCACCAAGTCCGCCAAGATCTGATGCCCAAAATCCTGGTCACATTTTTTTAAAAGTCTTAGTGGCAGGCAATCAGGTCCATAATGAAAGCATGCATAGATAAAGTGAGCGACTGGCAAGGCATCTGTTATGCTTATGTAAGGGTTGTAAACGCATTGATCCAGTCCACTCACCGAGGGGTGAAGGTAATCATGGGCAACTTTTGAATTCATGATGTCCTTGTATGTGAACTCTGGATCTTCTAAAAATGCTGCACGCCTGATTGCAAAACCATGAGATTGTTCAAGCAAAGTAAATCTCTGTAAGACATCAGAAGCAGCGGCAGGCATATCCCATAGTAGCTGTGACCTACTTACTGACAATCGGCCACTCATGATAAGGAGCCTGTTATCATCCTCTTAGCCTTCATCGGCTTAATCAGCAAATTCAACAGTGACAATCTTTAAGTACCTGAAAGTTGCAGCCCTGAAGCTCAGCCATGGCAAGTCATAATATGGGGCCAGAGCTCCATACACATCCTCTGCAAGGATTATGATCAAAGATGGCATGTAGAATGGGCCCTGATTAGCAATCCTTTAGTCACAAGTGCGCTTTCAAAGGATGCATAGCAAATCCATAAACAAGTAAAACAAGAAAGTGGAGCAATAAGGGCTAGCTGCTGATTGAGAGAAGTAAATATGATATGCCCCAAAAGAATGAGGATTGTGAACCTACATTAAGTCCCCAAGAGGAATCTTGCAGAAACAGAGGACCATGCAGCCCACAAGTTATTTCAAAACAAGCCATTGCTTCGAGTTTTTTTCAAGCCAAGAGTAGTAAGTGATTTCCTCACAGATATTGAAGCTCAAAGAAAATGAGACCCTGTCATCTACAACTTAGTAACACGTCTGAAGGCAACCTAGATGAAATATGTTGCATAGCTCACCTAAGCCATTGTGAAATGGATGCCAATCACTGTCATTACGAGGATAGGTGACACCGTGAGAGCATGTCTGTATAAAAAGCAATCGTCAGTTTATTCAAAATCCTACAGAACCTACAGAAAACATTTCTTCCAGAATGTCTTCCAAGGTGGCAAATTTAGCTCACATATCACATTCCATGAAGGCAACATTGATAAACAATAGATGGGTTACCTAACTGTGATTATATTTTCACATCAATCACATTAGCACATAACAATAAAGAAATACAGAAGACATTGGTCCTGATAATGACCAGAGTAGGTTACCACACTTGCAGCATAATTAAAGGTGGTTTGTGAGGCAGGGCTAAGATCCTCCTTACAAGGCGCTCAAACTCCATGAGCCTCAGGTTGTTGTCTATGCTATTGTCCTTTCCATCGTTCCTTCGTACACAGACAGCAATTCTTGTCCATAATGACATGTTCATGACATTGTTCTGTCATCATGTTGTTTTTTTTAACCAAATCAAACAACAACTTACACAACATACTCAGCAATCACAATATCTACGTCTTGGTCTATTGCCATGTCCAGGCACATCGCCATATATGCCTGCATTCAGTTAATGCAGTGGGGTAATCACTTTTGACAAGATTTCTCAAATTCTATTATTTCCAACTCTGATACTTCTTTTGAAGAAGATGATGTCTATCATACATGTTAAGATTAAAGATTGCACAATTGTTACATGATGTGATGAGCAAATGTTTGCATGCTGCACGACTGGATCTGCACCCTGCTGCACTTACACTCGGAGTTCCTGGTACACTTCCATTTCTCAGAGTACAATTTTGTAGAGATTTAGATGCCCATTTCTGAAGAAGTGAGGCCCAATCTGTCTCCCCAATCCTGCTGGATCCATGTCCATGGCTGATGCTACCTCCTGCAGTGCAAGACTCAAATAATGAAATAAACAACAGATATCTCATTGAGCATTACTTAACTCTACTCAGCTACTACAAGGCTAAATTCTGCTAAGCAGTTGTCACAGTGCATTATTATGATGAGCATTAGAAGCAGAAACACTGATGACTTGAGCTTAATCATATGATCATACTAGTGAATAATGAGACATATTGAAGTAGACTTCTCCTCTCCCACGAACAACACCAATCTTTAAGGGCTTCCCTGATAAACCTCTGCTGAGCGCTGCTCTTAGACGATGATTTGAGCCAAGAAATGCTGTTCCTGGGACACAAAATGTACAAAATGCCTTTTCTCCATCTCTATGATACTTGATGATAATCTATATGTCATTACCTTTTCTGAGCTGAAATTCAGGGATGCAGAACTTATTGTTTTGCATAATGGGACCAAGTAATGCAATGACAGGGTTGTTGTGTACTTTTAAGGAGCTCAATCTATGAAACTGCTCTAGCCCATGGTGCTCACTTGATCTATAATTACTGACTGACAAAGCAGATGTGAAAGTTTTACAAAGAATCAAAACAAACGTGACATGGCAAAATAATTGTCGATGATTGTGCTGCCTTATTTGGACATATCTGGTGTTGCTACATAGCATTATTTAATCGAGTCTATATTTTTAGCTCATTCATAACCTGTAAAGCCTTTTACCTGCTGCGCCTCGTACACATTTTATACGTTCCCATAAAAGAGACCCCCTAACATTGAACCGACCGGCTTCATCATAAATTTCCATAATTTGATTTCATGAGATCGAATGCCAATACCAATAACGAATAGCTTTCATGAATGTCGTCATCATTAACTATTGGCGGAGGAGAACATACGTGTCGTAACATAATGCTCGATATGCCACCATTTCATAAGAATTGTAGCAACTTCATCTATGTTGGTGATATTATTTTTCTGTCTGTCGTAACGACTGTGTACTAAGATTTAAGGACATGTCGGGGGCATAATTATTTGACGCTGTTATCATGATGTTGAGGCAACATTTGATTTTGTCAAGATTATCCAGCAGCAGCATGTGATCAGAAATGTATGTCACAAAAAAAGGAACTACCATAATTATCTGCTGAGCATGTGAGAAGTGCATGGCCGGCATGTAGCATGCAAATTGAGAACACTAGATGTATTGAGCTACAACATTCATCATCTCTGAGTACATTGGCAGTAACAGGCAGAAGAAGGGAGAGTTTTAACATAAGATGCACAAAGGACTTATCAATACCAGTTCATCTGTTAGTCCAGGGCCCACATAAGCCCAAGTCTGTACCTCTCATGAATAAGCAGGTTCAGGAAATGTTGAAATACGACACCTTTCAATCAGCCAAACAGGAAGCGTAAATCGTCCTCTGTCAATCGACCCAAAGCTTCCATATCACGTCCAACAGTTCCCTCGAATACGAGTTGCTTCTTTTCCTGCGCATATTTTTAAAGCAGGTGAGAGCACTTTTCCTCTCAGAGGAGTAGTAGGTGATAAATGTGGTTCGAAAGATAATGCAGACCAACCTGAAGTTTTAGAATGCGCTCCTCAATGGTGCCTCCAATGACAAAGCGTACCACCGTGATAGGCTTGTACTAAACAAGGGAAACAACCAAAACAGGTTGGGTTCGATGATTCAAGATTAAGAATGCGATCCACATGCATCATGTGGCCAAACGTTGGGTGAATTACATTGCAGAGCATGATGCAGAAGCAGAAGATGATCATGTGTAATAATTGCACATAGGATCAAAATCCTCAAAATTGTCACCCTGTTGGTACTAACACTTTGATGAGGCTGACACAGGTTCGCTTTACAAAAAAGCCATGATTGTAGCCCTTTGATCCTAGATTGTTTGAGTGAATCAAAAGGCTGCATAACTCAATAACACACCTGTCCTAGCCTGTGGATACGATCCATGGCCTGGATGAAATGGAGTTGCAGACAGAGAGCAAATGTAAGGACCATTACTGCATACGGAACACTCGACAAAGCATTATTTCTCCCAATGAGGAGTTACAGGGCAATCACATTTCAACCATTATGACCATCGTCTGTTCCTAACATAGGATCGCAGCAACTGCAATGCAACTGCCTACTGCTATACCATGATACAAACAAGCTAGAGGCAAATAAAGAAGGTGCCATTCCCATCATAACTCTCATTGAAAGATCATAGAAAATGTCATAGTCATTGCAGTAATGACTTCAAAATCACAGGAATGATACCTCTAATGTTTGGTCAATATCCTTAAGCATGTTACCTGAGCCTCCACTGCTGGGTTCCACCAAGGGTCCATCAGCATCACATGACTACAAGCAGTACATCACACTTCATAGTCACTGTGACCCAGAATTCAAAACAAAGAGCAGGAATATGAGATCTGGAGGCGCTCAGGCCCAAGTGCATTGCAAAGACCAAGAAAGGCAATCACTGAGGCGTGCAAGGTATGTGCATGAGTCTGCCATGTCCTGGAAGGGAGATTCAAACATGAATTCCAAGGACTAGTGCCTCTGCCCTCACCTGGCAACTGTCAGATTTAGTGCAACACCTCCTGCCTTCAAGCTCATGAGGAAGACACGAACCTGTTTACAGTACTCAGGAAAATAAATGTACTGTAAGGCGCAATTTAAGATAACTTAGTTGAGGCTTTTTGTCCACATTGACTTCAACTTCCACAATGTCACGACAACAACTCAAAAATGTTGTTTTGCGCAGTGAGAACAGTGTTTCTGAATTAGTGTACCTTGAATGTGACCCGTACCCATGAAATGAAACTGACCTCAGGATCATTGCTGAATTGAGAGATCACTTTGTCACGTGCATCCAGCGACATGCCTCCGTCCAGCTTCACCACCTTGATCCCTACCTGTTGCAGTAATTACAGTCGATGTCGAGTCAACCAAATGACAAGCTTGAACTCTGTCAGGGATTATTATCAACACAATTTTTATGGACTGGCTGATTTAAAATGCAGCAAGTTGCTGCCTGGACCTTTAACCCTAGTTTAAAGGTCACATTATTATTCAAAGTTGTCAGCACCTGTTCCAACCGATGTTGTATCAACGCCAGCATAGATGTAAATTGACTGAAGACAAGTGCCTTGCTTGAAGAGTCTCTTTCTATCATGCGATGAATCTCCTCCCTGAGAGCCTGGTAAATAATTACAATTGCTTTAAGAAGCATAATAAGCTGAAGTAAGAACCCACGATACTACTTTTATTGCTGCATTTATTCATCAGCATGATGACGCATATAAATACTAAACAACTAAAATGTCACATCCATAGAGCACAAATATCTTGCAATATGCATCGAGAGACGACACTGAAGGAAATGTTTTGATAATTCATGGAAAGCTGCTACGAGGGCTATCAAGTATAATCCCTGAACTTACCTACGTCCATGTTCAATCAAGCATCCTCTGGCCTATCAAATCCTTAAGTAGAGTCCCTAAACAAACCCACCTCAATTTTTGTGCTGGTTTGGAAATTAGCCAGATTTATGCGGCTGAGGATGCAATGCCTCTTAGGCACTCTCAAGGGGGTTATCTTGACTGGGGCAGTGGCCACTACTCCCTCAGCAAGCTGTGGTGCTGTACCAGTACCCGTCAGATCTACCGTCAGGGCCTGCTTGCAGGTTGGGCACTGAGCTTGACGCACTGCACTCTCTATGTAATCCACCAGACATGCCCGGCAAAAGGAATGCCTGAAATGACACCGCAAGTTTTTGCTACTGTGACTTGATATATCAATTCAAAATTTGTCAGCTTACAGTCAAAGTAGTTGGAAGGAGAGCACCAGTGATCTTAATGCCACATCAACCATGATTCTTAAATGTTGCATAGTGTGTAGAATATCCCTAAACAAGATCACTCTTCAACACCCCTGAACTTTCATCAGCCTTACCCGCATGCTGAGACCACTACATCTTCAACATCTTCATGGCAGATCCCACACACAGGTGCCTCTGTTGCCTCATGCTGGGATGGGCTTCCTGTACCCTTACTGACTGAAGCTTTACCATCAGAACTAGGTCCTGCAGCTTGCTCTGATAAGGCCTTCACTTGGTGTGCTGGAGAGGAAAGGACATAGTATTGAAGGTGTGATTGCATTGAGAGGAGAGGAAAGGACATAGTATTGAAGGTGTGATTGCATTGAGAGGAGAGGAAAGGACATGGTATTGAAGGTGTGATCGCATTGACAGTGTACAGCAAGGAGTGGATAGAAATGTCCTCAAAACCTTATCGAGAGCAGGCAGACTGGTGAAAATACGACGTTTATTTCATTTCAAGATACCACTGCTGTTTTGCTTTAGTATGCTTAACTGGCACTCAGCTGGTAAGTACAGCAGGCATTATGTAGCAACGCATGCACAAGCTGTACATTCATTTGCATGAGGTATGAATAAGTATGATCACCTGGCGCAGTGGATGAGTGCACCACTAAGTAGGGGTGGCAGACAGCCTGCCTCAGCCGGATCAGCAGGTCAAAGATGTGAGCATAGTTATTGAGCACCGTGCCACTGTCCACATACGCTCCAAACATTGCTTGCGCTGTAATCATGCAAGTAGCAGTGCAAGGTCATGACATTGCTTTGATCGACAGAAAATAAGCTAAGATCATGAGAATGTAAGGACTTAGAATGTATGACAAGACAGTTTAGACTAAGCACTTAATGGGCTCCTCACATTGGGTGTACAATGCCTGGTAGAAATCATCCTCTCGCTCATCAAAACGGTCCTTTCTGAGGATGAGTGTCCTGCAAGGGAATAAGAAGGTGAGTGCTTGGAGCATGGAATAAGGTGTTTGCTGGGAGCATGGCATAAGTAGGTGCATGTTGAAAACATAGAATAAGAAGGTGAGCGCTTGGAGCATGAAGTAAGAAGGTGTGTGCTACATCATGTACGATCATGGAGAGGTTTGATATCAAATAATAAGTCTGCTGCAGAAACTGCCAATCAACATAGAGAGGAACTGCCAACCCATATAAAGAAGACCCTTGCTGACAATTTCAACATATATTATTATGACATGGGTCATAAGTTGGGCCATAAGTTGGGTTATAAGATGGGTGATAAGATGGGTTACCGCAACACAACTCACTAAGTTTCAGTAATATTATCCTGCACTGTGCACATCCCGCCAACACATCTCACCTAGGTGGGAGGCATAAATCGTCAGCACACTGCACTTTGGTGCGACGCAGCAAGATGGTGGGCATGATCTTGTTCTTCAGAAGAAGCATGGCTGACCGTCCTTTGCCTAAGATACAAAAAATGGATGTCTCATCAAATAAAGACCTTTTTTTCAAAGAAAAACACATTTGTCGCACAGCTGTTAGCTGTTCATGAATATTTCTGATATAAATTTACGGAGTGCTTTGCATGGGCGCTTCGTTGATAAGTTCATAGCTGCACCACTTACAAGGGTTACCTCGGGCTCTTGTCAATAAAGATACAGACAGCCTACCTCTACTGCCATGGCACTTACTTTGGTACTTGTGGCCCCTACTGCAAAGGCACTTACCTTGGTAACCATTGAACTTAATGGGATTAGCAACAAACCGGTTCCACCAGCAGAAGTGTGACATGGGACCATGCTGGCAGTTCTCACAGGAGCGATGTCCCTAAGGAAAAGAGTAATCAACGCTGTTAAAGTCTGTGCCTCTGACTAGTATAACCCACTTCAGTGTGAGGGAATGAGGTCAAGCTGATACATCATGTACAATGCATATTTTCACCAGGCTTGCAGTGCACTACCAGATGAAAACATGCCTCTTTCAACTTGCATTTTCTTTCTATTAATAAGGAATGATTGACGAGATTGCAACAGTATAGCTCATGTTACCTGAGAGAAAGGGAAGTCCAAGCTGCTGCATCCACATCCCTTCTTACCGCAGAAATAGTAGGAGTAAGGATACAGCCTGTAAAGCAAAAGGAAAGTCTAAATATTCATGGAAGCAGAGGAGCGACAATGACATGACAAGAGCCTGTCAGAGATGTAGCATTGTATCAGGAGCGACAATGACATGGCAAGGGCCTGTCAGAGATGAAGCATTGTAACAAGAGCGACAGGGATTTAAAGAAGGCCTGCAAGTGCCGTCACAACTTTGGGCAATCCTCATGAAATGAAACGCAGGTGATGAGTGTCAAAGACATGAAGCCACGCAATTACTGATGTAGAAAGTACGATTCAGTCCTTCTGCACCTCAAGAATCGAATGAGAGAGTACAGCTCAGTCACTCTGTTCTGAAGGGGTGTCCCGGACAAAGCCCACCTGCATTTTTTAAGGAGACAACATATGAATGTACTTCTTAATGTATTGCAAACAGAAAAATATCTTAGTTTGCAGAACTAGGTCTGCCATGAGCCTGTGATGTTGTACAATCTCCAACAAACTATTTTTTAAGCTACAACAGCCTTTAACTGAGATGTGTGAAGCCGTCGTGGTGGCAAGCAGGTACAACAACAGCTAAAATGTGAGGAAGTACTGCGAGGCTCAGATTTGATTAGCATGTTTGGGTTATCAGCATCATACTGCCTGAAAGGCAGTATTGCAGCGCCCTTGCGCAGAGTTTTTGTCATCACAGCCATCATGTCAACACAGTTGCAATCAAGATATGGTCATCTGCTGCCCTCCATTCAAGGAACTGACAAATAGGTCAATGTTATGCCTAGCAACAAGTACCTAACCATGGCCATAAGAACAGAGTGCTCCTAAATCACTAAGCTTCTCCAACATTGCAATCTTCTACTCATTTGTAACAAACAAATGAAGTTCCATAACATACTTGTATTTGGAGTCCAACTTGAAGACTGCCTTTGCTGTGCTGCAGCGCCGGTCCTTTATATTATGAGCCTCGTCAAGAATTATGCGCCGCCACTTCACCTATGGGCACATACTGCTCCTTTTGGCCTTGGATACTCAAATTAAAGACATTAGGCAAGTCACATTTAATACCAGCCCAACAAAAGGGAACATATCTGTATTGTAGCTGAACCTGTAGCTGAACTACTCTGCTCACCAGATGTAGAATGGACCTGAGCTCAGACTCTCTGCCTCTCTTAGACTCCGCTGCTTCCTCAGCAGCATCAATCATAGCCTGAGCCTCACGCTCTGCCTGGTCTGCCCAGCCATCACCATCATCTGCCTCACTGCTCTTTTTGCCACCCATGTACCAACGCTTGAAAGCCATCCTGCACATAACTTACAATTCTGGTTCCATAATATAGACTGATTGCAAGACACATGTAGGGGGATTGACAGCATTACAAAGAGATGTTTGATCAAGCAATCAAGCACAGCTGATCAATTCGCATCACAGTAAGATATGGATTTTAGATTAAATAAGATTGTGCTTGTGCTGACTTGTGCACGCGGGATGCAGTTTCAAACCTGCGGTCCTTCAATGTGCTTGGTCCAGCTTTCATGTCATCTCCCTCTCTCTCCTCCTTTCCACTCTCATCCTCTTCAAACTCTTTTACAGCACTCTTACTCTTTCCTCCTCCCTTTCGCCTTGACCCATGACTGATCCCACCCTCAATATTTCCCCCACCCTTCTGTTTTTTTTCCACAGCCTCTGACCTTGATCCAGACTTCTTCTTAGGAGCAACAGCACCCTTACCTGGGCCGCCCTTCCTATGAATTTTGGTATGCCCTGCATAAAAGCAAGAGCTCTGGTTGTAAATACATACAGTACCCCCTTTCACTTTGACACAGCATACAGTACGTGACAGTGAAATTGTGAGGTTCAATCAAGCTATACAACAACACAATCACCTGAGGGATCTGCATCAGATCCTTCACTGTGCTCACTGTACGCTCCTTCTTCCTCTTCAGTGTCAGAGTCATCTCCACTCCCAGAGATCAGCACCTCCTCATCCAAATTCTTCTTGTTCCCCTTCTTTTTGAAAGTTTTCGCCTTCTGTGCAGATTCAAGTACTCACTACTGACAATTATTTGGGAACCATGAAAGAATTTAAAAGAGACCCTACTGGATGCCAAAGCATTTTGAAGGCGAGGCTACCCTCTGTGCAAAAAAAGGCTGCACAATGATACAGAAATGTTTGCAATTTGCATAACTGCTCTTGTCCTGGATGTTACACACCTGTCCCCGTGATGACTTTTGCCCCTTTTTGTTTGAGGAACTGGGTCCCAGGTCTTCCACTTCATCATCTGTGTCCCATACAGTGAACTTAGTGAGGGGCAAGAGTGATGGTTCTCAAATTGAACATATAAGAAATATGCAAGTGTAGCTCAGTGGCTGACTTGATCATGTTGTAGCAATGAAAGAGTACAAGTGATGTCCTAATTTAGATCTACCTGTAATATCTACAACATCCTCCTCCTCTTGAACCCCTGAGCTCCCTGCCCTAGGTCTCTTTTTCTGCTGCTTAGCCAGTGCTTCTGACTTCATGGCATTGGGCCCACAGAAGAAACGAAGATGCACCTAGTGCCATGGAAAGAAAAGAGTGTATCCTTCACACATTCCGAGACTTCAAGATGCACCTAGTGCCATGAAAAGATAAAAGTGCATCCTTCACACATTCTGAAGCTTCAAGACAGGCGCATAAATGCAGAGGCCGAGTATGCGTGCAGATGATGTGATGCAGTCTGAGTCTTGAAAGCTTTGTGCCTTGCAACAAAAGCTTCCTTTTTCCCTTAAAAAGAACTCACCTTGAGCCTTTCTGGATAGAATCGCCGATTGCAGTACTTGCAGCACACCTTGCTAGGCATCATGAATCTGTCAAGTACATCCAACATAAAAGTGCCATTGATATCAACATCACAGCCCAGGTTGCCATTATCATTTTAGTTATTCAATTTGTTGCGACTGATTACAATGCAAGATACACATTTCACGCACCCTGATTACAATGCAAGATACACATTGCACGCACACCTGATTACAATGCAAGATACACATTGCACGCACACCTGATTACAATGCAAGATACACATTGCACGCACACCTGATTACAATGCAAGATACACATTGCACGCACACCTGATTACAGAGTTTTTGTACTGACCAATGTGTAAAATTCTTAAAAACAGTTGTGATAAATGCCATTATGAATACATTACCAGGCGAAATATCAGATATCGCAAGTACCTTCTGAACTTGATCTCAATGACCCTGTAGTTTGTCACTTACCTCCTGAACTCGTTCTCAATGGTGCTGTAGGTCGTCAGCACCACGTCTGCAGCCTCCAGCTCTGCCACGCTGGTGCTCCGCTTTGCTCCATGGTATACCAAGACCTGAATACATGGATGTATGGTTTAGCTGTAAAACCTAATGAGAAGGGCTGGACTAAAAACAATCATAGTCATCTCAGAAAGAGACAGCTAGCTTATCCAGGTATTAGCTTGGGATAATAAGAGCAAACAGTCAGGATGTTAGTTGCTCAATGCACTGACTTGAGGAGGGCTCATGGTGCTCCAACCAACCTCCAACCTGCCTTGAGGGCTCCAGGCGCAGTGAACCTAGCGATCTCTTGAGTCCACTGGATTATGGCCACTACAGGACAGATCACCAGAGTGGCCTTGCTGTACAAGTGTAAACCCTGGTGTTGGAAGGGTGTTGACAGCATGGTCACTTCTGAGTAAGCAATGTAAAATCATTCTTGATTTTCAACACCAGACAAGACAAACGATGTGTAGGATCCAGAGAGACCCAGAAGATCAACACAGTAAAAATCCAAGTTGTGTGTGATTCAATCCCTGCATCAATTTCTCTTCAAGTCATTACGTTTGGCAGCTTCCAGCCAGTTCCCTCACCTCCTGTACTTGTGCCGCAGGTGCCTGCTCCCTCAGACACTCCTGGCAGCGAGTGCCCTCTGGAAGCTTCTTCCCTGCTTTAAGATGAGGACAAGTGCCTGAGCCAACAGTTAGGGCCCCAGTATCTGGTGATGTTGTCGGGTGACAACTCCTATTGACTTGACCAGAGTACATCTTCTCAGAGCCTGGAAGCCCTGCTGGAGTAAGGTCTGATGAAGGAGGAGGTTTAGCCTCATGGCTCAAACAAGAAGCCTCCTCACATTCACTCAGTAAAGAGGAGGGCTTGCCCTTTGAAACAGCCTTCTTCCTTCCCTTTTTAACTGGTGGGTCCTGCTGCTGTGACGGTGCTGGTTTCAGAACAGGTGCTGAATAAGACTCCTTGGATATAACAGTAGCAGCAGCAAAAGGTTCTGCTCCCTCTTGAAGAGCAGCATCACCAGCTGCATACATCAGGGAGATCCTGGGGCGCATAGCAGCTGCTGCTGCTGCTGCAGCATCCTTGGCAGCACGGGTTGCAGCTGCTTTCAGCGCTGCCTCAGAGCCATCAAACACGAATGCCATGTCATCATCACGATGAGTTACAATAATGGATATAGCTTGAATAGTCTTGCCCATGCCCATCTGAACATTAAGAAGTCGGGGGAAACTACTCTGAGATGTTGACAACACATAGCGCTGGCAAAACAACATAATGTCACAACAACCTTACAATCAGTAGTGGAAAAGATGTTCTTGACTATCGATTAACCATTTAAAACATGACTAGTCAGCAGCTTAGGACAGGACTAGACATGATGAAATTGCTCAGAGGTGTGAAAGCATACTAATTCATCACCTCGTCCGCCAGAATGCCCCCTTTCACAGTGCCTCTCTCCTACGTTTGAACATAGGTTATTATTAAGCTCTGAGGCTTACACTGTGAAACAAAATCTCATTTGGATCCAGGAATACTTCCCATGCTTCAGTCTTAAGCCTCTCTTATCAATGCCTGAACCCTAACATGTGTTCAGCATATATACTTCCAGGCATTCAGCACCTCATAGGCTCACCTGCTTCATTGCCCAGGCTAGGAACTGCTTTTGATAAGGCAAGAGTGGCATCAGGAGCTCTGCTGGGGGATCCATGGTCTCATTGAAGCTGTAGCCTATAGAGGCATCCAAGTCGATCTCCTCTTCAATCACAACATCCTCTTCTGCACTCCCCTTATTGTCACTATCAGCCACGACATCAGCCAGTACATCCTCTTCATCTCCATTCTTCTCATTGCCTTGAATATTTCCAGAAAATAACAAATTTTAGACATATACCAACATTCCATGCTAGGCCAGACATATACCAACATTCCATGCTAGGCCAGAGATATACCAACATTCCATGCTAGGCCAGACATATACCAACATTCCATGCTAGGCCAGACATATACCAATATTCCATGCTAGGCCAGAGATGAAGTTAAGCAAATACCAAATACTGAGCTTTTACTGATGGTCACAATAAAGACAAGCTGTCAGGTTCAACAACACTGCATCATCACCTGTCATTGATGTGGTCTTCTTGCTGACCCTTCCTCCTCCTTTCTTCGAGTCCCCCCCTCCTTCTGTAGGCTTGCTCTTCCTCTTGCCCCTTGCCCCACTTGAAGTGGGGACGGCCTCCTGCTGGACATCTGGAGTGGAGACTTGAGAAGTACTAGCAGGACATGAGGTGTTCCCTGGCTCTGATGCGAGATCTGAGTCGGATTTCTTCTTTGAGCTTGCTTTTGTGGACCTCCTTCTCTTTGAGGGGCCAGGCTGTGATGCATCTACAGGATGCAATACTGGCAAACTGTTGTGCAACCCCAAGGGATGAGATCCTGGTACAATTTAGCTTCACTTATAATGTAGAGGCCAGACCCCAACCTCTAACAGTTGAGATTCTTATGGGAATACTTTATTTCTTATTTTCAAAGATAAGTTCATAATAAATATTAATTGTCCACCAAAAATAACTCGCACCTTGCACTTGTAGAATTGCCATATCTGGAACATCAGGCTGAGGAGGGCAGGGTTCGCTGCCCTTCTTGACAGGCACCCTGGAAGACCTCTTTACTTTTGCCTCAAGTAAAATACTTCCATTTTCTTGGACAGCCCTCTCTCCTGAACCCATGGCATCAGAATTCTTAACATCTCCATCTCTCTCATTGTGTTGAGAAGGCGCATCCCCCACTTGTGCCTCCTTTCTTCTGAAAATAAATATTGAGTTAGCACAACAGGATAAATAGCATTTCCATCGGACGCATTGCTTTGAGCACGAAGTTTCAAGAGGTAACTCATTATACTCACCTAGTACGCATATTGACGATTTAATAATTTATAGCATCAGAATTAAGCCATAAATATATATTTGATCAGATCTACAGCTATGACCTCATAAGGTCGGAGCGCATCTGGGATCAGCGTAAGTATTGACCATGCTTGATCATGCGTATGAAAATGCTGAGGTAAAGTATAACCCTAAGTAACGTTAAATAATACCTAGTACCTTAGCGCCAAAAATAAAGTGTGGGGCCCATTGTGTGAAGTACAAGGTTGATGAAGTCATGCCACCTTTGAATTAGATATTTAGCTTATAAATTATTCAGCATGTGACAAATGTTGTAGGTAGCTGTTGTAGATGCAACTGTCAATTGTCATATCGGTTAATGGAGGCAGGTGTCGCTTTTGGCAGGGAGGGACATCTTACAAACATACATGTGGAAACTTATTTCATAGCAGTTTAAAGTACACTCAACATGATGGAAACATGCGAAGGATCACTTTTCGTACAGCACGACATGCAGGGACAAGTGGGCATGGCGACAGCAGCCTTCCAGGCCATGATCGTAGTATTTTAGGAGATAGTTATGGGGATACTGGGGAGGGCTACGTAGAAGGACATCCAAAGTACATTTTGGAAAGGGAAACATTGGGAAACAACCTGCCAGAACACACAGCTGTATTGGAAAACAAGGATCTTGACACAGGGTGCGATGGGGCGTATAAGTAGCATCAGTGAGGGTACACAAGTAGGGAGTCATATGTTGAGGCTTGCTTATGCCAGCATGACTCTTTTCCATCTGCAATGTTTAAAGCAGGCTTTCAATCTGGCAGGTACTCAATATTACTCGAAGAGAAACCCCCAAGTGCAGCATCCATGGATGATGATGGTGAGCCAGCCGCCACCTCAAACACAATGCCGCCGCTACTCCTTAACCATCCAATCCAGGCTCATCCCCCCCCCCCTAAGTGGCCCCTATGGGCAAGCCAGGCGGCTGGACCTCATGGTGCCATCTCTCAACACTGGGCCCGGAACCTGGCACGTGATCTAAAGGGGAAAGTGGGGGTCAGGGGGGAGATTGCTAAATTTTTAGCAAGGGTGCACGGGCAGGCCCTGCGACTGTGGACCAAGTTGTTGATTAAGATAGAGGAGAACAGAAACCCAATCTTGTGCATTATAGCCATCCTTTGGTAAGACCATTGTGCATTATAGCCACCCTTTGGTAAGACCATTGCGCATGGTCACCAAATGTAGAATCCTTTGGTAAGACCATTGCGCATGGTCAACAAATGTAGAATCCTTTGGTAAGACCATTGTGCATGGTCACCAAATGTAGAATAATTACATTCAAAGTATTTCAGAGCTTGTCATGACTAGAAAGCTCCAGAGGGCTGGTGATTCACTGCAGAGTGATGCATCATCTCTGAGCACATCATGGCTCATTTTAGTTCTCTTAGAGGTCTTGGATCTGAACCTTGCAGGATCAGCACTCTCAATCATTTGAGTCTATGACCTGCCTAAACCTGCCTGCATGCTATGTTGTACATCGCTTGCTTCATTGCTGTCTTCCCATAGACCCCTCACAGCCTGTCCTTGCTTTCTTCCCATAGTAGACCCTCACAGCCTGTCCTTTTACATATTCAAGTCAATTTAAGAAATTAATCTTTACAACATGACACCCATCCTGGCCTCCGCTCTGCTCCTAGGATGGCTGCCAGCGTTTCACTCCTCTCTAGCTCTAAGAACCAGGTCAGCATCTATACTCCAGAACGGCAACTGGGCGCTGAGCGCTTTGTGCAGTCAGTCACTCAGTTCTGCACTGAAGTGGTTTTGGAACGTCTATCAGCGTTGTTCATTCGCTGGAACTGTCAGTATGCAATATAAAGCTAGGCAATGTTCAAAAGCATATCAGCTTCTTCACAAATTACAATGATCACATTCACAAAAAAGCGTACGCCTGTTTTGAGAAGCGTTGGTTACAGCTCTTTTCTATGCAGAGTGTTAATAACAGCTCTCCTCCATGCAGAGTTCATCTGTGAGCAATCGTTTGCGTGATCCTGTTGTATTGCAGATAGCAGCGTTTTCATCAAGATCCCAGCTGTCCTTATCTCAGCCCTTCCTATCATCACCTTATTTGGATTCATGTACCGCAACATCACCGGATGCACCTGGCCGCAGGTGTTCCCATTTAGAAAGCTGTAGGGTTGCGGTTAACACAGTGCCTGTGAGATCCTAGCCTGTTTGTTAGTCATTAGGATAGGCGGCATACTTTCAGTTTAGGGCTCTCAAGCTACACTAGTGATGAGGACCATGGTTAACCTGCTTGGCTTTCCTGTCATCCACATGAGATCATGGCAAACTGTCATCCCCTGTTCTGTGGGCTGTTCATCAGGCTCTTCTTAAAATGCATGCCATTGTAAATCGACAGCCGGGGGCAAACATGGTCTCCGAGCAGAGCTTGAAAGCTTTCTTAGTCATCAATGCTGCCTACTTTGCAGGTAAGATAACATGGACCTGTTCCAAGAGGGTTCCTTACTTATATTAAAGGAAGTCTTGGGGTTTTGAACGGCAGTTACATTTCACCTACTGTTTACATGTATTTTCCTGCTTCTCTTGGTCAGGGCTCTTTACATTTGCAGTGTTCCTTGGGTTGGTTAGTGATGAGGTCAAAAGAAGCTTCAGGTGCATTCAATGACCCTGCATTTGGATATAATTTATCAGAACACTCTAAGCCTGCCTTGCATGTGGCACACTGCATGCATCGACAATTTGCTGCTGTATGATATCTAGAATGCTCTGATGCATCTTCTCAGCATGTGATCGCGTTACTTGTCCAGTGAGAACCCATAAACTGTTCTCTTATATGCATTACGGGCTAATGTCCATTTCCCTTACAGGAGCTGATTAAGGGCGATACGTTTTGATCACACATGCAGGTCCATCCGAGAGGGTAATTATCCAGTGAGATTAGTGGGACACACTCTCATTCTGAATTGGTCCGCAGATGCTGTACCTCTGCTGAGGTGAGAGCGGTCCTATTGCAGCACATCATGAAGGCTGCAGAAATCAGGTATAAGAGATCAATAAAATGTGTGTTGGATTCCAAGAGAGGAGATGCTGCCTTCTGTTCCTTCCTTCAGAATGTAAAGTGAAAGTCATTTAAATTCTTGCTGATGGAGCGGGGATCATTTTAATCGCATATTTTATTATTCTTGAAAGCAATTGTTTTGATGACTTAGGCAACTGGCATTGGGCAAAAAGTACAGCGAGGAGGCATTCTTCCAGAAACCAGTTGTGGTCCTGTCCGAAAATGAAAAGTATTTGATTGATGAGGTAATATGGACATCATTACAACCCATTATGCTGTGAGGAAATATCAACCATGCGTATCCTTTCTCTTATCAACTTATTACAGCGATTGATGGCGCTTGCATATTTTCTGGATGCGTGCATGTGAAGTGCGTGAAGGACTGTTGCAATTTTGAGATAATGGAGAAAATATGTATGTACCATTTCTTTAAATTGTCTTTCATTTCTTACCATTGGCATGCACCAATACTGCAAAGAATTATCAGGGTGGTATGAGCTCATCCCCTTCTTATGTGATGAGCTGAATGCATGATATCATCTGCTTCTCAGGAGATATCTAAAAGAATGAAGGAACCACTTGAAATCTACACCCGCACTGGGAACCCTGCAAATCCAATGGACCTTGACATAGTGGGGGCCAAGCATGCTGACACTGTGGTGGTCTTGGTGGGAGATACATTACATTATAGTCATGGTAACTCCTTAGGGGAGATACATTGCATAGTCATGGTAACTCCTTAGGGGAGATGCATTGCATAGTCATGGTAAATCCTTAGGGGAGATACATTGCATAGTCATGGTAACTCCTTAGGGGAGGTACATTGCATAGTCATGGTAACTCCTTAGGGTAGATACATTGCATAGTCATGGTAACTCCTTAGGG